>JAKOGI010000908.1:151921-371633 GCA_029747015.1 Carnegiea gigantea | reverse complement strand
ATATATATATATATATATATATATATATATATATATATGTGGGTGTGTGTAGCAAGGGTTTATGTTTTTTACTATTAGAAGAACTATATATATGAATTGCAGTCGCTCATCTAATAACCTTATGAAAAGTTCTAGCTGATTTTTGAATTGAAAAATTCGATGACGATTTAAGTAGAATTCAATTATTTTTTAAATTGACTAAAAAGTAGAAATTATTATGCATCTCTTTTATAAACAAATACCATATGTGCATATATTGATGGAGGATAATCTTACCTGTGAAGTATGTCTATTGGCAAATACTGCTAAATGAATAGAATGAAGGCCGCTTGGACTTTTCTTGTCTCAAAATCAAAAGCACTTTTGTTCATTTTGATTGTAATTTGCATATATAGTATTATCTTGTGTATATCAGGCATAACTATTGTCATATCGTATCTAATGCTAAGTATTTTATGTTTATGCTTCTATTCAAAGAAAAGGTAGTAAATCAACAAGTCGACCTCTATTTATTATTATTTGGTGTTATTACTGTAAAGGTAACATTGGTGTGAGCTAAATGGGTAAATATTTATGACAATCTTTTATTATGTAATAGTAATAATGTTGGGGTTAGAATCCTTTAATTTGTATATTTTAAAAAATTGGCAAGACAAAAATAACAATAATGAAAATTAGCTCTTTTATTATTTTTTAATAGGCTTGGATTTAGGTTAGGAATTATATTAATGTCGAAGCCAAGACTTGCCATGCGTGGAATTTTAGATTTAGAAAGTTTTGTTTTAATATAAGCATATATATATATATAAAGAGAAAGAGAGATTTGTGGTTTTGAAGTTGAGGTTGGTGGATCGGATCAGAGGATCAAATTCCTTTACCCAAACTTATCACAGTCCGGAACCATCAAGTTAAGGGGCGGGTTGGGTCGAACAGAAAAAAAATCGATCATGACCCTCATTCTTTAGGGCCTGGTCGGATGGGGTTGGGCAGGCCTCCGCCCATTTAATATGTCTTTTATATATATATATATATATATATATATATATATATATATATATATATATATATATATATACACACACACACGCACACATATACATATACATACATACATATATACATATGTATATATACACAAATATATACACACACACACAAACACACACACACACACACACACACACATATATATATATATATACATATAGAGAGACACACATAGTTATAGACAGAGAGAGAGAAATACGTTTAAATCCATATTTTGAGCTCAAGATTCCTTTATTTGGTTAACATTTTTCTCCGGCACGACAGTCTAATCGACATTTTTGGCTGCGAATATGATTTCAACAGTTTAGAACCAAAGTTTATCATTGGATATGAAAGATTAAAATTACCTTAAATCCAAAATTTTGAACTCAACATTCCTTCATTTGGTCAACATTTTTCTCTACTATAATAATTCAGTCAATATTCTTCACCACTTAAAAAATTCAGTCATTCTTTTTTTTTTTTCCCCACTAGAATGATTTCAATAGCTTGAATCTAAACTTGATTATATAAAGAAAAAAATATTAAAAGAAGCTTAAGTCAAAATGTTAAACTCAACATGCTTTCATTTTGGTCAGCATTAGTCTTCGCTGAGATAATTCAAATGACATGTTTTGCCACTTAAATAATTCAACTAACATTTTCTTTTTTTTTCTATGGAAGATAATTTATTTTGCACCAAACGATAGAAAATGTGATAGAGAAGTCCATTTTCTTTAGAAAACTATTTTTCATTGAATTTTCGGAAAATTATTTCCTTCCCAGCCAAATGCTACCTTAGTGCTCGTGTATAGTTTGTTGATTGCTGTAACTCATGACATCTAATAAGCAATAATTAATATACTTAAAATTAAGTCGTTACTCTCAAAGAAGATCCAAAAATCCCAAACTGAAATACCTTTACATAAAGAGTACTAATTTATGCCCTATGATAAGATATACTCATATCGTTTTGCTTTTACAAAGTTTTGAATCCTTCTCAATTTTTGAATACTCGCCATGCTGAAAATTGTAATTGATGACGAAACGTGTGCCCTTCTATCCCTCCGGTGCATTCAATCAAATCAATAAAACAAAAAATAAAAAAAAGGGCCATGTCTCCTTCCATTTAACCATGCATATCTTCTCGATCTCTCTTTCCTATGTATCTCAGCACAAAATATAACAGATATGTCTAGGTTTTAGACCTCTGAAGGTTTTGACCTTAACCTTTTATGATGATAAAACAAAACAATCAAACCCGAAAACCCCAAAAATGACCAGTGTAATAGCCACCATCGGTATTCGAGCTGTGGCGGATTTAAAATAGGAAAATTTAGAAGAAGGTCATACATTAACAAACCTTCAACCAATCCATTTTATTTGCAACAAATAGCTGTCGCTTTTAGAGGAAAAGTCAAGTGGATGAAAAATCAAAAGTAAGCTTAATTATCAAAATACCCTGAATGAGTTAAGGGGACATTATTTATTCATTCTTTTTATGAGATTCTTTTGGTAGTTAATGGGATGAAGAATATGAATAGGGTTGTTCTACTCCTAGAGAAAGCAGGTAGGGAGTTAACAAACATCTTTCTTGCATCCGTAGAGAGAGATTAGGGCACGAATAGAGAGAAAAAGTGAATTCGAAAGTGATAGTTCGAAGGAGAAGATCCACGACAACAAGGTCGAAGAAGAGGTCTTTCGGTTGCTTAATCTAGACTGCTTAGATAGAGACAACTTAACAATATAGAGAGAAAGTGAGAGTGGAAGGTTAGGGTTGGAAGAAGAACAACAGTAGATATTAACACTGCGGCAAGAGCAGAGGACTCCATAGCAGGTCCAACAACATAGTAGAAGGATCTATTAAGGTTCAATTTGAGGTGAGTAGTTCGAAATCCCTAAATCTAGTAAGTGTTCTCGATTTTGTTGTTCAGTAGGGTTGGTATGGAAGTTACGTAAGTGGGTTTGTGATTACAAAGTTGGAATTGGATAAATATATGTCAAATTCAGTTTGCAAGCCATGTGAAATCGAAGGTTTTGTAAACCGGAGTTTGCTAATGGCCTAGATAGGCATATATGTATACCCAAATGAACTGGACCGACTATTTAGTTTGATGGAACTATAATTGGAGCATGTAATGATAATGTAAGTGCAAATTCATACAACAATTGTGCAACACATAATCAATGTAGTTAGTTATTGAATTCATTATCTAAATGAAAACCTTTGAATACCATGGTAGACATGTTAGAGCACTTCGGTAAACTGCTGGAGGCATTGTTTATGCAGTCTATTACCTTTAAAAAGGTGAAACTGTAGTTGTAACTACTAATTTTGATGTCATTGAGTTCAGCCATTGTACGTGGGCTATTGAAGTTAGTGAAACGTAGTCACATAAAAGTGAACCTAAGTTGGTCCTTGCAAGCATATGTGTGAAATGGTAAACAATGGGAACAGTAAAATTTAATGGTGTGTAGAAATTTTGTTAAATTGGTAGAAAAATTACCAATTGTAGTGATGGAGATGTGTACATGATGAAGTGGCATATTGAGTATGTGAGTATTTGAATCAACTGTACCGGTAAAAGAAAGAGGACAGTGTTTAGGGTTAATACATATGTGGTAAATAGGATATGGTGTGAACTACGTAGATACGACAGTAGGTATACCCAGTTGTAGAAGATGCACTGTTTAGATTAATTGAGTTGTAAATGAGTATGTGATTCATGTATTTACCTGGATTTGTTGATCAGTGGTATCATAGTGGATATGATGGCATTAAAAGTAAAACTTATGAAAGTTATTATTAGAGAATTCCCCTCCCAACTATGTGAAGCTAAAAGTGGAAGGTATTACCATGAATTAAGTTTGAATGACCATCATATTAGAATGTTGGAAAACATAAGTAGTACCTGTAAGGGATTTAGTTAAATACCTGTATTGCAATGGGTGACATCATATTCAACATGATCGACTTCATAGGTAAATGTAGGGATGTTAAATGTGAAGAAATCCCTCTTGAAGTGTATATAGTTGAAAGGGAAGTGACCAGGGTATTACAGCGTTGGTTAATATAGATAGTAAATGTGAGGAATGACATGTTTACCTCGTGTGAAGTTAGAGTCTACCAAGTTAAACTATATTACCTTAATAAGTAAACGCAGTAGAAGAAACCCCTTTCCTAAGTTTGTAATTATTGTAAGTGTAAGGTACTTATTTTACTGCTTGTTAAAGTTTGAATGAGATGCAAATTTGGAAGTTACTTATGTTAGGCATTACATGTTAGGAATTCACGACCTATGTTGCAGTGAGTGTATATCATGGTAGTGATGTTGGACTGAATAGTTAAATCAATGAAAGTGACCTATTGTGGGTGAGTTACATGGATGTTGCTAATTATGTGTGATAAAGGTGCACATATAAAAGTTGCTTAGATTGTAGGCATCAAAATGAATGTGATGTCGTGGGTTACCATGTGTTGTAGTGATTGGATGGCATAGTATATATGATGGCTCCTTTGGTAAATGGCAGGAAGGTAATTTATGTGAAGCCATTTCCCAATTAAGTATAGCTACAACTGTAATGTATCATGCACATGTATTGATTAAAAATTTATTGTCATTGAGGTCCAGAGTTAAATGATGCATTGTTTAGGTTGTGAACCTATGATGCAATAAATGTATATCATGGTACACATGATAGAATACTCTGGTAAATGGTAAGAAGTATTTTGTATACAAATCTCGTCCCATGTTAGGTGAATCGTGGGGGAAGCAAATGCCATTGTGTACTAATTTATGTAATATGTTTGTTCCAATTTATGTGTTATAGATGTTTGGTATGGAGTTGCGTAGCAGACGAAAACGAAACCGAAGCCCCATCGTGGAAGCGCACACGTGGGTGAGGAGAATTCACATAACGAAAGTGAGGAAAGTGAATCTACTTATTAGAATGAGGAGGGTGGCAATGGCACGAGTAGCCCATCAGTGTCGTTGGAGGAGGAGGAATATACAAGTAATAGTGGGAAGTTGGGGGGAAACGTGATAGAAGAATAGGCATCTGATTTACTACTATGGTGTTCTTGTCATTTTAGTATGCCGATTAAGTGTCCTTTCCCATTGTCTTTCCCGTCTCTTTACACGCCACTATTACTCTATATTTGTGTTCACAATTGTATGTTCCTTGTTAGTAATCCTAACTCTATTCCACTTGAAATTGTTTATGCCAAACTTCATTATGGTTAACCCCTCTATATATTGAGACATTTATGCATACCGCGATGTCATCATCCGTTTACCATGGTAAGAACTACATAATAAGCGGTAAACCACATAATTCACATAATTTACAACCATGTAGAGCTACCCGACACTGCAACCCCATGTCATTCACAGACACGCATACTGTGGATACATTTTCTGACCAAACATCTCTAGTCCAGCTCGCAGGGACAGTTTATGATGGGAACCTTCTCCCTTGAAAACGGTGAAGTACGGATTGATCATATGCCAGTAATCAAGCACATTCAGTTTACAACCACCCCTATTTAGTGGCTTCCCCGGGAACATTCAAATAGTGAATTAAAATCGGAGTACCAATTTCTGAACTAGTAATGGGTTTACCCATTTGAAAGCATGGTTTACTAGGATCAACTTTTTACTTCCATTGGGTGAACATGGAAGGCGACCTGTAACTATTCAACCAGCAAAAATTGAGTTGAAGATGAAGCAAATATGTTGGTTGTTCTGGGACATATCTGCCACTGTCACCACCACAGAAAAGGTAGACCACAATCACCAATAACGACTACACCAATTATATCTTAGGGTAGCCAATTTCTCTGCATATTAATGAAATTGTACAACACAACCTCATGTCCTACTTGCGAATGGAACATAGGCACCATCCAATAAATATTTAACATCCACAACATCACCTTTGTAGTTTGCATCAAAATTAACACGAGGATTACGACAGGTGCGCCTCGTATGTCCAACTTCGCTGCATTTTAAGCACCTCTGAGATTTTGTGCCATGCGTTTATGACCCCTATGCTTGTACGGATCCCTCAAGCACTCAGCAACCATTTCTAAGAACCACACCCACTCTTCAATTTTCTCACCACACACTATACCATAAGTGAAATTGGAAAGTCCGCATCTAGCATGCAGGCCGCAAGCAATGTCCCCTTGTAAGGTTCGCTAAGATGGGTGTCGTACATGAACAGTATTTTCTTGCACCCAAGTTTGAAGCCGTTGACATTAGTAGCGTGCGCAATAAACGTCTTGTTATGTCCAATGTACCATTTCTTTCACTTGTCGCGCAAACCACATCATGATCACAAGTGTGCGTTCGTCGTTCGCATGCTGCACCAGCCTTTTATGCTCGTGTCTTTAGCCCATCATTCCCACCCATATACAAATACCCATGCTCATCATTTCTCTCGAAAACTATCCTCACGTCCACACCTCCTCTCAATTGCCATTAACGTTTTTCATTCATACTTCAAACTGTACCATAGTTTATGTTCAGACACATCACTGCCTGTAATCTCTGTCACTATTCTTCGCACCTCCTCCAGCCTCATCCCCTCCTTCACCACAATATATTTCCTTGACCCTCCTACATATGTTACTTTTCTATATCCACCTTCCTCCAACTCTACCCCCATAACACATAAACAACTAGCTATCTCCCCCAACCACTGTCTCCAACAATAGCACCGTCTATATCCATTTCTACTAAACGTCACAACAATTAGTATCGTACTAGTCACTCTGCCTAATATCTTACTAATTACCCTGCATGTCATACAATAATAAATTTTTTGTTATAGCAGACAATACTATATCATTTACTCCATAGAAGCATGTACCATAGTCCCCAACACTACTGCTCTAGGTTTACCTATTCAGTATAATATGTCTACCATGGTCAACACTACATTTTACACAGGTTTACCAATGCCTTATTATTGGTCAATGCTGGTTAATGCAACATGATCTACCTTCTAAAATAACATCCCCCTTTTTAATCTTGCTACGCCCTCCACCCCGTGACTCCCACAACTCAGTTTACATAATAGCTACTACTATGCTACCCTGGTAAACATTGACTGACAACATGGCATACATTTAACCCCAAACATTTATCCTTCATACATTGAAAAACAATGATGACAACGTCATTCCATATACCAAACTCATAAAGCTACAACTAGTTTTCACATACCTGTTGTTTACCAAGTTGCTTGCAGTCGTATACCCATGTTGGATGTTCTAACCCTTCCTCCTCCAAGTTCACGACTGACCTTCTTCATCACGTATCCACCATCACCAAACACTCCAAGCTCAGGTCCAGCACCCCTTACACTTTGTTAGAACTATAGCTACACACCTTGCCTCACCAAGTTCTTCTCCCACAATCACACATTATCGATGAAATTGGGGCAAGATTTTCCTTAATTTTGAAGCAAAGTTACTCATTACCACACACCGTCAGCAGTAGATTCAGCTATGGAGAGAAATAGAGAGACGGAGAGAGATAGAGAAAGAGAGGGCGCATGGGATGAAGTTTACACAAACCCTCAATTTGGGTGTGAAGTAGATAGCCCATGGTTTTAGTTGTAGGTTTTGTTAGAGAGAGAGAGTGACAACCCATCAGGTAAAGAGAGAGGGAAACATAACTCATTAAGGGTATTTTGGTAATCACTACAAAAAAAGTGGGTTTCACCAACAGATTTCTAGTGACATAAAATAACTTCTGTTAGTAAAAATAAGTATTAGCAACAGACGCCAGTTTTTGTTGGTGTTAAAATTTTGAGTTTGAGCGTGAAATAACAGTCCCCATATTCCCAACAAATAACAATTAATTTGTCGGTGTTATTAACATATTACTAACAATTTAAAATAATGTTAGTGTTTCAATTACATTTGTTGGTAAACACATTTGACTAAATAATATTGGAATTTCAATTGAGAATAATGTGCTGCCGTTATCTAGCCGGTGCCCCCTTCCCCTAACTCTCGTCAAACTTTCTCAACCTAGAAGCACGAACAATCGCCCTCTTCCCCCAGTCCCTCAAACCTAGAAGCACGAACGCCAAGGCAAAGTCGTCAATTTCCATTCGAAGTTGTTGGTGCTATTGTTCGTATCTGGCACTTTTGTAGGTATTCTCAACTTCATCTTCTTGGTTACTTTGTTGAGTTTGCTTCTTCTGATGGGAGCTGTTTAGGGTGCTGTTGGATGGCGATGTTGGGAGGGTGTTGGGTAGCGGTGTTAGAAGCGGTTTGGCGTGCTATTGGGTGGCGATGTTAGGGTGTTGTTGGGTGGCAGTGTTGGGGTGTATGTATGTTGCACAACATATACTTGTTAAATTGCCTCTGAGAGATTTTGTTTAAGGTTAACCTGTAAGCTAGAGTTGTTGTACATAATGCAAGGCCTTGTATCCATATGGCGCAATCAATGGGAAGTTATTTAGTCCACGAGCAAACAACCATTGAGCCTTGGATGTTACTGGGATTATTGAGAATTTACGACTTACACGGTATCCCTCCCCCTTCGTGATAGGTAAGATATTGGAATTAGAGTTCTTATTCCTCATGGGATATTTAGGTGGAGGAAAACCTCTTGGTACTTTAACTCACCTATAGTGAAGGTTTTTCTTTGGGGGAGGGGTGCCTAGGTTTCATTAGCATCTCCCTTGGTAGGGGATGCATGTTGATGTCCAACCTTCTCTGGGCTTGCTTGGTTGACCGTTTGGTAAATGCTAAATGTTCTTAAATGCTAATCGTTATTTCTAAATGCTATTGATTGTTTTCAAACACTTTTTAAGGGCTAGTCGTTATTCTTAGGCACTAATTATCTTCAATATATCAAGGGGTGTCTTAACATTGTAATCAATTGTATGTGGGTTGTTTTAACAACACGAAGAATTGTATAGGTATGGATTATTAGTGAACAAATCCTCTATTCACATTTATGCCATTTGCCGAAAACTTTTTAATGTCGGACACTCTCAAAAGCTACTAAAAGCTAGATGTTTCTAAATGCTCACAATTGTTAAATGCTTTCAAATGGTCCTAAACGCTGTCAAACACACTATACGCTGCTAAACAGTAACTGTTAAATCTAATTACTACCCAATGTTGTTAAATGCTAATCGCTATCAAACACAGCTAATCGTTGTCAGCTCATTACAAAAGGAAGAAGAACACTCAAAACTGGGGTTTTGGTCTGTTCACCTTCGCATCATCTCGTAAAGGTAATTTGCTGCTATTCCCTTCCTTTTGATGTTTATTTGTTTAAGGTAATGGTAAATTTGATTATATATATTCCCCTTTGTTTATTTATCTAAATTACGATTTAGAAACTCGCTCTATTTCATATCTGATTATGATAGGATTGGATAGAATTTTGCTTTTTTAGAATTTATTTTAATGGGAATATGAACGTCTTCTAAAAATATGAATGTCCAAGTACAAATTTGTAGACTTAGTCATGATTGTATGCCTATTTTGTTTTTTGACTATAGATATGTTCTTTTTATCTATATTCTAAGCAAAACTATTTGGAAAAATAGTAGAAGGGTTGCTAACCCTTGGAACAATTTTGTTTTGAGGAGAATAATGTAGGGGAATAGAGTTCCCTATATATTTCTCTCTGCTAGTGGAGCCTCATAGATTCATAATTGATAGATATATTCTAATTTTTCGTCTCGATGAAGCCCCTCCTAAATAGAATCGACTTCATTGTTATGAGTGCATTTGTTCTGAATCCACTTCCTGGAAGGTAATGTCTTTGCATTAAGAGCATGGGTACTTTCTGAGATGATAGATGAAAGACAGTTATGGGGTTGTGGGACTATACAAGGTGTGGTGCAGGTTGGTTGGCTTAGCCCTACTTAATGAACTACTGTGTTGAGATGATCTAGTAGGCTGGGGGCTCAGGCTGGCACAGCTGTAGTATGCTTTGACCCCCTATTCGCCCAAGAAAAATATGATTACTTCCAAAATGGGCAAAAAGGTACAATAACCCACAAGGGCACCCCTTGTTCAAATTCGAAAACTCAAAAGAAATCATTTATTAAAGTCGATCGATAAACGTCTCAATCTATGTTGTTGACTTCCCTCAGTTCCCTGACCTGTAGTATGTATGATGAGGTAAATTTGTTGAAAAATAGTAGCCGATGGTCTTTCTTTGGCTTGAAAAATCCTGACGTTTCTTTCTTGCCATATCAAATATACTGCATCTGCTATCCAACCCTCGCAACCTAATTGAAAATCATACCGCAGTTTCCTTTTCATTCAAACCATCTAACAATGCTATCCCATTGTTTCCTGGCTTAATATGAAGCCAACTATAGAGTTCAGTGGAATAAGTGAATAACTACATTGAAAAAATAGATATGGTTTTCCTAGCCTCCTTTTACTTTCATAGAATACATTTAGGACCAGACATAGCTCCTATTCCCAACCATTATTTCCCAACCATTGTTTCTTTTCCTGAATGATGATGAGATTGAAGGAAAGCCTCCTTTGCTTAAATGGATGATCAAAGACAATAGTGAATATTACGTTTTTACTTGATCCTGTTGCTTGTGTATTGATTGATATCAGTGGGTAAAATATTAATTGAGAAAGTAAATAATTTTTATATCATACAAATTTATGACTTCTAAACATATGCCTAGCTTAAATGTTTGAATCGATGTTCGTTAAGTTAGCTAAACCATGTTTAAAAGTAGCTCCTGAAACAACCTAAGTAGGTCGTGACTCGATGCTTGTTAAGTTAGCGAATTTATGCTTGAAAATGACACGAACTTGGCATGCTTGCTTCCTATTTATGAGATATGAATGCAAGCTAGTTTCATGCCATATTAGTTTGTTTTAGTCCGTTAAATACTTCATTTAAGTCAATGAAATATATACATATATCAAAATATATGTCTATGTATGTTGCAACGTGCCGCTGAATGGATGCTACTCACTCGGTAAGTTTATATGTCGATATTTCATTATGACCTTTGTGTTAGAATGCTATGATTATGAAATTGAAATCGAGTTGGTAGTTGAATGGTTTGAGGTAGAACTATTGAGTGGTTCGAGGTTCTTGTGGCCGGTGCTGTGTGAGGAGGGAGTCAGGATTGTGATTGACCGCAATCGTGTGGATTGCGAGGCCATGTGCGGTTCATTCTGTTAAGTTTAATTATGAAATGTTTGAATGTGTTTTATGTGCACCCTTACCCTTTTTATGTCATTGAGCTTGATTATTTGTATAAGGGTGGGTTTTGAAAAGATATTTGTCATTGTTGAACCATAGACTATACTTCTTGTTGTAATGTTTGCTAGCTTATATCTTAAGAATGAATAATTATTTGAAAATTATGATACGTAGGAAGTTGCCATTATGGATGTGTTTAAGGATAAGAATTGGGTGAAGTTGAGAGAATGGATAACGAATATATGGAATATCTAAATACGTTTCTTGATCATGCATTTGTGACCTCTACTGTTAATGATAAGATATTTTATTATTTGTATACTCCGAGCGAGTGGTCCGTAAAGTTGTGGACTCCGTCGTGTAGCCGTTGAACTTATTTCTATGTTCTTCTATACTTTTACTTGATGCAGGGAATTAATGTAAGGCTTTATACCTGGGAAATGGTCAGCTTTTCAGGCGAAACTCTGTCCATTTTGCCCCAGAATTTAAGTGAAAATTTAAGAAATTGTTTATACTTCTAACCATAAGGGTTGGGGGTCTCACATATGGTATCAGAGCAAGGTTCTGCGGCCATAAGTCACGACCTGAGTCTTGCACTTCATAAGTTTTCTAGGAACGCATTTGTGATGACGTGCTATTGTGTGCAAATGTAGTTTTGGTATGAATATCGTTCATCTTAACATGCTAAAACTAACTTTATTTTTGTGGATCTGGAGCATTGCCATTGTATTTTTGTCATTCCCTCTTTGTCTTCGAGCTGGATGCCATTATGAACTCATTCTAGTTCTCTTTTCTATGATAAATTTGACATCATGTTATTAAGGAAGAATGCCATTAGATGATTATAAATATTCTCCATTACCTCTTCTTAAGATTTATGCTTTTGTGCTTGTTTAATAGGGAATATCGGAGGATGTTCTTTCTTAATTTGAGGAAGATGAGGATATTGATGATGACAATGAAAAAGGTCATGCATTTAAAGAAGAAAATTTTGAAGAAGTTGATGATCAAGAACAAAATGATGAGTTATAGTTTGAGTTCTCCTATGTGGTTAACTTTTGTCTTGATTTATCTTTTAGGTAGATTACGTAATGTTTATGAGTTTGTACTTATAGTTTGGACTTTAATTTCAATGGAAGCAATTGTTGGAGTTATGTACTTATTTGTTATGAACTTTTAGTGAATGTATAGCACTTTTGAAAACTTTTAAATAACATTGTGCTTTTATTTGGGTTGATTCTTCTATTGTCGATAACTATTGTACCTACAGGTTTAATTTTGTGTAGATGTATTTGTTGGAAAAAATAGTTTCCACTTGAATAGATGGACTATTGGCAGTAGATGTTTTAGATCATGAGATGTAGGAAGGAACAGAATTACCAACAGAATGTAGCTTGATGGAAATTCTTTTTTGATAGTATATAGTAGTACTAACAGGTCTTCTTGTTGAACAAGATTAAAAAGGCAGGAAAAAGAAAGAATTACCAACAAATACAATACGTTGGTGAATAATTTATGCCGCCAGTTGATTTAGCACCAGCAAAAGTATCTGTTGGTAACACTTGCCATCACCAACATATTATGTCTCTGTTGGTAGCACGATGACATTCATCCACAGATTCATTCTGTTAGTGTTACGGAGAAATTGTGATAGATTACAATATTTGTTGATAAAACTAATACCATTACCACTTTTTACCAACAGTCTAGCAACGGACCAATATCTGTTGGTATAAGGTTTTACCAACAGCAAATGTACTTATTGCAACAGAACTATCCATGTTGGTAAAAATCACTTTTTTTGTAGTGAATTGAGCTTGCTTTGATTTTTCACCCACTTGCCTCTCCCTCTAAAATCAACACCCATTTGTTGGCCAAAAAAAAAAAAAAAAAGAATTGGTTGATAGCTTGTTAATGTAAAACCCTCATGTAAATTTCCCTTTAGAATATTGGTGTCCATATATTAGCGTCATCATTAATGTACAATACGAATGAAAAAAGAAATTATATGATACATATTATAGGAGACTATTTTGTACAAACATTCCATCTCTTTCTTTTTAGCAAATGTTCTGTCTCGTATTTCTACACTAGCGGAAGTTGACAAATAATAATAATATACCATACTTTTTTATTCCAAGAAAAAAAAAACTATAGTACCTCTACTACTATGTTTGTTATTTGCAATTTTTCATATTTTAAATTTGATACATAGATTGTGTCGAAATCGTAGAATGTTACGATTACCTAGCATTTACTAAAACTGTTTGTTACAAAAGACAAAACATCAATACAAAGCATTAAAAAAAATGAAACATGATGTTAACATGTCAAACATAAAATACAACTATAGAAAATAATTTGCACCAATTAATTGCACCAACAAAAGGGGAAAAAATAGCATCAACTGCAAATCGATCATTAGTGCCAAGTTACAGAAAGCTGTGCACCAAGAATACATTGTAACTAAATAGCCGAAAAAATAAATAATAATAATAAAAGAAAAATAAAGAAATTAGAATTAGATTAAATTAAAAGTCTAAACTTTAGATAAAATAGGGGAGAGAGAAAAATTTGGATTTGGGTGCATTTAATTTTATTTTACTTTTTATCAAGTTCCAACTTTATAAATGTACCTTTAATATTTAAAGAAATTAAAAATAGCCATATGTGCGTTGTATACATTGAAAGAGTGTCTATAAAATAATAAGTTATATAGTCTAGCTTTGGGGTTAGAGGAGCAACAACAGACATCAGAAGCTGAGGAAATTACTATTACTAAAGAGAATATTCATGTAAACAGTTTAGATTTTGCTGGGAGTGATGATGATGTGGTGGTAGAGGTGAGTCCTTTTAGGGTTGTCAGAGCTGATGTGGATGTTGAGGGAGATGAGGAGGGGGTTGTCATAATGGAGGAAATTGATAGCCTCATTCTGAGTCAACCTGCTGTTGATGTAAATTAGCAAAGTCAACGTGAAGTGAGGAAGAAATTAACACCTAGAAGAATTAGGTCAGTAAAGCCAATTGTCCAATATTCCCAGCATATCATAAGAAGTACTATTTCCAAAAAATTAGGCCCATGCCCATCAAAGAATAGAGGAACTGAGAAAGGGAATAATATGCCCCAATCTCAGCCCACTCCAAAAGGCAAGGGCCATTCCCATGAGCCCAGAAATACCCCTTCCCCTCTTAGACTGCCATTGATCAATACCAATGAGGCCAGTCACATAGGTGTGAATTTCAATAGGTCACCCTTAGATGAAAATGTTGACAACAGTAGGTCTCCCTTAAATTTCGACTTGAATATGGCATTTCCAAAGTCTGTCTCTTAGCCAATCCCATACAACCATTTTTTATTTCTGAGCTCAGTCCCACACAACCACATTCTGTTTCTCAGCCCAGTCCTACACAAGCACATTCTATTTCTCAGCCCAGTCTCGCTCCACCACCCTCCGTCTCTCAGCTCAGTCCCACACAACCACCCTCTGTTTCTCAACCCCGTCCCACACAAGCCTCTGTCCCTCAGCTCCATCCCACCTCAATTTCTTTAGAAGTTCCTTCTGTGTATGATTTGAGGGGAAAATCAGTTGCAATTACTGAACAAGAGTCTCAAGGGTAGAGTAGTGATTGGAGTGATGATGATTTTGAAGATGAAGATTATAACAGTGAGGATAAGAGTGAGAATAATATGGAGTCTGATGTGTCATTACAGGAGGAGAACATTAGAGATAATATAGAGGACTACTATATGACAGATGATGAACATGATCATGGGACTATTGACCCAAATAACAAAATATATCAAGGGCAGATGTGGGAAAGGGAGCCTGATAAGACAGTAAAAATATAGAGATGGGACATGTTTGTGAATAAAAATAGGTTGCTGAAGGTTGTAAGGGAATTCTATATGCAAGAAGGATTTAACCTGGTGAGGATAAAGAATGCTAGATATAGGTACACTGCTAAATGTGCTCATCTTAGTTGTAGTTGGGGGGTTCACAGCTCAATGCTACCTGATGGTACATAGAACCTTCTAAATCAAGACCCTATACCTACACCACATTGAAACCCGTGTAAGAATACAAGAGAACCCCATGGCCAGCTACAACTGGATAGCTGAGATTTTAGAGACTGACATGAGGGTCGATCCAAAGAAAAGAGTTAGAGACATGCAAAAACTATTGATGGAGAGGTTTGACTTGATTAGGAAATACCATATTGTAAGAAGGGCTAGGCAACTGATTGTGGAGAAAATTGAGGGCAGGTATGATGTATCCTGTGAGAAACTAGTACACTACATTGAGATGATTAAGTTAACCAATCATGAAAGCCATGCATACATTAGCTAGGACAACACACCTAGAGACGATGCTGCAGGCTCTTCTGATGTTGTAATCAGTAAGCCAAGGTTCAAGAGGTTATCCATTAGTTATAAAGGATGTATTGATGGCTTTCTAAAGGGTTGTAGGCCTGTTATTGGGGTGGATGGATGTCACCAAAAAAGACCATTTGGAGATGTTTCACTTACAACTGTGAGCTTAGGTGCTGAAAACCATTATTTTTCTCTAACATTCGGAGTTGTGGAGTCAGAAAATAATGAAAGATGGAAGTACTTCTTCTCTGCATTGGTATATGTCGTTGGGGCTGAAGATCATGGAAGGTTGACTATATTGTCTGATAGATGTAAGGTAAATCTCCACCCACTTTCTAAAATTTTTAATTTTTTACTGTTTTAATATGTCACCTAGCTTGACATCTTTCCTTCATAGGGAGTTATACATGCTCTAGAGGAGTGCTTGCCTGATGTTTCTGAGCGTCCATAATACACTTAGAGAGGAATATGAAGAGGATGTTTTCAGGACCTGATCTTAAAGAATTGCTATCGAAAGTAGCAAATGCTTACACCAGTTAGGAGCATGAGGCAGCCTTGGATGAATTTGTATAGGTAAGCCCTGCTGCATATCATTGGTTAATGAAACAGCCAAAGCATCACTGAGCAACACACCTCTTCTAACCTTCCACATGCTCACCAGAGAACACCTCCAACTTTGTGGAGACATTCAACAATGTGATTAAGGAGTTGAGGGATAAACCAATCATAACCTTACTTGAAGGGATTAGAAAACACATACAATTGTCGCTTGAGCAAAGGAAGGCTGAGGCAGAGACTTTTGAAGGCCCAATTGTACCATCAATTAAGGAAAAATTGAAGGAAATAGCAAGAAAAGGATGACATTGTTTACTAATACCTAATGGCCATATGACCTTTGATTGCATGGATTACAATGTCAACGACACTTTCAATGTGCAACAAAAGTTCTGTGACTGTGGGTTTTGGAAAATTGCTGGTATATCATGCAAGCATGCAGCTAGAAGTATATTGTGGCTTGGGTTGAAACTTGAGGATTTCAAAAACCCTTACTAATCTGTCCAGAAGTTTAAGGACGCTTATAGTGGAGCCATTCAGCCAATTAAAGATGAGAGAATGTGGCCAAAGTTTCATTGGCCATTGTTAGACCCTCCTTTCGTTATTACAAAATGGGGTCTAGTGGCAAAGGAAAAGAAAAGAGGGCCTGAAGAGGAAAGGAAGAATCCAAGAAGGAGTCAGACTATCAGATGTAGCACCTGCAGAGGTCTTCACCACAACAGTGCCACTTACAAGGGGTAGGGGAACAAACCATCTGTCATCACAAAAGCCAAAAGGAAGGCAATATCTGATAATCAGGAGCATAGAGCACTTGAAGGCCTAGAAGGCATCAAACTACCCAAGATGCATTCTCTTTTTAGCATTCAAGCTATCAACTCTCTGCTGAGCCTATCAGCTCTCAACAATCTTGGCAGTCTAATACATCAACTTAGTGATGATGTCTATTAGAACTGTTGACTTATTTTTCATTTTGTTAAGATCCACTAGCGACTATGTGCGGTACTTGTGTTTGTGTATTATTTTTGGAACAATTAACTTTAGGATGTTCAATGTTAAAATTTGCACTATAAGCTCTGAACATGAACTTTCATTTGAGTTGGAACTAGCCATCAAGTTCAATAAGGGGAACTCATTTTGATGTATATTTTGGGGTTCCCACAAACATTGTACTCACTTGCTTTTAGTTAACGCTAATATTATTTTGCTGCCAAAAGGATTTGTTATTCATCATACAAAATCACCCTCATGCTAAGATTACATCCACCATAAGTTGCACTTAATTCAAACCAATTCAGTGATACAAGGCAAATCATTCCATGAGAAGGACAATGATACATTACTGCTAATATATTACCGACCATATTCACCCTTTACTTTCATGCTAAGAACAAAGATATAAGGCAAACCACTAAATTCACCACAATAAGCACCTTCAAAATATCATTATTCCTTGCTTGCATTAGCTTGATAGCCACCTTTATCTCTTTGAATTCATTCCAAACCTACATTTGAATGCTTTCATTTTCCTTGACCAGCTCTGAATTTCCTTGACTCACTAGGGTTGGTCTTTTGCTTGAAGTAGAGGTCTCACCAATCTTGCATCTTGGCTCTGCCCACCTCATAAATTCTCCACAATTTGAGCATGAATAATATGGACGGCTTGGATTTTTGCATGATTTTGATATTTGATATACCATAGCTGCACTGCACATGAACCGTGGACATTTCTTCCCAACCCACGAACTTCCACAACCTTCCATTTCACTCATCATTAGGCAAGACTATTAAAAACCCTAATTTCTAGAATTGAAACAACCTATTCAATTTGAACAATGAAACAACACAGGGGAATTTAAATTGAATAATGGAATTGAAACAAATCCTTTATACCTACACGAATGGAGATTTAACTCAACTTAACAATGGTCCTTGCTGACTTTGGAACGAAGGAGAGAAGAGAGGGAAGAGAAGAGGAAATATGTGCGGGTTGCAACCTAACTTCTTCCTTACTTTTAAACCCCATGGGAAGGATATTTCTGGTATTAAACTAACATTTTAGTCATAAAAGTCAACAATTACTCGGAATTTCGATAACAAGGAACTTAAGCTTCACCATTGTTAACAGTGAGGATAGTTGAATATAAACTCAAAAAAGTCAAGGTTATAAAAGTTAATACATCAAATGCCAGGTACTTAAAACTCAACAGTTCGTAATTTGTGACATCTAATAAGTAATATACTTAAAATTAAGTCGTTACTCTCAGAGAAGATCCAAAAATCCCAAACCAAAATATCTTTACATAAAGAGCACTAATTGATGCCCTATGATAAGATACTTATATCATTTTGCTTTTATAAAAGTTTTGAATCCTTCTCAATTTTGAATACTTTTCATGCTAAAAATTGTAATTGAGCATGAAACACGCGCCCTTCTATCCCTCTGGTGCATGCAATCAGATCAATAAAACAAAAAATAAAAAAAAGAGGACCATTTCTGCCTGCATTTAACCATGCATCTCTTCCTGATCTCTCTTTCCTATCTATCTCAACACGGAATAATCAAACGTTCTGACCTCTGGTGCATGCAATCAGATCAACAGATATGTCTAGGCTTTAGACCTTCAAACATTTTGACCTTAACCTTTTATGACGATAAAAGAAAATAATCCAAGCTGAAAACCCCAAAAAAGACCAAGTATAATAGCCAACGCTCAATATTTCCAGACTTTGGTATCGAAGAGCTCATTGTAAACACAAATTTCGAGCCTAAAATAAGTTAAGATAAGAAATATGGACAAATTTAATTTATATTAATTTCAGAAGGTGTGGATACAATCTCTGTGTACTTGTTACAAGTAAACAAATAAATAATTCCTTTGATTCAATCTCCAATTTGAACTTGAAGGAGGGTCAGTTGACTTGAATCCCGATCAAGTTGGTTGATTTGATTTCCTTTGAATGAACTTTAATGGATTTGATCTTGAGAGAGGGCCTAAGAGGCTTGATCTCAATCAAAACGAGTTTTCTTTGATCTTCGATGGTAGACGGCATGTGTTTTGATTGTGCTTGTTGTCTTTCTTTAAAGAAATTAGCCCCTTGAGTCTTCAGAACGCCTTCAGAGTGAATGAACCTTCCACCCCCTGAGTAGGAGGGAGTAGTGCTCTATTTAAAAGGAAAGAATCCCCCCAACTAGGGTTTGTGACTTATTCACCTTCTTGGGCGGTTGATTAGGCTTTTGACTTGTTAGTCCATTTGACTGACAATTTAATAGTCGATTCGACTGTTGACGTGGTAGTCGATTCAACCCAATTTATTAAAATGAATTAAATTAATTTAATGGGTTGATCCAAATAATCAATTTATATTTATTTTTATAACATGGTATTGATTATTAAATTTTTTGTGCCTATAAATTGCTCCCTCGAGATTAGGACACGTACACGACCTTGGTGTTTAAGCGTGACTCACGTCTCGATTATATTTTTCATGAGTGGGTCCTGCAATTTTGTATGATACAATTTTCAACATATTTATTTTTCTTGCCCAAAATATGAAGATTCATTGACAAAAATAATGTCTCTTTCCTTAATTTGGACAATCCATCTTGTATATGTTATTTGTAAGAGTAGAAACTTTCCTCTCTCTCCCTTTTCTCTCTCTCTGGAAGCTTTCTCGGGGAGTGCATGTGGGTGCCGCATAACATGAAAACGAAGACAAAGTCCTCGCTATGACGGCGCAGAACCTGTGTAGTCGCCGAAACTGGGAGCCTCTCATGGCAAAGAAGCTCCCACATCAACACCTTAGAGAAATTTTATTCGCAATTAAATCAACAAGGCAGCGGCGCTGAGCCTGTCGTTCTTCCTCACAAACGCCTTTGTTTCTTTTTGCCATTTTGTAGTTTTGATTTTTCATTTGCCTTTGTTTCCCTCCTTTTTTGCTGCAGGCGCGCTTTCGGATTATATGAGACTCCAATTTTTGGATTAAATTTTTGAAAAGGAGCACACCACTACTTAATAATTCTTCGAAGGTTAACATTTCCAAAGGCGAGAGTCCTCCAAAGTCGAATTCGACTTAATTATTGGTTAACCTTTAAATGTATAACCCTTTTGGGTGCATCAATGGGTTAACCTTGAATTCTCTTAAGGCGGACATTCCCGAAGACGAGATTTCTCCAGAGACGAATTTGATTTAATCATCGGTTAACTTTTGAATGTATAACTCTTTCGGGTGCATCAACGGGTTAACATTAAATTTCCTCATAAGACGAGCTTCCAAAGGTGAAAATTCACCACAAGGAGAACTTTGATTTAATATCGGCTAACCTTTGAATGTATAACCTTTTTGGGTGCATCAATAGGTTAATCTTGAATCATCCGAAGGCGAAAATCATCCGAAGGCGAATTTGACTTGATTATCGGTTAGCTTTTTAATGTCCAATCCTTTTGGGTACATCAAGGGTTAACCTTGAATCCTCCAAAGGTGAAAATCCTTCAAAGGCGAATTTGACTTGATTATCGGTTAACCTTTGAATGTCTGACTTTTTTGGGTACATCAATGGGTTAACCATGAATCCTCCAAAGGCGAAAATACTCCAAAGGTGAATTTGACTTGATTATTGGTTAACCTTTGAATGTCTGACCCTTTTAGGTATATCAACGGGTTAACCTTGAATCCTCCAAAGGCAAAAATCCTCCTGTTTGCTGAAGAGCCTTTGCTTACATTTGCTCCTGTCTTCCCCCCTTTTTTTTTGGCTTTCGCAGGTTTGTCATTTGAAATGTTAGATCCTTAAAACTTTGGACTAAATGGATCATTGCTCTATGACTCACCATACGAAAGTTTTTTTTTTCTGAATAGGTCCACTTTGAGTGACTTTTCCCATTTTTCTGACCCTTGGATGGCTTACCCGTACGAACCCACCTCGATGTGACTTTCCCTATTATAAAGATGGAGGTCACGTTGTTGTCGCCACCAACTCAAAGGGGGCGTACGTCGATAACACGAAGGAGGAGGTTATGGCGATGTTTCTACCAACTTGAGGGAAGAGCCCTCCGTTGCCAATACAAAGGAGGAGGTTATGGTGTCGTCACTACCAACTTGAAAGAGGAGCCCTATCTTGCCAACATGAAGGAGAAGGTTGTGGTGTTGTTTCTACCAACTTGAAGGAGGAGCCATGCATTGCCAACATGAAGGAAGAGACCTATGTTGTCATTGATGCTAACTCGAAGAGGAAGTGGACATCTTGAATAAGGAAGCTCTAGCGTTATTATATCCAAGTCAAAGGAAAAGACATATGTCACCATTGCCCCCAATTTAAATGAGTTCCAAGAATCTACAACACTTTTGTGACAATTTAACGTCTGCTTAAATAACATAAATGTTTGCTCCACGACTTGAGAGTTAACAACTTTGATAATTTGTGGGTCTTAAACTTTGAAGATTTAGGCCTTTCTTAAACTTCAAAGACTTAGGAGTCTTAAGCTTTTGATAACTTGATAGTTCTAAACTTTGATGACTTCAGAGTCTTTACCTTTGGGGACTTAGGAGTCTTGCTTTGGATGAATTTCGATGACTTTGGCATCTTGAACTTTGAAGACTTAGGAGTCTTTATCTTCGGTGACTTGGAGTCTTAAGAGTCTTGAATTTGGGAGACTTAGTTGTCTTCAATTTTGATGACTTAAGAGTTTTTGTTTTTGATGACTTGTGAGTCTTGAATTTGGGAGACTTAAGAGTCTTTAATGTTGATGACATAAGAGTCTTTGTCTTTGATGACTTGTGAGTCTTGAATTGGGGAGACCTAAGTGTCTTGATGTTAATGACTTGAGAGTCTTTGCCTTCAATGACTTGTGAGTCTTGAACTTTGGAGACCTAAGAGTCTTGATTTTGATGACTTGAGAGTCTTTGTCTTTGATGACTTGTAAGTCTTGAATTTGGGAGACTTAAGAGTATTTAATGTCGATGGCTTGAGAGTCTTTGTCTTCGATGACTTGTAAGTCTTAAATTTGGGAGACTTAAGAGTCTTTAACTTGAGAGTCTTTGTCTTCGATGACTTGTGAGTCTTGAACTTTAGAGACTTAAGAGTCTTGATTTTGATGACTTGAGCATCCTACGGGTGACTTGATAGTTTGTGATGACTTGAGAGTCTAGAAGCATGGACTTGAAAGTCTTAAGGATGACTTGAGAGTCAAAATTATTTTGCGACTTGGGAGTCTTTAAGAGTCAAAGTTATTTTGCGACTTGAAAGTCTTCATCCTAAATGCTGATTTTGGGTTGCTTCTCTTACAAAGCATTTTTCGATATGGTCCTAATAAACAATCAATCAGATTCTTCAGTGTCTTCTTCATCTAATGTGATCTTTCTTTCATTTGTAAGTTGCAGGACTTGTCCCATAAATGTCTTACACTTCTCTATAGGATAACTGATGATCCTGTGATACTTACAATATTTGGGGTCATTAGTTCTCCCAATTTCTTCAGGATGCCTTGACTCTGGGAGTTCTATAAGTCCTTTTTGAAGAAGTTTGTCTAATATTTTTGGTGCATCATACTCAGAATAAGAATATTCATTCTTTTCAGAGTCTCTTAGCATAGAGCTTTTATTTCTTGATGATGCCATTAATTCACCATCATCGACTTGTCTTCCATAGTAGGCGATTATAAGCTCCATATCATGAGCTCGTGTTGCTAATTCTTGGAAAGTCTTGGGCTTGTTTACCTGCAAAGCGTATAACATATCCTACTCCATTCCTTGAGCACACATCTCAACAGCAGAAGATTTAGGCAAGTGATCCTTGCACTTCAACGAGAGGGCACGCCAACGATTGATATAATCTATGACTGGCTCTTTATCCCCTTGCCTAGTGTTAGTTAATTCACTTATGCTGACCACATGGCGTGTGCTATAAAAGCAATTCAAGAATTCATGTTCCATTTTCCCTCAGCTATCGATGGATATAGAAGTAAGGCCTGCATACCAGTCAAACACAAGACCTTTAAGAGATCGCACGAATTGCTTTACTAAGAGGTCACCACTCGTGCCAGTATTATTGCAAGTCTCGATGAAGTGCGCTATATACTGCTTCGAGTTCCTTTGCCATTAAATTGATGAAATTTTGGAGGTTGGAATCCCTAAGGCATCTGCAGTGCATCAATCCTTTTCGTATAAGGCTTGTTGTAACGATGAGTTCCGTGAGAACCTCCTTGTAGATGGGTCTTTACCGCATCCGCTATCAAGTTTTGAATTTGCTCAATTGACATTGAATCATTCTTTAGATTGGGCTCATCATCAGACTCCTTTTTGCGGTTGGACTCTTTATCAGAATCTTCACTGCTAGAGCCTTTGTTTGAGGCTTCAGATGACCGCTTTTACAGCTTCTTTTTCAAATCAGCAATCTGCTTATTTTGACACCTAATTTGAGCATCCTTTTCTTCACTCTCCTTGGAGAGTCTTTACAAAGTTGCCTTCATGTTCGCCAATTCTTCCTCTAAGTTGATAGCCTCCGTCACCATGACTGGCATGATGATAATGTCAGAGGATTTAACTTCAACTTGTGAGAAAAGTGAATCCCTTGGAGATATTGGTGAAGAATCGCTACTACCATAGTCATCATCCTCCTCATCGAAAGGTTGGAAGACATTATTGCTATAGGCATGAAATTCATCCAATGCACAGGGTAGAGTCTTCCTCATATTGAAGACACCAAAATGTTTTAGCTTCAAATTAGGGAGGAAAACAGTTTGATTGACTCCATCAGTAGGTAAGTTGGAGCCAAATTTTTGAGTTTTGCATGATTGCAAAGTTGGAGTTACAATTTGTTGTTTCGGGGTGATGGAAGTAGCAACTTTGGTCATGCTCTTAGTCATCATCTTAGTGTTTCGATTGTCAGATGCAATACTAGCCTTTACGGATACTTCGGATGTAGATCCGATAGTTTTCTTCTTCGAAGATTGAAGGATGACGTGTTCAGGAGCCATTTCTTCTCCAAAGGAGTGCTGAACTTGTTTGCTTGGAGAAGAAGATGAGAGGTAGAGATGTCCCACCGGACGTGCCAAATTTATAAATACACATTTCGAGCCTCAAATAAATTAAGATAAGAAATATGGACAAATTTAATTTATATTAATTTCAGAAGGTGTGAATACAATCTCTATGTATTTGTTACAAGTAAATAAATAAATAATTCATTTGATTCGATCTCCAATTTGTACTTGCAGAAGGGTCGGTTGACTTGAATCCCGATCAAGTTAGTTGATTTGACTTCTTTTGAATGAATTTCAATGGATTCGATCTTGAAAGAGGACCTAAGAAGCTTGATCTCAATCAAGACGAATTTTCTTTGATTTTCGATGGTAGACGACACGTGCTTTGATTGTATTTATTGTCTTCCTTCAGAGAAATTAATCCCTTGAGTCTTCAGAATGCCTTTAAAGTGAATGAATCTTCCACCCCCTGAGTAGGAGGGAGTAATGCTCTATTTAAAAGGAAAGAATCCCCCCAATTAGGGTTTGCGACTTATTCACCTTCTTGGGCCGTTGATTGGGCTTTTGACTTGTTAGTCCATTTGACTGACAATTTAATAGTCGATTCGACTGTTGACTTGATAGTCGATTCAACCCAATTTATTAAAATGAATTAAATTAATTTAATGGGTTGATCCAAATAATCAATTTATATTTATTTTTATAACATGATATTTATTATTAAATTTTCTGTGCCTACACTCACAATTAAAACCATATGGCGGAAGCTATACTGAACCTGACAATCGAAACAAGTTGATAAAATTGTAATTTTGGCTTGACTTTTTTTAATAATATAATTCTATTATACAAGCATCAATGTACCAAAATTAAGGTAACAAGAAAATAGTACGATCCTGACTTAAATCCGAAGTAAAATCTCATCATTGAGTGATCTACCACTCTTTAGCTTTTAGACCTAGCAAATGAGTCATCCGGTTTGTGTGCGAGTCGAATTAAGTTTGGATTGGTTCATGTTTCGGTTTAAGTCATATTTTGGGTCGATTCAGTTTGGATCGGGTGAACTTCGGTTTGGGTCGACTTCAGATCAATCGATTTTTGGTCCAATACACTTATCATACAAAAATAAACAACTTTGTAGAAAATTTCGGATCCGGTATGATTCGATTCCAGTAAATTTAGGTTTCGGATTCACTTTCGGGTGAACCTATTTTAAATGTCAGGTCGATATAGGTCGAAGTCGTTCAGTTCAGGTCTCGAATTGAGTCAGTTTTGTCGACTCTACTACTCCCCCCAGCCTGTAAGTTGGAAAGTGTCTCTGTATTCTTCACTCATCGTCGCACATCCTTTTCCCTCAAGTTTCTAATTGAAAAAAAAATTTTCTTAAAACTTCGTGTTTGAATGTCACCCTCGCCGTACGAATACTGATAATAATTGATCAGCGGCTTTTGCAAAGGCTCGCTTGGCCGAATCGAATCTTTAATTTAAATTGAGCTGTCAAAGATTTGTTGTTTCTAATTTGCAAAGTAGATGGACCAAAAAAAGTTTGGAGTAGCTTTTGTATGAACAAGAACATGTACATTGCACATTCTGATTGTCAAAAGGAGAGTAGCTTTGCCACATAGCACTCTGCTTTCTAGCATAATTTGTCGAAAACAAAAAAGTAAAAACTAAAATGAAAAATATAAACAAAGGCAAATTATCTAAAAACTTCCAAACACTAAAAAAATTTTAGAAAGTTGTAAATTATTTCACTGTATGTCTTTAGATCATGCAATAGCCTATATTACACAAATCAGACATTACATATGAATATGTAACCGCTAAAGAGGTGGTAGCTTAATTGGTTTGGAATATATATATATATATATATATATATATATATATATATATATATATATATATATATATATTATTGGAGTATAAAAGTGAATATTGTCCCACATTAATAAAATTCAAAGAATATGATAGTAGGTGTTGTCCCACATTGATGAAATTAAAAGGGATTGAGCATGTATATAAGCTTGTGAGTTGCTCCACCCATTGCTCATTAGTTTTAGGTTGGAATCTCATTTGACCTTGTATACATGACTTTTTTTATTGAAGGTCCAATTGATATAAAAATTTAATATGGTATCAGAGTAAGTTGCTCGATCTTAATTTGTCACCGTCTCCGTTTGATTAAATTGTGTGCACGTGCTAAGTTTTGTTAGAAGCCCACACGTGAGAGGGCGTGTTGATGTATAAAAGTGGGTATTGTCCCATATTGATAAAATTTAAAGAATATGATAGTGGGCGTTGTCCCACATTGATGAAATTAAAGGATTTGATCATGTATATAAGCTTGTGAGTTACTCCACCATTACCAATTGGTTTTGGATTGGAACCTTATTTGAGTGTGTATGCATGTCTCATTTATTGAAAGCCCAATTGATATAAAAATTGAGCATATATATATGTGTGTGGGGGGGTTAATGTATTGGTTTGTTCTAGCAGTTTGACATCTATTTTGTACCATTGAGTTTGTTGGGTTTAGATAGTTTAGCCATAAGGTGCTAACCCAAACTCAAAAATTCAATTAAAATCCTCCTTATTTAAAATCTGAACATATGGCTGAAATGGATTTTAAATGGACGCGAGCATGGATATGGTGTTATGTTCCAAAATAGGGATAGGCATAGACATGAAATTTTAACATTGATACTTGTAAGTATCCCCAATTGACTAAAGCACAACATGAAAATTATGCTCTATCCTATATTTTACAAAGTGTATGTTACAAGTTGAATTCGCATAATAAAAGATAAAAGTAAACTTGTTTATATTGCCTTTCTTTTATTTGCTAAATTAATTTTTCACTTACAATTTCAACTTTCTAATACTTATTATATCACATTTCTTATTGATGCTTTGATTTATCATGTCTGAAATACATTCTAATATCGATTGAGTATAAGTATTCTTTTATCTCTTTAAATGTAATTGAACAAAATCACTAAATTTAAAAAATCTAATAAATATAAATATTAAATATAAGCATGATAGTCCAAAATAAATGAATATAAGTATGGCTCTGTCCCTATCAAATCCGATCTATGGCCACGCCTAGCGAGAGTGAGAGAGGGAAACTGAAATAACGTCGATTCGAAAACAAGAGACGAGGATATACACAGAAAACCTGACTTACCGGCAATTTTAATCAGCTTCGCGGTACAATTGTTCCGGATCTCATTCGCGCAACTGTCTCGAGTCGAGCAGACGTGGATTAACTCACGAGTGAAAAACATCCCGACGCCCAAACAAAAATCTTTCTAGATAAACCGGAGCCTAACCTAGCTTGCTGACACGTGTCCGCTGGGAGGCTTTGTGACTCAACACACCCTGTCTTCATGCGTCTCCCAATCGAACAGCGCTGGTTTGGGGATAAGCTAGGCTCGGTCGCAGGACACTTTCGTAATCACCGGCACGCGGCACCAGGTAAGCGCCCTTCTTTTCCTCGTTCGTGGGCCCCACCCTATTGCGGTAAGACAAGGACATGCCGACTGACCGTACTTATTTTTTGATCTTTTCCCCTTTTTTAAACCTTTTTTTTCTCTCTCTTCCCTCTCTATATAAATAGCCAACGCCTCCTGTAAATTCTTAAAAATTTGGTGGAAAATTCAGAAATCGGAAAGAGAAGAAGAGAAATTACAGCTAAGAAAGGAGAAATTAAAAATGGTAATGGGAGAAAAGGATCTGTTAGCCCAATTGAGTTTACCACCGGGTTTCCGGTTTTACCCGACCGACGAAGAGCTTTTGGTGCAGTATTTGTGTAGGAAAGTAGCTGGCCATCATTTCTCGCTCCAACTTATCGTTGAAATCGATCTCTACAAGTTCGATCCGTGGGTATTGCCCAGTAAGTTCAACTTCCAATGTTAAAAATTTAATTCAACCTCTTTCAAAAATTTTGTAACTCGAACTTGGTTTGACTAATGTTTAATTGATGTGGTTTTGGGTACGTAGGTAAGGCCATGTTTGGAGAGAAGGAATGGTACTTCTTTAGCCCGAGGGACCGGAAGTATCCGAACGGGTCCCGACCTAACCGAGTCGCGGGTTCGGGCTATTGGAAGGCCACTGGAACCGATAAGGTGATCACTACTCAAGGGAAAAGAGTTGGTATAAAGAAGGCTTTAGTCTTCTATGTAGGGAAGGCTCCTAAGGGCTCAAAGACTGACTGGATTATGCATGAGTATCGGCTCACCGAACCCACTAGAAGGATGGGCAGCTCTAAGGTTAGTATTTTTGTAATAGTCCTTAGGATTATAATGCAATATGAGTTCAATTCAATAGAAGCAAGTTTAATTCTATCTAATTTTTTATAGTCTAGTAGTTCAATATAATCAATATATTCTAATAATTACTCTGTTTCTTCATCTCTACCAAAATAATTTTAAATGAACAAAGAATTTGTCATGCTTATGACTTACTTAACATGCTTGGCGGGTTGTTTAAGTGTAAAACGAGACTTTTTCTTTGTTGGAAAATATAGATTAATAAATAGATAAAGTAGGTTGAGATTAGTAAAAGTGGATTAAAGTGTGTATTTTTTTTTTTTTATTGAGGTGAGTTAAATGGATTAAAGTTGATTAAAGTGGGTTGAAATTTTTTTAATATGATGGCAGAAGTTGATTAAAATAGTGAATTGAAATAGATTGAATTAGATTAAAGTGGATTAAAATTATTATTCTTTTATTAAAGTTGATAAAATGGAGTGAAATGAATTAAAATTAATTGAGATTGATAAATTACTGTTTACCAAGGAAAAGAACGGCACCTGTATATTTGACACACTAGCTCATATGTCTACATATGAGTATAAAGAGTAGCTTATTATGCTTATATAATATTAATATGCGTCTTTTGTATGATGTGATCAGCTTGATGATTGGGTGCTGTGTAGAATCTACAAGAAGAGCTTTAGCTCATCGAAACCAACATTAAACAGCAGGGAACACAGCACGGGTGGGTCATCTTCCTCCTCATTGTCCCATCTTGACGAAGTCTTGGAACCATTGCCGCAAATCGGCGACCACCGTTCATTTGGCCTACCCCGAATGAACTCCTTGAAAAATGGGGGTCAACAACAAGAAGACAACAAGTTTTCTAGGCTTCAGCATCTCGGGTCGGGTAGTTTCGACTGGAGCGTACTCGCCGGGTTGACCTACGAAGTCGGAGCTACATCCGGGTTCACTCAACCGCAGTGCCAGGTGAACAACGTTGGAAATGACATGTTTGCCCCTTCAATGGCACCCTTCTCGCATTCAGAGGCTCCTCATGTTGAGAACAATAAGTTGGGTAATTCGGTCATCATGGATGAGGAGGTCCAGAGCGGGATTAGAACTCAGCGAGTTGGCAGTTCTAACCCGGTTTACTATGACCCCAACTCGAGCGTGTTCACTCAGACCAACCCCAACTCGGTGGAGCCGTTTGGGGTCTCCTATCAGCGTCAACTACCTAGGTGTGGGTATGGGTTCGGATTCAGACAGTGAAGCAAAAGTGGAGAATTGTATTTAGATTGTTTTAACTTGCGACATCGGCTGTAAATATCTCCATTGATTGTGACAAACTTTTGGAGAAACAGAGGAAATAGAGACAAGTTTCGGCTGGGTGTGTCAAAAATTTGACTGATTTGCTGTTTGCTTCGGAGATAGGTTAGGTGTCATTTAATGATAAATTGTGTAGAGTAATTTATAGACTAGGTTCGTTCCTAGACCGGCTTTGGAGGCTCGGACATTTGGTTACTTGGTTCAGACAATATGAGTGAAAGGATTAGTAGCATTTTCAGAAAGTAGTTGTGTTGAAAAATAAGTATTTTTTATGGATTTTCATTTGATCGTATGGATAAGTCATGATTGATATATCTTCTCCGTGGCCAGATGTGGATATTTGAACATTAATGTGTTATATTGCTCTAATTTTTAAGATTTTTTTATTTCTTTATTTAATTAGAGTTAAGTCATTGTTAATTATAATAAATATAATTTATATTATAATTTTTTTCATTCATAAAACTTTCATATGAGATCTTATTTTAGAAATTAAATTAATATCAAATGTCACTTAACTAACTTACATTAGAGAGTTTTGTTTTTAATCTTCATGGGGTAAATTGAGACACACAAAGTAAGATTCACTAAATTAGCTTTATTTATCATAAAAAGGAAAGCACACAAATAAAACCAGAAGTCATGACTAACGATTGAATAGCCAAGCTCCTAACTTCTTGTTTCACCAAACTCCCCCCCCCCCCCCCCCCCCCCCCCCCAAAAAGAAGGAACACCGAACGTGGTCCTTCTCTTAGCTTTTGCACATGAGTGCTAGAAGCAACTGAATGAAAGGAAAAGCATAGTGGAAAGAAGCAAGGGAGAAAAAGTTTCTTAACTTTGTTTTTTGGTTGTTGGAGTATGAAAGTGAGGTCTATTATACATAATATGGGTTTGAGTATGTATATACGTTTGTGAGTTATCCACCTATTATCAATTTGTTTTGGATTGGGATCTCATCTGAGCTATTATGTGTATCACTCCTTTTTATGGTCCAATTCATATGAAAATTTAACATGGTATTAAAGTAGGTTACTTGATCTTAATTTGTCATTGTTCCCATTTGATTAAAATTTTGTACGTATGTTAAACTTTGTAGTAGCGCACACATGAGGGGTGTGTTAATTGGAATATGAAAGTGAGATTTGTACCACATTGGTAAAATTAAAGAGTTTGAACATGTACACACGCTTTTGAGTTACTTCACAAATTATCAGTTAATTTTAAACTAGAATCTCAATTGAACTTATATGCATGACGCTTTATTTATGGCTCAATTAATATAAAAATTTAATAGGGTTACAAAAGAAGGTGACAGTAGTAGTCAAATTAGTCTTTTTTAAAGGTATTCTCACCTAATTAATTTTACAAAATTAAATAAGATCAACTGTACTATCGACGAAATTAAATATTCAATTAACGGACTAGAAATACAAAAATGTACTCAAAATTCCAAATAACGAGTCCAAAACATTTATTTTTTTTTTGGTGCAGATAACGATTCAAAATATGGATATATGGTAAAAATTAAAACGTCCAATAAATATGTACTCGGATTTGGAAATTTTAGGTGGTTCCTTAAACTTGTGGCACAAAGCTTATATGACATTTTTAGGGGGTATATACACCTACATAGACCTGACAAATGGGTCATTCGGTTCGGGTATGGGTCGGGCCAAGTTCGGGTTGGGTCAAGTTTGGGTTAAATAATATTTCGGGTCATTTCAGTTTGGGTCGGGTATGGTTCGGTTCGGGTCGAGTTCGGGTCAACTAATTTTTGATCAAATACGCTCATTATGCCAAAACAAGCAACTTTGTGGAAAATTTCGGGTCGGGTAAATTCGAGTTTCGGGTTCACTTTCGGATGAGCATATTTCGGGTGTCGGATCGGGTATGGGTCCGGGTCGTTCGGTTCGAGTTTCGGGTCTCGGGTCAGTTTTGTCAGGTCTACTCCTATAAGTTATGTTAATGTCACATATTAAAAATTATCTATATAACAAATACACGTTATGAACATATATACACATGGCAATTAGGAGTATACACTCCTAAATGTATGATATACATTACCTTTATGGTGGGTTTGGAGTTTGGTTTGGGGGTGGGTCAGGCACAATTGTAAACTACAGTGCCAAATGTACTTCCAAATGTAGGGTTTTTTGTTTGGGGGGGGGGGGGTTAGCAGGTAAAAATGTAGGTGCATCTCTAGCGCTAATTTTTTTCTAATTCGCGTCTCAGTATTGGATACACGATTACTTGATTTGGGCAATGAAGAAAGGTTCACCTGTATTTTTAGAAATTATGTGTCCCGCGTAATGAGCAGAATATTATCTAGATGTTGGGTTGATGTGTGGATGATTGATGAATCCGTTAATTATGTCGCTACATGCGAAGGTTCCAGATAATGTGAGATAATTTTGCCACTTTAGTAATTGGATGTTAGTTATTAATCGATTATATTAATTATTTTCTTTGGTTTTCTATTTTATTATAATCAAATTACTATTAGTCTAATAAGGAGGAAAGTTCTTTTATTATAGATTTTCTTCATTCATAAGATCGAATTCAAGATCTTAATTAGAGAGAATAAGTATCAAACCACTTGAATAAACATGTAGTCATGCTGATTATATTAACTGCCAGCTGATAGGTTACTAATATTAGTGGTTTGTATCGACTCTTTATATTAGTCGTTCTAGAAAAAAGTGTCTAACAAGAATAGTTATTTGTTAAAGAAGGGAAATTCTTACATGACAAAAAGGCAATTTTTAAAAAGTTGATTACACAAAATTACCCAAATTAACTTTTTGCATATATCTTTATAAAGGCAAAAAAAGCATCTTACAAAAAACCTCATAGGAGTATGATATGGGCTTTGCAAAAAACTGACCCACCATACACGCGAAATAGTTATTTTTACTCACAACTCCATGAAAAAAAGCTATATTAATTTGGTAAAAAAGCTACACAAAAAATTGTTTGCAGAACATAACCCATATTTTCTAATGCAACCTTCATGGTGTGATATTTAGATTGCTAAAATGAGACCTACTGAATTCTCTAGTTTTTCATGGTACAAGAAAGAGTACAAAGCAAATCAGAAGTCCTATTCGAAAAACTAGGGTTCTAAACCATTCGAAAAAGTTGCAAAATGTCTTAAGCAATTCAACTGAACTCCGAACTTTTTCTTTTTCTTTCTCTTATCTTTTGCACATGAGTCTTGATACAAAATACCAAAGGTAAGATGCGTATCAAAAATGTTTTTTATTTTTTTGAAAATAATACAAGTTTAATACAAGATATACAAAAAGTATTTTATACTAGAGGGAAATTTATATAGAGGTATCTTGAGTTATAGGTCATTAATAAATCTAATCCTGTATTTTTGGAGTTAATATTTAGTACCTCAAACCCTTCATATTTTCCAAGCGCCTCTAAACTTTTGAAATTTGCATTTAACCCCAATCCTTAAAAGTTTACTTTCGAAAATTTTAATTTTGTGCATGTAATATTCTCATCATAAATACTACTTGAAGTCCTCTTCCATTTCCTGAGCCATGTGACCATCAATAGTTAATATAATTAAGTTAATCATTAGCTAATTAAGGTAACTAATAGTGTTAATGCTTGAATTATCATCTGTTATTCTACTCTTAATTATTTACATATTGTTCACGTATCAGAAGGAACCATTTCAGTAGCACCATAATTAAATCATATCATTAATATAGTTTTAGAATTGAAATTGTAATCGACAAAAATTAAGACTAAAGTTAAGGAACTAAAGAAGCAGTTGTCTGTAATTGTCTGTGATTAACAAAGTTAAATATAGTGAAAAATATGATTTAAGTATTAGTACTCCATTTTAGCATAAATACAATTTCCAAAACCTAAAAAATGAAAAATCAATTTTCTTTACAAGATATAAAAATTGAAAAAAGTACAAAACAAATAAATTGACAGATCATCGAAAAAGGCCGAGAAAGCGAAAAATGATGGAATACAAACATTATAATATCGAGAAATCATAAAATATGTTTGATAAAGAACAAAATCTAAAAGAATTAGACAAGATCATGGGAGCAATAGTAGAAAAAAAAAGAAGTATTATCTAATGATAAGGGAGAGACAAAAAATGTCATGTTAGAAAAAGAAATATATCAACATATCAACCTAATTGAAATAGAGGATGTTAATATTGTTCCTTTAGAAGAAATCAGGAGAAACTTGATAACAAAAATATGTAAAATAGGTGGCTCAAAGTGAAATCAATGAAATTGGCGAAGGACTCAACATTGAAGAATTTGAATCCATATAATTAACAATGTTATTCCGAAACCTAAAGAATTTGATGAATTTCTAGAAAAATAATGATTTTATAAGACCAAGATATGTTGCAATAGAGCATACAATTAGCTTTGTCTTTGGGTTCATCCCAAGAAAACCACATCCTTTGAAAAAATTAGGCTTGCACCAATTAGGCAAATGGGTTATATCCTAAACATAGATAGAGCCCATAATAAAGAAGACATATTTGAAAATTCAAAAGGGGCATGAATAGTACCTTGGATTTGAATACCACATGAACTACTGGAAATTTCCTAAATTATATCCTGTATAGTTTTTCTGACACTGTAACTAACTGGTATGACTCATCAAATAAGGAAGGTAAAAATATATTAAGAATAATGAAAACACCAGCTCCTATGTTCAAAACATTACATAAGAAAATTGAAATTGAATTTATCAGAGTGAGACTTGATTCCGAAGAAAAGGTTAGAGAGTGACAAAGAAAGATCAATGACATAGAACTTTGGGATATGAGATATCTAGAAAATTATATTGCTAAATTTAGTCAATATTATTATAAATTGAGCATAACGAAACTATTCTTGTAATGTTTTATTACAAATTACCCCTTCCAATAAATTCTATAATTAAGAAAAATTGTTACATGGCTTGAAAAAGTGGATATTAGTGATACCTTTGCTACGAGAATCTCTTATTTTAGAAAATGGGTCAACGATCAATGTCTTGATCTCCAAAAACAAAAGAAATGAACAAACAATTTTTAACCTATTGAAATACTTCTCATCAATGAGGAAATGAACATGAGAAGAGAAGAAAAAAAAAATTTTATAAGAAAAAGAGCTTTAACAAGCAAAGATGAGAAAAATACAAAAGAAAGTATTAGAATAAGTCAAGTCCCAAATGTCATAAGACCTTTTAGAAAAGTTGCTCATTGCTCAATAGGAAAAAATAATTGTAAGTGTTGGACATGTGGAGACATAGGATATTGTGCAAACAAATGTAAAAATAAGAACAACAACAAACTTATTGAAACTCTGGATAGTTTACATTATTTTGAGGAGTAATTACTAGATCTAACTCTGGAAAACAATAAGAGAATTGTTGAGATTATAGTAGAAGATGAACATGAAGAAAGTAATTATGAAGAAACTAGTAATATGATGGAAAGTAGGTTAATTAATCATGGCGACCTTCAAGGAGAAGAATTTACAGTTGATAATGAGAATGAAGATGTCAAAAAAGATTGTCCTTCCTATAAGTCAAAAAGACATGATCTATAAAGAGTCTATCTTTCAATTAAAGAGTAGGTATGTATACGAAATGATGGAAGGGAATTTAGAAATAAAAGACTATGGATATCATGTGGAAGAAGTTAATTTTATTAATTGAGAAAAAATCCTTAAGCATAACAAGGATAGAAAGTATAGGTATATCCATGTTGAAAATTTCCAAGTCTAACAGTATTATCACCAAGATATTAATCTTTATGATTTGCTTTGTGCCATTAGGCATGCCAAATATGATAATCAAATGGCACAGGAATTAAAACCAATTTATATAATAGTTCAATCTGATTTATTTGCCCGCTTGAATATTATGTGAGTCTAAAAGATGAATTTGCCAAAAAAAACTTTCAATTTATTAAGACAAAAATAGTTGGGGTAGACATGAAGAGAGGAGTTTGCCCAATAAGGATATTTTGAAAAAAAATCTACAAATTAGATAATACTACAGATCCAAATACTATGATACCAATGATAGACGTAGAAAAATTTGAAAGTCCTACTCCTATGCAAAATTCAAAGGGAGATAAAAATTATTAGGGTTTGGATATTTAGCTTTGCCAGTCCCATAAAAATTCATAAGAAGAATTAGGGGTGTTCATGGTTTGGATACATGAACCAAATGAGATTTCAGTTCGGGTACCCAAAATTTCAGGTCAATAAAACGGTGAACCGTATCTGAATCGAAACATTCGGATAACTGAAATTCAGGTGCCTGAAAATTTTGGTTTGGGTTTTTGGTTACCCAATCACGCATTTTTTCTAAAATGCTTTTTCCTACTTTGCCTAATAAGTTTGTTGTTTCCATAATATATTTATTTCAATTTAAACTATAAAACATTGTCGTATCATGCCAAGTTGCACTTGAAATTTTTACACAATATTACAATATCACCCGATATCTTAACACCATTTACATTTCAATTAGTCCACACTTCTATATGGCACAAGCTTGTCAACATCATATTGATGCCCAACGCATTCAAATAAAACAATGCAACGAAGTCAAAGTACTGGCCTTCTTTGGGTTTGGGAATATTTGATTTACAAAGTATTTAGGGAAGGGATAGTATAAAAAAAGTTTCAAAAAAATTTTAAAAAATAAGTTTTGAGTTTTCAATAACCGAATTTTCAAAAAGCCTGAACCGTATTCGAACCAATAACCCGAAAAAAAATATTGATTCGAGTATCCAAACCAAAATTTTCAAATATTTCAATTCGGGTACCCGAGATTTTGGATCGGGTAGCGGGTTTCGATGCGGGTTATTGGTTTGACATTTTTGAACACCCCTAAGAAGAATGTAACAAAAATCGATGAGAACAGAAAAATTACTATTAAACTCCACTTATTAAGAAGTATGAGAGCAAGATCAAAATGAGGAGAATGATCTTCAACAGCTAATAAGAAGTTAAAGAAGATGATACAAGTAATATGATAAGTGAAATGAGTATAACGAGTTTGGCAAATTATAGATCGAACTATGAGTTTGAATAGAAAAGTTATCCGGTACAAAGAAAGGGCCATTAGTGAGCCAATTTATGAGAATGAATTACTAGAAAAAATGACTATAGAGATACGTTATGAAGCCACCAATAATTAGGGGTGTTCATGGTTCACATACCCGAACCAAAGTTCGGGTACCCAAAATTTCGGATCGGACGGATGACGAACCATATCCGAACCGAAAATTATTGGGTATCCAATTTCGGGTACCCAATAATTTTGGTTCGGGTTTTTGGTTATCCAATTATCCCATTTTTGTAAATCTTCTTTTTTTGGCAAACAATTGTGTTGTATTTTATCCAAACTTTTTCTGATCTCCTTTTTTTGATAATTATTATAATTTTCTTAAAAGGTCAACTCCTTGTTTATGCCCTAAACCACAAACATACATAATTATCCATTCTAGTTTGTGCCCTAAAATTAAAATACCATACAACATCACATAACAATCAAATTTCTATTACTTCCCACCACCAAAAGACCGTTAATATCGTACCTTAGCATCATACTATTCTTACCATCCAAATGATTAAAACTCAAGCAATGCAACACATCAAAGTAATTGCCTCTTTGGGGATTGGGGAAGGTTTGAAGGGAGAGGAAATAAATTACAAACAAAGTCCTTGGGAAAGGGGCAACAAATTACATTCATATAACAAGTTCACAAAGTAGATAAAACATTAGGAAATCCTTGAGGCAAATTGCTCCTGGCTCATAAGTCATCTGCCATAGTCTCATCAATAGTTATAGTTGGGTGCTCCTTGGTGAAGGTGTTCATATCTACAATTTAAATACAACAAGTTTGAGTAAGATATAGAATTATAAAATAATTAACTAAACAATGGCTAAAAGTTATATTAAATGAACTTAAAAGAAAACTAACCTTCAAATACTTCCAAGTCAAGCAAGTTCTCTTCTATGACAAGATGCTCATGGGAAGTGCGTAGCCAATCTTGTCCATATATAAGAGCTTCTACCATTTTAGGAGTTAATGAAGTGCGGAAAGAGTCAAGTACACGTCCATCGGTGCTAAAGGTGGACTCGGAAGCGAGCGTAGAAACGGGAATGGCAAGCACATCTCTAGCCATCTTAGCAAGAATAGGGTACCTCTTTTTTTGATCTTTCCACCACATAAAGAGATCAAAAGATGGATCATTAAGAGATTCATATGCATCACCTAAATACTTATCCAACTCACTTTTTTCTTCATAACTTTCCAAATTTCTACTTTCCATCCTAAACCTTTGACTCATTATTTCTCCAAAATTTATTACTTCTTCATTGTCAATTCCCGTTCATCTTGTGAACTTGTCACCAACACTATAAGAAGAAGAAGCACTATGATCCACTTTCTCTGGTTTAGGTTGGGAAGAACCATAGAAATCAACCAAGTCACGCAAAGCCACTCTAATTTTTGAACTCAACAAGGCGGCATTTTCATAATCATATGAAGATCTAACAAGCCATTCAACATATTTCATCTTGTACCTTGGATCAAGAGCCACGGCAATGAACAACAAAACATTAATGTTGTTAACATTAGACCAATACTTATCACATTTCAATTTCATTTTCTCAGCCATGTTTCTAATCCCTTCATCCTCATGAGTAAGAAAAGAAGATATGGTCCATCCTATACCACATATCTCAGGAACATAGGAACTGCCAGTCACATAGTGTGACCCCGACAATTTTAATGTGGCATCATAGAATATTTTAAGAAATGGCAAAAAACTACCAATTCTCTTCCAATCCTCCTCAGTAGGTACACCACCTGACTTTTCAAGCTCTTTAATGCAAGCAACATCTTTATAATGCAAATTTTGAAATTCCTTCTTAAACATTACAATAGTTTTAAGTATCAAAAAGGTGGAATTCTACCTTGTTTCAACATCTAAGCAAACAAGACTCTTGGTTTGTATCATTTCCTCTTCCACACATTCTTTAAACTTCTGAAGCCTAGCAGGAGAAGACCTCACATACTTCATGGCACCACGAATCTTCACAATGGACATATCAAGATCTTTCAAACCATCTTTGACTATCAAATTCAAGATATGAGCAGCACATCTCATACGCAAATAATCACCACCCAAGGCACTACCATTCCATTGGTTGATTCTGCTTCGAAGATATTGAATAGCAAGGTCATTAGTGCTAGCATTATCAACAGTTATGGTCATCACATTCTTGATACCCCAACTAATCAAGCATTTTTCAATAGCCCTATTAATAAGTTGCCCACTATGATCGATAATAGGATAAAAGTTAATGATTCTCTTATGCAAGGTCCAATTGTCATCAATAAAATGGGTTGTAAGAGACATGTAGCTCAAATTTTGACCAGATGTCCAAGTATCTGTGGTGAGACAAACTCTTGATGTCATGTTATCAAAAAAATCAAGTAATTTCTTCCTTTCATCAATGTAAAGAAGATAGCAATCTCTAGTTGCTATAGGGCACGATGGAGGTAAGAACTTAGGATTCAATACCTTGCAAAAATAACGAAAGCCTTCACGTTCAACGTAACTAAAGGGTATCTCATCCACAATAAGCAACCTAACAAGAGCTTTTCTACAAAGTTCTTGGTTGAATTCCCAATAAGATAATTTAGCCAAAGTTTGAGTTGTACCATCTTCAGAAGTGCTAGTCTTACTTTGAAAATCTAGCAACTTTTGTTTAATATCCATATTTCTAGGATATTTCTTACATCTCTTAGTATGATTTAGCATAGCACTTGTCCCATTTTTAGTCGCACAAGTAATAAGCTTTTGGCAATACTTACATTTGGCAACGGTTGCATCGAGAGTCTCATCATAATGATCCTAAATTTCAGATCTCTTTTTTCACTTGCCAGATTGAGGTCCACCTAAGTTGGTTGGAGGAGGTGAAGGCCTCCTTTGGTTGCCCTTTTCCTTGTTTGTGGCCATCTTAGATGCTTGTTTCTTGACTTTCTTCACCTTCACATGACTCTCCACGTCTACTTCCACATCATTTCCATCTCCATTATCTCCAGATGACTCCGTTATATCAATGAATTCAGGGACATGATCTTGAATGGGGTCACCATTATAGCTTGCGATTTAAACCTAATCATGAACAATTGAACATAAGCAAGTAAGCCATTTGAACATAATATGTCTATAAATGAAGCCGAAGAATGATCCTTCTTCTCTTGAGTTGCCCATTTCAGCTCTGCACAAGGTATATCTAAGTCTGAAATTTTTCTTATTTTTAATATTTCAAAATTAAAAAAATCACAGCTTTTTTAGATTCCTACTAATGTTATAGCCCGAACATAAAATTTTTATGAGCATTGGAGGCCTATAGCCATTTGCAATCATTCCCACTTCTTCCCCTTTTCTTGACAAGCCATTGAAGTGAAGTCATAGCTACATACAGTCATACACTACAGCCAATGGCAAAAGAACATGGCCATCAGATGAAGAAAGAATATGTATTAAATCTATTTTCTATACTGAACAAATCAACAAAACTAGTCACTACGCAAAATATTTGTATCTTCATAGTTCATATGTAAAAAATTAAAAATTGATTAAGAAAACTCGAAGTCTCGAACCTTAGTCCTTGGTGGTCAACTAGTAATCCGTCGACCTGTCGAGAGGAAGAGAGAGTTAGAGAGACAACTGAGACTGAGAGATACAAACGACAGTGGCCAGCGAACACTAGCCGAGAGAGAGGAGTGAGGCCGAGGCGTTGACTGACCAATCTGACCTGACTCGCTGGTGAATGGCGATCCACTCCTCATCGTCGTCGACTCGTTGAGAGGCTAGAAGCTCAGGCTGGGAGCACCGGAGCAATTGACTTGTCGTCGTCAAGCTCCGAGCACAGCAGCAGAGGCGGGTGACTTGGTGAGGCTGGTGAGCACTGAGCAGTGGAATGAAATTAGGGTTTCTTCTTTGCTTGAGACTTGAGATCGAGAAGGAGAGTTGTCTGAGACTACTGCTCAGCTGAGGCTTCGAGAGAGAGAGACAAAGAGTTTGAGCCTTGAGGAACATTTGGCCCAAATGACCCAATTGCACAATGCATAGCACTATCACCACAACCCTTTTTTTAACAAATATATATATATATATATATATATATATATATAATATATATATATATATATATATATATATATAATATATATATAATATATATATATATATATATATATATATATATATATATATATATATCGAGTTTTCAGATACCTGAAGTTGTAAAATGGTTGATCCGTACCTGAACCAAATATCCGAAAAAATTACTGGTTCGGATGCCCGAACCGAATTATTTCAATTTTTCGGTTCGGATACTCGAATTTTCGAGTCGGGTATCGGATTTGTGGTTCAGGTTTTGGGTTTTGGATACTTTTGAACACCCCTACCAATCATAATCCTATGAGCACTTATATTCCAATAAATATATGTTTAGCGGGACATACTATATATAAATTGTGTGCTTACATTGATAGTGGTTGTTCTGCTTGTTTTAAGAATAGATGTGTATTTCCAGAATTTATGTAGAAAAATGCCAAGAATCATTTACAAGTAAGGATAGCTGACAATAGCATAATGAGCTACAATGAGGTCATAGAAGGGTTATCCATAGAAATAGGAGGAGACCAATTCATTATAACAATTATATGGGTAGCTGATCAACCCTCCCATGATATGATTGTAGGAAATAATTTTGAAAGGCTATATTTCTCATGCACACATACCGTAAGCCAAGTGATATTTACAATAAATGGTCATTTTGGTTGCTATGGATAAATTAAATAAAGTATACACTCATCAGAAGATTGAGTTTACGCGCAGCCAACGCAGTGAGAATGCAATACCTGCACAATGCAAAATAACATTAAAAATCTCTCTACATGAGTTATCTATTAAAAAGTAGATTATTGAATAATAAGAAGAATTATGCAAAGGATTTTACTCTGAAAATCCTCATAAATTTTAGGACAAAAAGAAGACATTTACAAAGATTGCTTCGCTAAACCCTACCACCATTATCCTAGTTAAACAAATGGTGTATACAAACCAGAATATCTAAGAATTTGATAAACAAATCGAAGAACTTTCGTGTATACGACTAATCAGGAATAGTAAGAGACCTCACACCAGCCCTACTTTCAAGGTAAAAAATCGTGCTGAAGAAAAAAGAGGAAAAACTAGAATAGTAATCACTTACAAAGAGCTTAATGATAATATCGCCTTTGATAGTTATTATATTCCTAACAAAATAGTTTTTTAAAACAGAAATCAAGGAGCCTCTTAGTTCTCGAAAATGAATTGTGAAAGTGGATATCGGCAGATAAAAATGGATGAGAAAAGCAATCCTTTAACTGCTCTTACTGTCTCTCAAGAACATTATGAGTGGATACTAACACCATTTGGTCTTCAAAATGCGCATCGAATATTCCAAATAAGAAAGGATAATATCTTTAAAGATCTTAATCAGTGTTGTCTAATTTACATCGGTGATATTCGTGTCTTTTCCAAAACCATAGAACAACACAAAGATAATATTCTAGCCGTCACCCAAAGATACATTGATCATGGTATTATCCTTGGTTATAACATGCGCATTTATGCTGAACAAGAAGTAGAGTTTTTATGTTTGGAAATAAAAGCAAGACAAATCATCCTATAAAAGTATATTTTAGAAAAAATAAATTTCCTTGAGAAAATTGAAGCTATGAAGCAATTCAAAAAGTTTCGTAGATGTCTTAACTATGCTTCAGAGTTCATTAAAGATTTAACTAAATTGTGAAAACCATTACAGCAGAAACTCAAGAAACAAGTAAGTTGAACATGGAGCCTTAGTGATTCAAAGATTGTTCAAAACTTCAAAATGATGTGCAAAACTCTTCAAGTTCTTAACTTGCCTAATGAAGAAGACAATTTAATACTTGACACATATGCTAATAATGAACACTAAATACAATACTGGAAGTCAAATGAGGAGGAAAACTCTACAAATATAATAGTGGAAATTTTAATAAAGTAAAATACAATTATCCCACGATGAAAAAAAAAAAAATCCTTGCAGTCATAAGGAAAATTGAAAAGTTCTTAATATTTTTAGCCCCAAAACTTTTTCTTATCCAAACTGGTTGTAAAGGGATACTTAGTTTTGTGAAAAAAAATTTATCAAATATGCAAGTGCAAATGCCACTCCTGAATTTGCAATTATGGCTTAGCTAGTTTTGTTTCTTTATTGAACATAAATCGGGATAGAAGAATTATCTGGTAGATAATTACACTCATGAAGTAGCCAATGTTCATCATTAGAGCAGAACTCCTGCTGGAAAAGGAGGAATCCAAAATAAAATGCCATTATTGCTAGAACAGGTTTCTCCTCTTAGTAAAATCCTTAAATATATTTTGGAATTTCATACACAAAGTAGATCACGCTTTGGTTTGATATCTTCTGCTTATCTAATGGTATAGAGATTAAACTTTTAGAGTTATAAATGAATTACGTAAAGTGTCCTTGCGATGTTCAAACAACAATAAGTTCCCATGTTCAACAAAAATGGTTGGACAATTGGTATGCAAACTTGCATAGATATTATCATAATTATTCTTATGATATTTTGGGAATCATGAGGTATTACAATCTTCTTTCCTAGATCTGGAGTTGATGGTATTGGATTCCCAACAAATTCAATCCCTCTAGACGACCCCATCATGAAAGCTTAGGAATACGAGATGGCAGCTTACCTCTTGAAAATCCTTGATCCGAAGTACCCATTCTTCCTAAGTCTAACCACATTTCAAAAGTGTATATTTAAAAGGATACATTGTATTTTCACATCTCTTGATGGTCCAACAAAATTCCCATACAACATGTAATACCCCGTCACTTAATCATGTTTAATTGGTTTTAATTCTTGCATTAGTCATATGGTTATAACTAATTAGAGCAGTGAGCCGTGCATTTTTCTACTGATAAACAAAGCAATACATTAATGCGGAACTTTCTCCAAACCATGCAAAGTTTCAAATAATTATGCAAAAGTATACAATTTTCTGTAAATATGCGTCTGTATCCGAACGAGGTCAGCAATTTACTGAGCCATTTCCTTAATAGCTAGGAAAAGAAATAAAATTGTCAAATTACTACCGGCCAAATGTATGACCAGTTCTGGGTCATGTGTAAAGGAAAAAAACTAGAGATAAGCTCGCATTAATTTTGACGTGACAAAGTAACTATCCAAATAAACAAAAAAGAAAAGTATTAAAAAGAGTCGTACTAATTTAAGAGGGCAGTGACTATATAAATGGCATGTGGGTTTTGAAAATAAGCCAATAAAAATAAAAAACGCAAGAAAGCCAACCCTCCATTTTCCCTCTCCCACACGTGACACCCCCTCTGACTGGCAGCAGTCGCCAGCCATTGCTGACCCTTACTGCCTGACTTCACCGCCTCTCCAAGCTTCTGGTTTAGCTCGGCCCCACCGTCTCCTCCTCTTCACACCCCTTTTTTGCACTCATCTCTAGCTCTAGTCTCTTGGAAGGTAATTAAATTTTGCCCTTTTATTATATATTCAACCTCATATTTCAGTGGTTGTACATATGAACGTTGGGATGAATTACTGTATTTTGAATATGTGATTGTTGGGGGGTGAATAGAATAAATTCATGTATGGGAAGAATTGACAAGTGTTTAGCAATAGTCATAATATGAGTGTGAAGGTATAATTGCAAGAATGCTAAATAAAGGGTTTATGTGACATAGTTGAAAGTGGGAAGAAAATTGAAGTAGTTATAAGGACTATGTGGTTAGTGCTTGGCAAATTAGGTTGCAATTTGTACAATTAGCTTTATGATTGGATTATTTAGATATTGAACAAGCAGTTTGTCCAATTATGGTTTTAACGAGTCAATTATAGTCATAAGAAAGTCTAGTGGAAATATTTGAGGAGATAAGTATGTGAGCTATGTTCGAAATGTTTGAGCCAAGTAATGTTTTTTTGAAAAAAAAAATGAAGAGGTAGCATTGAGATCTTGCCTCGAAAGAAAATCTCACTAGCCAAGAGTGTTGGGTTAGTAAAGTGTGATAATACAGCGTGTGTGGCACTTTAGGTTTTAAAATAAGAAGCGCAAGAGCATGACCGAAACAATTTAAGACTTACGAGCATTAATTCACTTAATTGATATAGAGCATCACTGAATCTATTTCCAGGAAGACACCCCAAAGGAGGAACAAAAGACAGAAGAGTATAAATAAATGTTAAAGGTAAGTTACCGCTTGTATCCTTCAAAGTCATTTAAATTTATATTTTCTAATATTACCGAGTTTATTGGGCCGTTGGAACTTTAAGGACCCATTTCATTGCTCATTAGTCAATGTTATGTTCAATGTTTAATGTTAAACATTCAATGTTCATTGTTCATAGTATCTGCTAGCATAATTCAAAGTCTTGGTCCTTCCCGTTAAACGGGAAATTCATAGTTCATTGTTCATTGATGCCATGGCTACTTTTTATAGATTCAGCTCCTAGTCCATGCCAAGAAATAGTTAATAATCGATTACTCAAACCAGTGCTCCTTAAAAGATGTTTACGAAGCATAGTTTTAACATTACGCACGCGCTCACTAACCCCTTGCAAATAGTTATTGACTGTATAAGGGTAACATATTGACGTATAGCTTATTTTTTTCCACTGTTTGTGTTTTTCAAACTATTTTAGGGAAAAAAAGCAACTTAAGGTGAAGCATGAACCTACAGAGGCTAAGGGTCCAGGAGAAGCAGGCCAGAGCAGTTCTTGCTAATCCTCTACCCTAGTTTGTCATTTTGAGGGCTTGGAAAATGACTTATGTTTTGAGCACGTGTGGAACCTCAGTGACATGTAAATCCATTTTGGACGTGATTAAATCGTTGTGTGATGCCCGCTTTGAAATGTTTAATAATAATCTTAGTTTTTATTTGATGTAATTATTGCAACTGGCAGATGCGGCTTATTTGGGAGTAATTTACATTTGGGTATATCGAACTTTAGTGTATTCATTTGCAGGACTAACTTTTTGAAAAAGTCACTATCAAGTCCATTGAGTTATTGTTGCACCATTTACATTTAGGGGACAAATCACTGTTGAAATATGTTTGCAAATCCCTAAACTTTTCATATTTGCACTTTAACCCAAATCTTTAAAAGCGTACTTCTGAAAAACCTAAAATTGTGTATGTGGTATTTTGCTCACTAGCAGCACTCGAACTCCTTTTTCATCTGGTATCAGAGCCACGTGACCCAAATTAATTAAGATAATTAAGCTAACTAATGATCAATTAAGCTATTTAACTGTAATAAATGCTCGAATCATCACCTGCTTCCCCAGTCCTAATTATACACATACTGTTCACTCCCGGAAGCAATTACTTAACTAACACCTCAATTAAACTAATCACTGACATAGTTTTAGAATTAAATGTAGAATTAGCTAAAATTAAGACTGTAGTGAAGGAGCTTAGGAATTAGTTAACTATAATCTATCTTTCTCTTATCAACGAAGTTAGACATAGCAGAAAATCTACTTTTAGTATTAGTACTCCATTTTAGCATAAATGTCGTTTCCAAAATCCAAAAAACAAAAATCAAATTCTATTACAAGATATAAAAATCCAAAAAGTATGAGAAAAATCCAGTGAAAAATCTCTAAAAAAGTAGAAAAAGGAGATGGAGTATAAGCAATATACTCTTGAAGAGCTACAAAACATGTTTGAGAAAGAACAAAATTCAGAAGAATTAAACAAGATCATGGGCGCAATTAGTGATAAACGTGACTTGTTATCTAATGATAATGAAGAGACTAATAATGTTTAATTAGAAGAAGAAACATATTAGCCGATAAATCTCATTAAATTAGAAAATCTCGATGTAGTATCATTAGAAGAAATTAGGAGAAAATTGGATAAGAAATATGATAAAATGACTGTTGAAAATGAGATTAATAAGATTGGAGAAGAACTCGACATATGGGAAACAAAGACCAATCTAGTTAACAATGTCGTCCCTAAGCCTGAAGAATTTGATGAACCTTCTAGGAGAAATACTCATTTTATAAGACCTAGGTATGTTCCAGTAGGGTGTATAACTAATTTTTTCTTTGGGTTCATCCTAAGGAAAACCACGACTTTTGAAGAAATTAATATCCCAATTAGCCAAACAAGATACATCTTAAATATTGATGGAATCCGTAATAGAGAAGAAATATTTGAGCACTGGAAAAAAGGAATGAATAGTGTCTTAAACCTAAATACTACATGAAATGCTGCAAAACTTTCTAAACTATGTCGAACATAGTTTTTCTGGCATTATAGCTGACTGGTATGATTCATTAAGTGAAAATGGTAAAAATACATCAAGAATGATGGAAACATCAGCTACTATGTTTAGAAATTTGTGCAAAGAAATTAAAACCGAATTCATCGGAGCAAAGCTTGATTCTGAAGAGAAAGCAAGAGAATGGCAAAGAAAGATTAACAACATTGAATTGTGAGACATGAGATATCTAAAAAATTATATTGCTGAATTCAGTCGACATTATTATAAAATTAGAGATAATAAAAGTAATCTTGGTATGTTCTATGAAAAATTGCCATATCCGATAAATTTCATAATTAATAAAAAATACATGACATGGCTTGAAAGAACAGATGTCATTGACACCCTTGGTTCAAGAATCTCTTATTTATGAAAATGGATCAATGATCAATATCTTGATCTTCAAAAACAAAAGAAGATAAAGAAGTAGTTCTTAACTTGCTGGGATTCACCTCACAAATGGGGAAAGGAACCTGAAAAACAAAGGAAAAGAAAATTCTACAAGAAAAAGAGCTTTAACAAGCAAAGGGGTGAGAAATATAGAAAAAAATATTATAACAAACTAAGTCCTAAAAAACAAAGATTTTTTAGAAAGCTGTTTATCATCCTGCAGGGAAAAACAACTGCAAATGCTGGACATGCAGAGACATAGGACATTATGCTGATGAATGCAAAAATAGGAAGAATAACAAGTTCATTGAAACCTTGGGAAGTTTAGATTATGTTGAGCTTAGTGAAGATGAGGCATTAGACCTAACCCTAAATAACAACAAAGGAATTATTGAAATTATATTGGACAATGAATATGAAGAAAGTGATTATGAAGAAACAAGTCACATGATGGATAGTAGCTCGATTAGTCTTGGTGATCTTCAAGGAGAAGAGTTTGTTGAGACAATGAAAATGAAGATGTCAAAGGAGATTGGGTTCTTCCCATAATCCAAAAAGACATGATCTATAAAAAATTCATCCTTCATTTAAAAAGCAAATACATATATAAAATGATGAAAGGAGATATAGAGATAAAGGATTGTGAGTATGACATTGGAGAAGTTAATCTCATTAATTAAGAAAGTATCCTTAAGCATAGCAAAGATAGAAAGGATAGATATATCCATATCGGGAGTGCCCAAGTTCAAATCACTCCATTACAATATTATGGCAAAGATATTGATCTTTATGCGTTAATCTGTGATATTACGCATACTAAATTTAATAATCAAATTATAAAAAGGATAAAGACCAATTTATGTAATAGGTCAGTAGGATTCAATTGCCGACCAAGATAGTATGTAAATCTAAAAGATGAATTTGCTAAAAGCGTCTTATCTCTTACGATAAAAACATTTGGGATGGACACAAAAAGAGGAGGATATCCGTTAAGAATATTTTGAAAAATTATCTACAAATTAGATAATACAATAGACCCAAAGACTAAGGTAACAATAATAGAAGTAGAAAAATTTGAAAGTCCTACCCCTATGCAAAAGATCCAGATGATTAAGTCCAATCCAATAGAGATAAAATCAATCATTCATGGATATCTAGCTTTGTCAACCATACAAAGATTAATGAGAAAAATATAATAAAACTTGACGAGGAGGGTAAAATCACCATTAAACCCCAATTATTAAGAAGCATAAGTACAAGATCAGATTGGGAAGAAGGATCTTCATCAGCTAAAGAAGAGCTTAAAGAAGATGATATAATTAGCATGACCAGTGAAATGAGTAGAATGAGTTTTGAATCTACAAGACCCAGTGTAGATCAAAGTATGAGTCTAAAAAGAAAGGTCATTGGGTACAAAAATAGAACTGTTAGTGAGCCAATTTATGAGGATGAATTAATCAAAAATATGACTATGGAGATATGCTATGAAGCTACCAATACAAATTCTAATAACATCTATATCCCAATAAAGGTATATTTAGAGGGATATAATAAATATGAACTGTGTGCTTACATAGATAGTGGTTGCTTTGTATGCTTTGAAAAGAGAACATTATTTTCAAAATTTATGTGGAAAAAAGTCAAGAATCCTTTATGAGTAAGGATAGCTGATAATAGTATTATGAGCCACAATGAAACTATAAAAGGATTATACATAGAATTAGGAGAAGTTCAATGCATTATACTAGTTCCATAGGTTACTGATAAACCCTTTCATGATATGATTATTGAAAATAATTTTTAATGATTATATTCTCTATGCACCTAGACCTTAAACCAAATAATATTTACAATTAATGGTCACTCAGTTCCTATTGAAAAATTAAGTAAGGCTTACACTTATTAGAAAATTGAATTTATACGTAGTCAGCGTAGTGAGAAGGTAATGCCTGCACAATGAGAGGTAGCACTGACAATCTCATTGCTTATGTTATCTATTAAATATCAGATTGTTACACAATAAGAAAAATTATGCAAAGAACTCTACTTTGATAATTCTCTAAAATTTTGGAATAAAAATAAAACATTTGCTAAAATCACTTCATTAAATCCCAATACTATTATCCAAGTTATGGTGTATACACACCAGGACTTCCAAGAATTTAATAAACAAATCAAAGAACTTCTAGATAAATGATTAATTAGGAATAGCATGAGTCCTCACACTAGTCTTGCTTTCATGGTAAAAAATTATGCTGAGAAAAAAAGAGAAAAAACTAGAATGGTAATCAATTATAAAAAGCTTAACGACAATACTGTCTTTGATGGTTATTATATTCCTAACAAAATAATCCTTTTCAACAGAATTCAAGGAGGCTCTTGGTTCTTGAAAATGGATTGCAAAACTGGATACTAGCAAATTAAAATGGACGAAGAAAGCATCCGTTTAACTACTTTTAGTGCTCCATAAGAACATTATGAATAGATAGTAACGCCATTTGCTCTTAAAAATGCACCTTAAATATTCCAAAGAAGAATGGATAATATCCTTGTCTTTTTCAAAACCATAGAATAGCACAAAGATAATGTCTTGGCTGTCACCCAAAGATGCATTAACCATAGTATTATATTTGATAAAAACAACTGCATTTATGCTGAACAAGAGATCGAGTTTTTAGGTCTAGAGATAAAGACTGGATAGATCATCCTACAAAAGCATATTTTAGAAAAAATTAAAAATTTTCCTAAAAAGATTGAAGATAGAAAGCAATTAGAAAGGTTTATTGGATGCCTTATCTATACTTTAAACTTCATTAAAGATTTGACTAAACTAAGAAAGCCATCACAACAAAAACTCAAGAAAGATATGATTTGGACATGGACCACTAATGAATTAAAAATTGTCCAGAACTTCAAAAAGATGTACAAAAATCTTCATGTTCTTAATTTACCTAATAAGGGAGATGATTTAATTCTTAAGAGAGATGCCAGTAATGGGCAATGGAGTGCATTACTCAAAATCAACTAAAAAGAAAAACTCTGCAAATATTGCAGTGGAAGTTCTAATAAGACAGAATGCAATTATCCCATGATGAAAAGAAATCCCTGCAGTCATAAGAGGAATTGAAAAGTTCTTAATCTTTTTAGCTATAAAACCTTTTTTTGTTTGAACTGATTGCAAAGGAATATTTGGTTTTCTAAAAAAGAATTTATCAAATATGCAAGTGTAAGGACGACTCTTACGTTGGTAATTATGATTTAACCAGTTTTCCTTCTCTACTGAACACATATAAGGATCGAAGAACTCTTTGACAGATAGTCTAACTTGAACACTTGTCAATGGTGATTATTAAAGCCGACCTCCCACATGAAAAGGAGGATATCCATAATGAGATCCCATTTCTACTGGAACGGATTTTTCCTTCTAGTAAAGTCCTTTTTGATAATTTGGAATTTCATACAAAAATTAGACCACATTTTGGTCTACTATCCTCAGCTTACCTAATAGCCCAAATATTTTTCCTTCTAAAATTACAAGTTAATTACCTTAGATGTCCTTATGATATCCAAGAAAAAAATAAGTTTTCATGTTCAAGAAAAAAGGTTCAATGAGTGGAATGTAGCCTGCATCGGCTATTATTATAATTATTCCTATGATATTTGAGAGTATTGGAGTACAATGATCTACTTTCTCGATAGGTCTGGAGTTGGTGGTGTTAGTTCCCAGCAAATTCACTCCCTCCAAACAACCCTGTCATGAAAGCCTGGAAGAACGGGATGGTAGTTTACTTTATGGAGTTCGCAGATCTGAAGTTCCCATTTTTCTCAATACTAACTAAATTTCAACAATGCATGTTCAAAAAGATCCATTAGATTCTTACATCTCTTAATGGTCCAACAAAAATCCTAAATAATCGATGTCTATATGTTGAGGTACATTATGTATTAATTGAGTATAAAAATGAAAAAGCCAAATCGGCTCATTATCTTGCTTACATAGTTGATTTCACTGAACCCGAATATCAACGACAAGAATGGAATTCAGAACGTTGAGAATTAGTTACTGATCCTACTTTAATAAAAGCTATCGGATTTTTGAACATTTATCAATAGAGTTGGAGATTAATTGAACGAGGAAAAACACTAATGCATTACAGGAATACTACTTTTGCTTATCATAATGAGTTTAGTGAGTATATGAAGGTGGAAGGAGTGACTTTAGAAGATGTTTTTTTATTATCTCTGTGATGTTGGAACTGAAAAATTCTTATCAGAAAAAGGAAAAAAATATCATCTTGAATTATTTGAGAAATGGAACCCAGAGCATCTTCAATTAGCTGAAGATTTTGATGATTATTCAGATAATGATGGTCTGGAAGAAATAATTGGGGATGAAGGAATGTAGAATCTCAATAACGATGACTAGTCTTATCATCAATAAAAGTTCTGAAAAGTGGTTGCTCCATTATTATGCCATTATTATACTATTTTAACAAGTGTCAGGTCTGTAAAATAACATAGTGTACTGTAGCCATCAGTGTGAACTGTAGCCATGTAAAAAATCAGTATGTACTGTAGCCATTAGGGCATCCTATGTACCCTCAGCCCTCTATAAAAGGAGAGGGTGAGTGCTGAGAAGGAACACGGTCATTTGAGCATTTTTGAGTAAAAGAAAAGTTGGGATTCTCCATTTCTCTGTGAGGAACTATCTCTAATGATCTTAACTCAGGTCCTACTTCGAGCTTTCCATTGTAATATTTCCACTTTTAAGCTTTCAAAAAAAGAAAGTTTTTCAGTAGGGAACGTTATTTAATCGAGCCTTATGTCTTAAATATTATAGTTTCTTGATTAAAGTCTCACTGTCCTTTAAAATATAAAACTTGATTAGTGAGTACGGTCTGAGATAGAAAATGAAACATATCTGTGCTATGCCTGATTTAAGGAAGGTATAATTGAGATTAGCGATCTCTGTAAACTGGAAGTTAGAGGAACGTTAGGGTCCAACGCCGACTAACTTCAGGTAACAGTTGAAACTCTCTAATTAAGTTTTAATTATTTTTGCTAGACGTAGTGGGCCTATAACCACATGAAGTATAATATATAAGATATAAGGAGTAGATTGTGATAACTAGTACCAGTAAAGTCATTATAAGAAGTTTAATCAAGCATATTTTGAGGAAAAAACCCTGATAATAGCTCATTTGCACAGTTAACCCTTTTCAAGGGATTTTCTGCAATTTCTAAAAATTTAAGGACTAAAATAATAATAAAAAGTACCATAAAGTCACTAGTACCAAAACTGGAGGTACCAAAGTGTTAAATTTTTCAAAACCTAATCTAACATGTGAATATGCTAAAACTGGAGGTACCAAAGTGTCAAGTTTTTCCTTATCTAGTCAACTCTACTTCTTTATTTGCAACCTTGTAGGGACAGCAGTAATGCCGTAGCTTGATAACACATTCCACTGACTTATAATGCTTATTAATAAAGGAATTTAGAAGGTGGTTAAGCTAAGGTGTTACACAATAGAAGTTTGCATATTGAGGTACATTGTGCAGTGATCGAACATGAAAATTGAAAGGCCAAACCAGCCTATTATCTTGTTGAATTAATTGATTTAAAAGATTCCAATAATCAACGATAAGAATGGTTTTCAGAACGACTAAAAAGTAGTTAGTGATCCCACTTTAGCGAGTGCCATTGGTTTTTCCAATAATTATCATCAAATGTGGGCATTGATTGAACGAGCGAAAATACTAATATATTGCGGAAACACCACTTTCACTTATCATAGTGATTTCAGCAAATTTATGAAGGTAAAAGGAGCTACTTTAGAAGATATCTTTGATTATCTCTTTAATGTTGGAACTATAAAATTCATATCAAAAAAATGAAAAAGATACCCACATGAATCATTTGAAAAATGGGATCAAGAGCATCTTGAACTTGATGAAGATTTTGATGATTATCTGAATAATGATACGTTGGCAGACATTATAGGAGAGGAAGACATGTAGAATCTTAATATAAATGACAAGTCTTGTCAATATTAAGTACTCTGAAAAGTTGTTGCACCATTACTGTTATCTTGCCAAGTGTGAAGTCAGTGAAATAATGTAGTTTACTCTAGCCATAGGAAGTGTCTTGTAACAGTATGTATGCTGTAGTTACTAGGGCATCTTATATATTCCAACTCCTCTATAAAAGGATAGACTGAATGTTGAGAAGAGAGATGGTTAGACCTGATAAATGGGTCATTCAGTTCGGGTTTGGCTCAGGTTAAGTTCCTTTTGAGTTATATTCGGGTTGATAAATTTTGGGTTGGATTCGGGTTCCACTCGGGTTAAGCTCGGTTTGGGTTACGTTTGGCTTTATCGAGTTTGGTTCGAATTTGAGTACTGTTTAGGTGAAGTTTAGATCAGATCAACTTTAGCTCGTTCAAGTTGGTTGGAGTATGGGTTGGGTCAAATCGGTTCGGGTAGATTTCGGTTATGGGCTCGGGTTAATTTTGGATCGGGTGGAAATAGGATTGGGTTACTTTCGAGTTAGCTTGTATTTCAATTAGGTCAGTTTATATGTCATTTGAGTTTGATATCTCACACACCTGCATAAATCATAGAATTTTGGACGACTTAGAAGGAGGTTATATGGCCATGAATTTGAATTGGATTATTTTTTAATTTCCTTCTAATTTGTCCAAGATTATATTTTTAACTAGATTAGTTTTTAATCTTGCTTAAAAACAAAAACTCATATCAATTTGAATTTTGGTTCAGGCCTAAATCCCTCATTTCAATTCGCCCAATATTTAATTTCAATTAGGATACTCCTAATGCATCACATGGGGAAGTAATCAAGTAGATGAATAAATGGTGCTATAAATCCCCCCTCTCCACAACCATCAAATCAAAGATTAAAAAATAAATAAATCAAAGAGCCATGCCTAATCAACATAGAGCATAGAATAACTTTAACTACTTGATTCTATATTGTTATTTTTGTTACTAAAATGAGTCAAATTCTTGTTAAGTTATTTTCTTTCAAAATTGCAAATAAATTATTTCATTTGTTCAAAGTAAGATTTTATCATTTGCTTTCGTCTTTCATGTGCTGAATACCAAGTAAAGCTATGTAACTAGTATAATCACTCACTAGTTTAAGTTTGAATTGGATCGTGTTAGAATCGGGCCGGGTCAAACTCGAATTCGGGTTGGTTGGGTTTGGGTCATTTGTGTTTAGGTTGGATTCGTTCGGGCATTAATTGGTTGGATTTTATTCGGTTCCGGTAATTTCGGGTTCGGGACTGCAAGGTCAATAAGATTTTGGGTTAGTTTAGATTCCATTTGGGTCATTTCGGATTTCAGATCAAATCGAGTCAATATGGTTTTGAGTTGGTTCGATTTTGGATCAGCTCAATTTTGGGTTTCTAGTAGAGATAGGTTCAACTCTTTCGGATGCCGATTTGGGTATGGTTTTGGGTGTTTCAGATCGGGTTAGTTTTACAAGGTCTAAGCACGGTTATTTGAGCACAATTGAGCAAAAGAGAAGTCGAGGCTCTTCATTTTTTTATAGGCAAGCATCTATGATGATCTTAGCTATTTAAGTCTCTCTTCAAACCTTTCCACTGTAATATTTATACTTTCAAACTTTTAATAAAAGAAGTCTCCCAGTAAAAAAGAAGTCTCCCAGTAAAGAGGGTTATTAAATCGAACCTTATGTTATAAATATTATAATTCATTGATTAAAGTAACACTGTCCTTAAAAGTATAAAAGCTTGATTAGTGACGCACTTGTGCTGTGCCTGATTTAGGGAAGGTATGGTTCATGTTAGCAATATCTGTAAATTGTAAGATAGAGGAATGTCAGGGTCCAACATTGATTAAGTTTAGGTAACGGTCAAAACCCTTTGATTAGGCTTTATTATATAACTAAGCATGGTGGACCTATAATATAAAAAATATAATATTTATGAAATAAGTAGTAGATATTGATAACTAGTACCAGTAAAGTCAATATAAGAAGTTTAATCATTTAGAACATGCAGATTTCATGAAAAAATCCTAGAAATAGTTTTATTGCTTATACTAAACTTGGGTCCTTTCCATAATTTTCCAAAAATTATGGGCCAAAAGTACAAAAACAAAACATTCAGAAGGTGGTAATAAATCAAAGCATAATATCTCAAGGTACTTCAAAATTAACGCAAAAATGTCAGCATTGAAAAAATTAATGCTAAAAACCTGAAGATGTTAAGTGTAAATTACCCTTATACTAGCATAAAATTTATTGTGCTAGTATTAAATTTGAAAAGATAGGTATGATTAAATCTTACAAAGTATAAAAATTAGCATATTGTCTTTAATTCAATATTTTATGATAGTAAAATTATGTGTAAAATACTCCTTTCACTGATAGGATTAATCATATTAAGGTGCTATTTGGATTTGTTAGTATACATGATAAATACTAAGCTAAATAATTTATAATTGATTATAGCTATTGATAATTTTAGATCATGTATCTTATAAATTTAGGCTAATATAAGACACTTTTTTTTATTACATACCTTGATCTAAGACTTTTATCATCTTAGAAAAGTAATCGCCTTGCAAGATTTGGCCCAACCCAAAATTAAATTAATTAATTTTGTTGATTTGTGACAAAAGAATAGAAAAAAGAGAGAGAAAAAAATAAAGAATAGGGAAAAAAAACATAAAAAGGAAACATGAAAGAAAAGGAAAGGCTATGATCGAAGTTTTCGTTTGGGCTTAATTTTGGTAATACTGAAATTGCTTAGTGGAAATATTTTCCAAAGCCTAACAATTGAAATCAATTTGATTGCCTTGTAACAAATATACGGACGGTGGAAGGTTTATGCGTATGAGCAGTTTTCAAGGTTATGAAGTCTTGACGCTGTAAAATAGGTCTTCGGCCCTTGGTTGTTGTTTATCCCAAAAATTGAAAGAGGGATCATCTTAACTCAATGTAGGGTTTTAACTGTGGATGGTATCCTCTTAATCAGATGCGGGTCTTGAGCGATTATGTGAGGCCCGGTACCTAGCTGCGGCCACCTCAAGGTCCAAGTTGGGGGAGAGCACATTGTCGGGGGGGGGGGGGGATATATCTGTTAGTGCGAGGAGTAATTCAAACACTAGTTAGAAGAAACTGAGAGTGCATAGCGTTATGTGTGTATTTAGTTATAATTTATCTTTTCTTATCATAATGAATGCACCAGTTGTTATAGGGCCGTAGTTTTCTCCTCAACGAGAAGGGTTTTCATGTTAAAATTGTAGTGGTCCTTCTTTTGTAACGTATACGTGTTTATATGTGCTTTCGTCAAATTTTGCGTTGCGCTTCTGGTCCCAACAAATGGTGTTGGAGTGGATTTAATCCTAACACGCCTAACTAACACTATGGAAAAAAAAAAAGAAATAAAATGCATTTTTGTTGTTGACCAAATTACAGTGATTTCACATTTTTGAAAATTACTATGCTGTCCCAGCTAATCCCACAGCAATATGGTTACATAAAAAAACAAAGCTATTTTTGGTTTAAGTGGCAACCTGCAATTAATTTTTATTTTCTTACTTTTGGCACGTGACAAGTCATTTACATTGAATTTTAATGCAGAATTAAAATAATATCCAAATTTAAACATTTTAAATAAGCAACAACCGTCTCATTCTTGATAATATTAAATTTTATTTGTTAGGTTTACTTGAAAAAGACTAAGTTTTTTGTTTTTTTTTTTTTGGTTGACTAGCTCTTTCATGGCGAATTACCATTTACCTTCATCTCATAACTTTCTACCCAACATGCTATTTTAACTTACCTATTTTTTCGACCTTATTTGACAAAATATACACCAATTATCATTTACCTTCATCTCGTAGCTTTCTACCCAATATGCTATTTAACTTACCTATTTTTTCAACTTTATTTAACCAAATATAGATTGATAACTGCTATGCAAAACACGAGATTAAAACTACTTCATATCTAAAAGTATTTCACTCAAGTAACACTCACAATAAATTAGAGGTAGAGTTGAATGTTGAGACCAACGTTTGCCACCTATACGGAGTTGAATCATTTGATATTTTTCCCATGCGAATTTTTAAATATATCCTTATGTATTCTATACACTATAATGTAAAAACATTTCATATATTTCTCCATTCTAAAAACTTCAAATTAAATGTCTTCTATAACTATAACAAAAAGGCCAAGTCTATAGACTCAAGACCACGTATTAAGTACTCCCTCCACCCCACTACGGTTGTCATAGTTTCTATTTTGGTTTGTCTCAAAAGCTTGCATCTTTAATTATTTAAATTAGAAAATTAGCTGGACAACTTCACCCCAAATATTAAATTGTTAGACGATTCATTAGTACTTTATCGGTATTAAAAACAAAAGAGATAATAAGTTTAATTTAGGAATAATATTTTTATTATAGGTAAATTAAGACAATAAATACATTTCTTATGATGCGATTTTTTAAAACTAGAACAGTTAATAGGCAGAGGCAGTATTGTTTTCCCTACTTTAGGACTCATCTTAATTTCAACCATTTCTTAAATTTTAGAAGTCTCTAGGAACTTTTAATTCATTGGAACCGTTTCACATTGTTTTTCCAATTCAACCGCTTCTATGAGTTCTATCCATGCCCAAAGCTAAAGGCTTTCACAACACGTTCGGAAGCCCCCAAATCTCTTCTGTGACTTTGTCGTTTTTAGGGATAGTATTGGATCCTAAATCTGATCCAGATCTATTGAACCTAATCTAATTTAAAAGGTATGTGTTCAATGAAATGAGATCCAATAGAGTCTTAAGCGGGTTTAGGTCCAAGAAACGTGGGTCGGATTTGGGTCTGGGTCTGAACAATTTAGACCTAAATCCGACCCGACACCCATTTAAACCCAATTATTTTTTTAAAAAAAGTTATGGCAAAGACAATTGGACAAAGTAACTCTAATTAGTAAACCCTAAAATCACTTTGCTTTTTGGCGATCGTAGAAGAAGAATTATTTTGTTATACTTGTTTAAAATTTGATGGATTTTGTCTTTGTGGTTTATATTAAAATATTATCATTGGAGTGTAAAATATAGGTAAGAACACTTAGCTATGGTACACGTCGTTTGAATTTTTTTATTAGATATTGCATCTTCTAAATTCAATTATTTGTCTCCATGATGTGGTAATTAATCAATATTGAGACGTGGAAAAATAATTTTTAATATGAAAAACAGTTAGGAACCGTTTAAGATTCGTAAACCCGCTAGATCCACATGGCCTGGATCTAGGTTTCATCTTTCCAGATCAAACGGGATTGGGGTTGGTCTAGATTCAGGTCAAAAAAATTAAATAAGTCTGAGTCTAGGTAAACCCAATCTAAACCTAATCCATCGTCATCCATATTCTTGACCTGTATTTTTTCGACTGGGTTGGGTCGGTTCTATTTCCCAAATGGGGTGAAACATGTCTCGGAAGCCTAACCCATCTGCTTGGACCACAGCACCAAACCCTTGCACATAGACATTAATTTGATTCCTGTAGCCAATGTATGCCACTCAACTATTATACTTTCGGCATTTGATACGTTTTCAATTTGTTATACGTTCCTTTTCATGACTCAATAATTTCTCTGCGATTCTTAACGCAGCCACGCCCCCACCATGCGTTAGTTAACTTAAACTAATTAGTCAACTGATTTTGATGTGAATAACTTGGATAATTACCGTTATCTATCACTGTTAAGCTGGAAAGTACAGGTTTTAGATAAACATGCATAATACTTTGATGACTATGCCGGGAAGACAGATAAGATAGAAGAAAAATACAAATTCTTTAAGAAAATTATCTGACAATCAGTTATAATAAAACAATTAATATGACATTGTAATAAAAGATATAGAAAGGATAACATAGACTGTCAGTTGTACAGTGTCTTATAAGAAACTTTCTGAATATTTCTTACCCAAGCCCAACAGAAAATTAAACTAAAGTTTTTCTTAATTTTAAATTTCATCAATGAAATATTAACTCTATATTTTATTGATGGGTTAACTGATCATTTACACCATAGTTTTACTGAGTTCGAGGTGTTTTTCCCATGAATTGAACATTCTAAGAGTCAGTTTTTTAAAAAAAAATTGAGAGAACAATTGGCACCAATCCAGTCTATAATGGAAAGATTATTAGCATTGATAATTTTAGAGAGACATTAATTTTTTAAATTCTCATCAACTAATATTCTTATCCACATGCAATGTCAGAAATTCGTTTCTGAATTATTGTTTATAGTAATTATATGTGCTAATTATAATAAACCATCCACTAATTCAAGTGATGCACAAGAACAATTTTCAGGTTCTTTTTTTGTTAAGAAGAAAGTTAAGAAATAATCAAAATTGCCTTTAAAATGTTGAAAAATCACTAAAAAAAGATTAAAAAAATACTAAACTTTGATATTGAATACAACCCATACCTTATTAATTAAAGAAAATATCTAATTAATTTTATTTTAATAATTGAAATAATTTCGTTCTTTTTGGAAGACAAAAAGGTGGAGGAAAAAAATTTAATTTAGAATTACAATTGACATGATATTTAAAATTATCTAGGGTCAATTTATTAATAATAGAAGAATTTTTATTGCAAAGTGATTGTATAATGATAGGAATCAAAGGGAAAAAAAAAAAGGAAAAAAAGAGTATGTAAATGTAGCTGGGTTATTTGATACACAAATATGATCAAAGAAAAAGATATTTTTTAACACATAGTTTATCAATTCGACTGGCATAAGATGACAATGTGTTTGCTAGCAAATAATACATAATATTGACCTTTTCATCGCCAAATGTAGTTAGAATGGTTCTTTTCTCCGTCATTTTTGCAAGATGCTATTACTGTTCGTTTGATACTCCTATCCTACGACTACTTAACTATAGTGTTAATTGTCTTCAAATTTAATGGAATAAAAAAGTTAATCGTCCTTGTAATTTTTGTGTCCCATTTTTTTCCTCCAAAAATTTAGGATTATTTGCACTTAGAAAATAAAGGTAGCTAAAAATTTCTTTATTTAGGAAGGCATTGCAGACAACACAAAATTTGTTGATATATAATTACAATATTAATTTTTAGTGATTTTTTAAACCCCATTTAAAGTTTGGTATTTTTTCAAAACTTTTTTTGGGAAAACGGTAAATAATTATCATTAAGGCAAAGATATAAGAGATTACATCACTATCAGCTCATTCCAGTTCGAAACAAAATTCCTCGCATGCGGGCAAGTCATGAACTGCACTTCTCTGATAATCATCTCATCAGATTGCAATCCTTTTCTGAATCTCCTTAAGTTTCATTCTCTCCACAGTTCATGAACTGTGTTGGCAAGTAAAGTCCTTCACCACTTACATGACAACGACGAGTTGCCTTTACTTTTGTTTCTAAAACACCTTAATTACTGTCGGATGTCATCCATCTTGGGTGTTGTCTTGACCATTGTAACAGTTAGTTGCAAATAGAACTAGAAAAGGAGCACTGAAAAAAGAGATGATCATACCGATTAGCATTCTGGACCGAGCAGAAGACACAAAACATGTCCACAGTAATCCCTGAATGCTGCAGCATGCACCGTGTAGCCAATCTATCCTTAACAGCCAACCATTAGATAAAATTTTGTCTATCTCATGCCCAACTCTGCCAAAAATTATCCACCAAGAAACCTTCGACTGTTCAGCACAACAGATGTTAAGACGTCCTTAAATCATATGTCTTGACAATCATCATGCGTTGAACTTCAAAAACCCCACGAAGCTTAGCAATAAACTCGTCTCTAACACCAAGTGTCATTTTCCAACCCCAAGTATTTAAATTATGCGCTCTGACCTAAAAAATATCGTACTTGTCTAGCAAATAAGCTCCAACCTACAAAACAAACACAGAGCTTGTATTCTCTAAATTCCATATCCATTTTTCACGCAAAGCCACGTTCAATGACAACAACTCCTTGAAATTAAGTCCCCCATTCTAAACAGGCTAGCGAAGATCTCTCCACCCACCAAGGATGTCTTCTTACATGCTAAATTCCCACTACAAAGAAACATGCTACACATAGACTTAATGATTCTCAAAGTATGCTTAGGCAACATAAAGACTCTAGCCCAGAAAGTAACCAAACTATTCAAGACAACCCCTATCAGTGTCCTTCTGCTTGCATGAGATAACTTGCTCATAGCCCACGGGCTAATCCTCAGCCTGATTTTATCAATCAATTGTTGACACAAATTATGATTCAATTTCTTTTCTAATATTGGTAATCCTAAATATCTAAAAGTGGTAATCCTAAATATCTAAAACAAATTTGAAAACCGACTTTTTACTTGTTCAATTTTAATTTTCTTTTACAACTTATAATTTCTCAAATGTTTAAGAATATTGATTTGTTTTTCATAGTGAAAATATGTTGAAATGGTTCATATTGAAACTAATATAAGATGTTCATATCGTAAAATTTGTTAGCATCACAATTCGGTCTGGTCTGGTTCGGTCCGTGATTTCGGTCCGGTCCTAGTCCGGTCCTTGACTTATTTGATCTGGTCCATGGTCCATAACTTCTCCCTTATTCGGTCCTCTGTCCAACTCAGTCTGGGCTTGGATCGATAAACACCCTTAGCAGTAACAAAGTTTCATCCAAACTAACATGCTGCTCAGACTCAGACACGTCACTAAGATATAATTCAGATTTATTGGCATTAGCAAATAAACCTAACATACCTGAAAACTTTTGGAAATATTGCCATAGCACCTTGATGAAACCTATCTCCCATCGAGCAAAAGGAAACATATCATCAGTAAAGGCCAAATACACTAATTTATCCGAGAAGATTTAGGATGGAAATAAAATTTCTTGTCTGTAGTAGCTAGATTAAGTCCTCTACCAAGTATTTCCATACACAGCACAAAGAGCTAGGGAGATAAAGGATCTCTTGTCTCAAACCTCGGGCACCAAGAAAGAACCCCTTAGAGCATAAGATAACTTCCTCGTAGCCGATGGGCTAACACTACAAGATTCCGGTTCAATTGAGATCGGAATTTGGAGACCGAAATCAAAATCGGTCTCGGATTGAGTTTGGAGACCGAAATCAGATACCGAAATATGTGGTATCAAATTACTTTCAATTTACAGACCGAAAATTACTATGCGGTCTCCACTTGAGACCAAAATAAGTTTCGGTCTCAGATTTTGGAGACCAACACAAATATCAGTCTCAAATTTGAAATCTTTGGAGACCAAATTGTTACCGGTCTCAGATTTCGAGACCGAAAACTAAACCCGATTTCAATTAGAGACCAAGGGGATTTCGGTCTCTAAAATGGTTCAACATTCCAGAAGGATCTGGGCATTTTAGAGACCGAAATCCCTTAATTGGTCTCAAAATAAATTTGGAGACCAAATGGTTCGGTTTCCAAATGCAATTATTTCAGAGACTGAAATTTGGATTCGGTCTCCATTTGAGACCAATAACATATTCGGTCTCCAACCACGTAAAGTTTTTTGTAATATTCGGCTTCAGCTTTAGAGACCAAGTAGAAAAGATGGTCTCCATTAGAGACCAATGGAACCTTCGGTCTCCAAAACAGTGTGTTGTTCATCACTGTTTTGGAGACCGAAATCCAACTTTGGTCTCCAGTAGAGATGAAACGAGCTTTGGACTCTGATTTAGAGGCCGTTTGGGTTTTTCGGTCTCCAATTGAGACCAGAATTGCTCGGTCTCTGGCCTCGTTAGAAATTCAGATCCAGGTCTCCAATTCTGAATCGCGCTCTCTGGTGTCTACCCCCATTTCTCCACCTTCGCGCTATCTTCTTCGTCCTCTCTGCTGTCTGCCATCTCCCTCACTCCAGTCACTCACTTCCTTCCGCCTTCAACCTGCTCTGTCGTCTTCGCTGCTTCGACGCACCGGCAATCGACGAAGGTATGGCTCCCATCTCTGTCCCCTTAGCTGGTATACGCCGCATTGTGTTTGTTCTCCTCCAATTCATGCAGCATCTTCCGAATTCAGTTGCTGATTTCATGATTCTGGGGTTGGTTTGTGCGTTTGTTTGATTCCCCCTCCCTCTGTGTTGCTTCGTGTGTGGTGGATTTGAATGCCTTGTTTTGCCTCCCATTCCTATGAAGTGTTTCATCTGGTGACTGAAAGTGCATTGCACGCCAGGTGTTTGGTAAAATGCCTCAGTTGTGATTGGTGAACTGCATAGACTTGGCCTCGACTATTGACAATTTTAGCAAGCCATGACAGCAACAACACACGCTGAGGAGCAGCTACACAACCCAAAGTAGAATGGGAATTACGAAAGACGCACTGATTTGTGGTCAAAGGAGCGAGAATGGAAGAAAAATGAGGGAAATCTGCTATTACAGCGAAAACCCAAAAGAAGAAGTCTCAAAAACCCTAATTCATTCTAGGCAGAATCCTCACAAGTCTAACACACTATTTCATGAACCTAATAGAAACCGTATTTGATCGATAGATTACACATGCAATTAGATATAGTGGAAAAACAATTTTGTTATACTTGCGTATGAACAATCTGTCAGTAAAAGCATGTACTTTTGAAAGCATGGTATAATCCATTTTGTGATTCAACAATGTGTACTCAATTCTTAAAGCCACCATTTATACTTGCTAACCTTGGGGGTTCAAAGTCGCATGTCCCTTATAATTGGGGTCTAATTTGAAAGTTTGAATAAGAACTCACGTGAGTAATTACGTACGTACGTACAGTGTTGGTAAAAGAATGTGAAAATAGAAACTTGACATGCCCCACTCCACAAAATATGCATGACCAATCACATTTACGAACCCTTTAATTGTTGTCCTTCAGAACTCTGAAAACATTACATCGACTGCAAATACATGGCGGTAGTTAACATTATGTAAGCCAATGTACACTACTTAACTACAATATCCTACTCTAATTTATGTCTAATATACCCAACGACTATTATATTGCTAGCTAATGAATCTAAAGTAAACTTATTCTGTACAAAGATAATAATGAAGAAAATCTCATTTTGTCAAAAATGGAAAACATGCTTGACAATTGCAATGACAAAAAAGAGATCAATCATCCTTGCTTAATGGCAAGTGAACAAGTTAGGGATCCAAATTCAAGTGATGATGATGATGATGGCAACATAAGTGAAGAAGCAGAAGAAGAAGAGTATGAAGTTCCAGATGAGGTATATGATGGTTTAAACAAGTGCTCAAAACACAAGGTAATAAGATTATTACTTTATTTTCTTAAACAGTTACAAGGATATAGTTCTAAAATTAAAGGTTTAAAGAAAATGATTTTTGATTTGTCTCAAGAAAATATTGAATTGCAAAAATCAAAAGACTTATTGTCAAATTGATTTAAATATAGCTCAAGAAAAATATGTCCTTCTTCAAAAAGAGAAAATGGATTACAATCCAAGTGTGCCGATCTTTAAAAAATGTTCCAAAATTTTCTAAAGCAGAAGAAAAATTTAAATAACATTGTTGGCTCACAAAAAAACATCATTTAACAAAGAAGGGATCGGTTTCAATCCTTCAATAAAAAGAAGTGTTATAAAAACTTCTTTCTTATATCGACTAATCACGAAAGTAGTAATTCTATTACTTGCAATTATTATTGTAAATTAGGTCATATTTCTACCTGTTATCCTATTAAAATAAATGGTCACAAGGTCATGCAAATTTGGGTAGCAAAAAGTATAAGACCACCTAATATGCATGGTAGGCAATGACTCATATGGATCCAAAGTTTTCAAAGTGCTTTGAGAAAAGCCTAAGTTTGTTTTATAGCAATAATTGACATCCAAACAATAAATAAAATATGTACATTAAAAAAAAAAAAAAACAAAATGAGCACTCAAGCTAGAATCTTTGAGCTCATGGTAATACGTTTTTCTAAAAGCTTTTGTGCTAACTAGTCTTGATATGTCAACCTGTTTTATTTTCATAGAGGGAAAGTATGTAGTAACATATTCAATAGACTTATGTGCCCAAAAAATTTGATAGTTGCATGTCATTTGCATGAACTTAATATACTTTTTAATTAAATATATATAGGATGACATTCATTGTTGACATAGTTGACCATTCGTCTTGTCATATGTTTCTAGTAATGCATGATAAATATTTGTCATTGACATTGATTTTATGCTACGTAAGATCTTGATTGCATCAATCAATATGCTTGGATATGATATTAGCTCCATCACATGTCATATTTTATGATGCTGTGATATGCTAAGTTTAATTCCGATAAGGGAAGATCTTGCTGGACTAACTTACTATACATATTATTTTTATAAATCAAAAATTGTGTATTGTGTTTTATATGGTATAGTATAATATTTACAACTTTAATCATAAAATCTTATTTTCACGATTCATTTTTAGTCCGAGGTATTTATTTCTCACGTTATGGTCATGAATTTTAAGACTGTTATTAAATAATATGTTATTGATACTAGTCACTTTATATTGATTACAATTTAAAACATGTACTAAGGGGAAGAAACCTATTGACTTTTATGTGAGATTGTCATATGTTTAAAAATCACTTCTACGCATGTCTCTCACATGGTATATATACATGGTGTATCTTATTTATTGCTTTCGTTATCATATCACTCGAATCTTGATACATGTTTGATCATACATATATATGCAATACATATTATTTCATTGTGTGTGATATTGCATAATTAATTAATTTCAAAGGGGAAGAAGAGTATATGTGCCAATGGTTATTAAGTATATGCAAAGAATAAGGTATGCACTTCAATTACAATTTATAGTAATGAACTGTTTGGGAAAGAATACCTTGAAGGAGATCAATCAAATGAGCCCCCCCCAAAAAAAAGGAGCCACTATAAGATGGTCCAAAAAGAACTTTGGCGGGAGAAAAAGTAGCAAGAACCAACAAGGAAACTTAACATCCAAATAAGGCAACCTTAAAATTTAATATAGAAGGTGAATGTTCAAGAGTCATCAGAGTACTCATGTGTGGTAATGATTTTATTTTTTTAAAAAAAAAAGAGGTTACTGTAGATTATGCCTTGGATGTCTATCTATTCTATCTACTATTCTCCCCAGTAATGATTATCAATTGAGATCAACTGGCTTGTCTAGCATAGAAATTGGTAAGTTCTTTTTAATCATCAAATTGCCATGCATAACATATATGTGAAATTTCTCACACATAGATTTGCATTAATTATCTTTATCAAAGGGGAGACAATGATTGATCTATAAAGTATGATCTTTATATGTTACTATCTCCATAGTTGTGCAGTTTTGTATCTTCATGATTTTAGCCATTAGTGTGATTTATTTTGTATTAAATTTTGGCATCAATCAAGTTTCGCTTCACATCATGAATTATCTTTGAATTAACTATTTTATAGTAGGAGATATTTGAGTTTTACTTGGTTAACATACATATACGCTAATATCTCTTATAATCTTATATATATGTGTCTCCATGAAGAAAAAAAATACAAATTTAGGGGTTGATATTTGAGATTGATTTTAGTCATCATATTCCGTATAAAATCACACAGCTTTAAGAGAGCGAGATTCATTTGACACGCTTATAATGTTTGCTTGCTATTTATACATAAAGAAGTGTGTTTTATTTTATTTATTTTTTTGGTCTTAGTTATTGGCATGACTATGATATCTTGATCATAATTTTGGTCAACTTTACTCACTAGGATTTTGATATTTTCATGTTATTTATATAAAATAGTTATTGTTGACAAAATTAATGGGAGATGCAACACTCTTTTACGCTAATTAATCTCTCCAATGAACTCATACATACATGAGACATACAAGTTTGGGTATCATATGACTGATTTTGATGATATATTTATTTTTCAAATTTGTTGGCATCTAATATCGCATGTTCATCCTCTTGGGGAATATTCAAGGGGTGAAGAATAACTATGCTCCTGACTAATATTTATGGTAGGTAAATTTTTCATACTCTTACACATGATATGACGCCACCCCCAATATTGAAAATATATGCTCCAATTGATAATGTAAGGGGGAGAAATGCTTGATTAACTTGTTCTAGTATTCTACATACATGTTCTGAATTAATTGTGAAATGGGAGATATAAAGAGTTTTGAAAAATTAATACTATAGCCCCTATGATTATCAATACTATTCATAAGAAAGTTGAATCAACAAGTCATATATATGATTAATTTTGTAATGTGAACCTTTATAATTGCAATTATTGATGTATAAGCCTATGATAACTTTTGTGAGTGTCATATTAAGGGGGAGCTATGGTATTAATATAATATATTATATCTAGTGTCCCTTTTTAATGATGATAAAGGGGGAGAAGAAGATGATGATGGTAAGTATTCGCATAAACAAAGGTATGTTTTCCAATACTATTTCACCTTAGCAATAAATTGTTTGTCATCATCAAAAAGGAGGAGATTGTGGACTCTAAAGTCACATATTGATTTTAATGATAACAAACAATATAATTAGTGTTATATATAAAATTATGAAGTGAGTTGATTTTATAATTATTCTACTTCATATATAATATCTATGGTCGGTCCAACATGCTTTTGTTGATGTTGCTCCCTTAGTGGCAAAATGGTTTTGATGGAACACAAAATTAATTAAAACCTTGGATGAACAATAAAAGAATTGAACGTGTAGATACACAAGGAAAGAATATAGGTGTGACTATTATTTGCCAATTTAACTGAAACCTAAATTGTTTAGCTGAATCAAAATTTGAATTTCCAATTTTGAGAAATCAATTTAGGAGATTTAGCATGATTTTAATTGATCAATTAATTGCAATCCAATCAAGGAAAGATATAATGCAATCAAGCAATATTATCCATTGATTTTAGAATGCATGCCTACAATATCTTGACAAAATATTGTGCAGTATCACATCTATCTAAATCGTGGCAAGAAAGGTAAGAGAATCAAATCAGAAGCAAATGAGTAGAAATCAAGGGCCTGAAATATCATTTCAGCATACCCTGGGCAGAACTTTTATATTTGGTAGACGGGTGCTGAAGCTTATAAATAGTAGCCCAAGCCAAGGAAGAAAAAGGCACAGAGGTAGTGAATGAAAAACAACATTGAGCACTTACTTTAAACTATTGTACTGAGTATTGTTCTGTGATCAAGAGTTGTGAGTGAATTAAGGATTCTTTATTAAGGAGTGAACTTAGGAGTTGGTATAAGGTCACAACTCCCCCACACTTAAATCAAGAAGTTGATTTAAGTATTTGGGATGTCTAGAGTGAGGTAGCTCTGAGAGATTGTGAGAGTTCATCTTAATAAAAGAAGTAGAGAGTTGAATCCTAGAGTTGGATAACTCTAGGCGGGGAATTAAACCTGATTGAGACCCAACCTCGTTAAAATATCTTTGATTATTGTCTCATTTAAATTTGTGTTCTTGCTTTCAATTTTATTTTTAAAATTTGCGTGATCACCCTATTCACCCCCTCTAGGGTGATCTGAGTCTTCAGAACTGAAAAGAGAATGCTTAGCCTTCTATAATGCAATTGAAAACTAGGCTAATTGAAGAGCTTTTTGAACTTGTATAAGTTGGTGATCAAGATCCCCTCAAAACAAGAAACACATAACTTCCTCAACTCCTTAAGTAGCTTCAACTTAGAAACTAGCAGAAACATTAAAAAACCCTGATCTCGCTAGCCTAGCAATCTTGTAGAATCTACAAAAAATCTGGATGAGAACTACAAACATTAAGAAACTTGAAGGGTGACCTCAGCTTCCTCATATGATCTTTAATCTCAACCCTTGCCAAGTAGTAATCACATATGCTAGGAGTTGAAAATGCACATCAAATCTCCAGTTACTAATGATAGCCTCAAAATTAAGCAAAACTCTATCCACTTTGACCCATACTTTCATATCCCTTTTTGGTTTATTAGACCAAGTGTAAAACATTCCATTAACAGTAGCATCACAAAAGCCCATGTGTATCAGAACTGTTTCCGCACAGAGTACTCTTCAACTAGGGTGCTAGGAAGAACGGACTTACGTGATGGCGGACACTTCGGGCTTGGGCTCCTCTCTAGCTTCATTTAACCCTACAAAAAAAAGGCCCACCTCGAATACTGGATCCGGGGAATGGCCATCTGACGCTCCTGTTGGCAAGGGCCCTCGAAAAGAAAATGATTAGGCTTTTTAGGAATAAAGTTCAAATGTTCCTAGGAAAAGGTGTGGTCTTTCTCGAGAAAGAAAATTTTAGGTTCTTGACATGTTAGGGTGCGGATTTCAGGTTAAGATTGCTTATTGTTCACGGGTCTAGCAAGTGAGTATTTATAAGGGATGCTGGCAGGAGTAATGTGGTAATTTCTCCGTAAATCCTCCCATGATGGGCTTGCGAGAGGCTGCTCAGATCAGAGCACCTCCCTTTTGGGCCTGCTGCTGACATGTGCAGGGGTCCTAGGGATTTATCCCGAAACAACAACAATGTGCAAAGTCATCATGTTCCTCCTGTGAACCTCCATTCGAGGTCGCGAGGTCTGCTCCTGCTCCTCAAAACTAGGTCGTGCATTGAGAATGTGTTGCATACGACGTGGAGGCCATTTTGGACGTCACCACCTCCTCTTAAGCTGGTTGGAGGGCCTGTCGGGCCCAGAGAATCTGCAGGGCATCCACTCCCGTTGTGCATGCTCTAAGTGCACTGCGTGGCTATTCACTTGCCATAGACTAAACCACGCCATGAAGCCCCTCATCCCAGCGGCATGCCTAGTAGGGCCCCGTCGGGATGAGGGATCACACCTCGGCGGGGATCATAGTCCAACACTGTAAGCAGCCTCATGGAACTCGAGGCTTCCGTGGTTTCTTTACCTGCTAAGCCACTTGTTGTAGCAAGGTATCAGTCATTGTGGTCATGAAGTTCTTTAGGGCATCTACCATGATATATGCCTCCCTCTTGGGGGGTCTCTGTTCAACAGAATGCGGGGTCGCTCGAGTGCTCTCAGAGCTGTCTTGTACCTTGTGTGCCTCGGGCATGTCGACCATGGGATTCTTGTCTCTTCTATATCGAGCTTGGGTTGCATTGCTTACTACCATCGTTCACCGCTCCTCCCCATAGTTGGCACCAATATGTTTCCGCATAGAGTATTCTTCAGGTATGGCTTTAGGAAGAACGTGCTTACGTGATGGCAGATGCTCCAGGCTTGAGCTATTCTCTGGCTTCCTTCGGCCCTGCAAAAAAAGAATTAATGGCATAAATAATTCTTATGTGTACTATTAATTGGGAAAAATATAATTAAAAAATATTTATTGAAATTATTAATATGCTTTTAGAAATTATTAGGTGAGACTATCTTACATAAAACTTATAATGAGATGGAGTTCTCTAGGATAATTTTTTGGATATTTTGATATAATGAATAATTTATATTATAGTAGCTTCTTAATCAAAGAGTGACTAAAAATGTATCGAGCACATGAATGAATGTTATCACAGTTGCAACAAAATGAATTACAAGTGGCTCTCACATTCATTAAAAGTTGCCATAAAAGTGTTTGTTTGAAACAAGTATTAGACAAGATAGTCTCACATAAGATATACTTTATGATACACTAAAATATTTTCAATAATAATAAAAGCTTTAGATATAAAATTAGTTTGAATGTAGGTTCAGAATTACGAAGTTATGAGACATCGTCATGTATTCAATTCTAAAATTGGGACGTTTTGTTTTAATGTGTGTATGTGTTTGACAGGGAGAGAATACTGACTATAATGGTACAATTAATAGATTAGTCATATTTTATTCAATTTTTTACATATATTGGATTAAGCGAATATAGATGTACCCAATTTTTAAAATATGATATTGTAGAATTATGGGACATTTATTTTTCAATGACTGTATAATAAAGTTCATAATTTGAATTATTCATTTGAAAAATATGATAAGAATTTTCTTTTATTGAGCAGTTAAAATGGATATTGACTAATATAATTAATAAAATTTCTAAAACATTAAATATTTGAGTTTAATTTCTGCTTTCATCGGTGTATATATGCTTTATGTATTTTTTTTTAAACAAGGGTAAGCGAGCCCAACCCACTGGCCCCTATCTCAGGGGTACCCAATGGACCTGAACGGGCCAAGGAAAGGGGAATGTCAAAGCCAAGACTAAAGTCCAGGTCCATAAACCTCCCGCACACAATTGCACAAAGGCAGAATTGTGTCCTCCAGGTTTGAACCCAGGTGGGGGAGGACATGCGAAATGTTGGCCACCCAGCCAACTCCTCTTCGACATATACGCTTTATGTATATATATTATGAAATGTGCAATAATTAAAATATTATCGACACAGCTTAAGTATATATTATTTATGAGGGTCAAACAGCCCACTGCCACCAACCAATCCAATGCAAATGTGCTATCCAGCTAGTAGGTATCTGAAGATAGTAAAGTAATAAAGGTCTCAAGTCATGGAGATAAAATGAGTGGATACCAACCCAAGTGCGTCTAACCGCTCTTTGTACAAGCTTATTTTATTAGCAGATAAATTCATAGATCAGACGTGTTTAATAATTTGCATGCCCTGTCGCACCAGGGTTGGAAGACTCAATATATACTAGCCTTTGTACGCATCCTATGGTAATAAATTTAATTATTTGTGTGCCTCATATCTAGTTAGGTGATATATATGTAATATCTTAATTAGTTTCTAGTCTTGTAGGCATTAACGTCAACAAATAAATCACAAAATATAATAGCTTCCAAGGTCTAACATTTCATAAAATTTATTGTATATAGATATGAACTTAATTAATTATGTTACCTTTTTTTTCCCTCCTTATTGTTCTATGTGCAAGGACTTCAGTCAATTATTTAGCATGTTTTACTGTTGTTATTTTATTCATCACATCTGACTAGCATGTCCTACATTCCTGTTTTCATTTAATCATTCTCCCCAAAATTTTCACCGAAAAGGGAAAATGTCTTAACATTTTCATCAGTATCATGGCCAATTATGCCCGTTTTAAATGCATATGATGGTGTCGCAAGTAGGACGATCAAAACCGGTTAAATGGAAATTCGGTTCGCAAAAATTGTAAACTGAAAACCGAACTGAAACTTTCGGCTAACCGGTTTTTGCCTAACTAAATTTTTCAGTAGGGCAAATATATAAACCACCGAACCGAAAAACCCGATTAACTAGATTTTCGGTTTGGTTGCCAGTTAACTGTTGATTTAAATTGCTAATTTTCATTTTTCACTTCTTTTTTAGTCTACTTTGACTATTTGTGGCACCAAATATTAATTTACATATTATTGTATGTTTAACCTTAACCTTTTATAAGTATAAAATCTACATTTAACTAACATATATAAAATCAAGTATTTTTTTAAAAAAAGATTTGAAGTTTTGGTTTCAGTTGACCGATTTTCAAATTGCTGAAGCAAAAGCGTAACAGAAACTGCGAAATTTAAATGAACCAATATATTTTTTTTTTTACAAAATAGATTCGGTTAACCAATTTTTTGGTTTTTCAGTTCGATTTTTTGGTTTCGTATTTTTTTCTCACCTTGCAGGACGCTATTACTTTAGAAAATCATCCAAAATTCAGCATACAAATTCTTGATGTTGAATTCTAGCAAGCCTAAAAATAAGATACCATGGGAAAAAAGAAAACCTGTCACTGGACAATTTCGCTGGTATTACTAATACAGATTTGCTGAACATCACGGTGGTTTAAAAACAAGCAACAGAAAAGTATCAGCAAGATTAAGCATCTAAGCAATGTACACTTTGTTCGGTAATCAAACAGCCTTGTAACCTATTGTCAAAATCGCATTGGATGTGGTCATGTAGGATAACAAAAAAAAGTTATTGGGGGTTCATTGGTTAGTACGTATTAATTCTTGATTAAAGAAATGAGGTTGATTTCGTAAGCAAATTAAAGATCCAAAACTCTCCCAATTAGCAACACGTTGATGTATTTATGGAAAACTGGTACCCATTATGGCCCTATTGAAAATAACTTTATCACTATTTTAAAATAAAATAACGTATATTATAATGGTACGACAAAAACAAAAATTTTGTTTTTCTAATTTACAATAATAATAATAATAATAATTCATTATTAAGAATGATAGCATCTTGGCTTTGGGGGACAACTGTCGTAGCTCTCTATCGCTCAAAATTATTTAATTTTGATGAACTTAACACACGTGAATTCAGCTAGGTATGGGGCCACAAACCGTTGGAAAAGCAGTCATTTTAAATTCCATTTTCTTCATATGCAAACAAGATTATATTTGAAAATTCCTTCAAATAAGAAATATTCAATTCGTTTTTTAAATTAAAATTAGTAGTGTATGCTTGAAGCAAATCCAGTTACATTGAGATATTAAACTTAATATATAGAAATCTAGCTTACCAACCTCTGTTTTGTCTGTTAGTGGATCTAACGTTTGATTTTAATCGTGCTGATGGAGGAATGTTTGAAAATGGGTTGGGAAATAAATTGGTGCATTTATGTTTCCCAAGCTACAGTAGTTCGGTTCAACCTCTTCAATTATTTATGAGATTATTCTGATTATCATCTAACTTTCTCGTCGTATAAAATGTTAAAAATAATATTATTGTGTCGTAATAGAAAAAAGAGAAAAAGATGTTGATTTCAGGATAGCAACTTACGATATCTTAGTTGAACATTTGCATTATATTGTGTATTTGCGTGTAAAATTGTTAGCAACCGATTGAAAAAATGAGTATTTATTAGGAAGATTTGGTTAAACAAAGAACTTGATCGAATGTATAACACATAGAAGATTAATTAAAATAAGGCATACATACATCACTTAATATGGCTTAGTCCTTAACATTGTACATCCATGAACTTGATCAACACAAGATGATATCTAACTTGGTATGAGTTTGTAAGTCACTTCACTTGTTTTCAACCGATTTTGAGTTAGAATGTCAGTTGATTTTATGTGTATTGTTTGCTGTTTCATACTTCATTCATTTCAAACTTAATATGATGATTTTAATTGTGAATTCCATTGGATCAACATATTTCTAAACTGTTTTTGTTCAGATCCTTATAATATATCATTGACATTTTGCATACAGTTTTGGTTCCTTTTTTTGGCCTTTTTATTCCTCCTTTCCTTATGATGATAGTGAGGGAAAATTGTGCCTAAGGCAGAAGAACCTATTCAATACAAGAAACGAACCAACCTGAAAACATCAACCACCCTTGACACAACCTCATAGGCTTCCTGCGGAAAATAAACAAATAAATAAGTGTGAGCACATCTTGTCAAATTAGGCCAATGAACAAGTGAAGCATGCACCCTATTAAAAAATAAAAAAGCGCCTATATATATCAAATCCCTTAAAAACTATCTCAACCACCTACATCGATCATTGGCATGCTCACCATGACATGTGCACTTCCAATTTGGTTATATTTTTACGAATAAGTACCCTAGTTATACTCTTTCCTACTATTACTGTTTGTGGTTATTCTTTGAGAATTATTTTTTCTAGTTTTTGGTGTGTTTTGGTGTTAACTAAATGCAAGTTTTAAGATGTATAAAAATTGTATAACTAGTCATGTAGATGCCTGTTGGGTTGAGATCATGTCTTATGAAGAGTAATTACGACTGGATCCAGCTAGTAGGCCCAAATAGAAGTAAAGGGGATCTACTTGTGGGGGGCTTGGGGCGTAAACAGATGCTGGACATGTGAAGCTTTTGCACATTCTTGGCCCATGCACATATGGCTTGCAGCTACAAGATGGCGCCTGCAAAATCAGAAGGGATCCTGCTTTTCATTGTGTATATATTTTTTCACTTCTTTTTTGGGGAGGGGGGGGGGGGGGGGGGAAGACAGATGGGCTATTTGTGCATAGAAGCAACACTTAAGACATATTTTCTTTTTTGGGGTATGGGGAGACTCAAAAATTGATATAAATCATATTGGAATCAAGGATCACTTCTCTCTAATTGGCGATGTTAATCCACTAGAGTTGTTATACGGCATGAGATTTGAAGCTTCGCAAATCACAAAATTAAATTAAAAGTGGGTACTCCTATGGTTCTTTTGAGAAATCTAGACCCAGTCATTAGTTGTTCAATGGGTCACTCGTTTGGCTATTAGGAGGCTTGAAAGCAAGGTGCTCTAGGCAAGAATTTTGACCAGTCAAAATATTGGACAAGTTGTAAGCATCCTGCGTATCGACCTATATCCTTCAAGAATAGATTCGCCATTTGCTCTAAAAAGAAGGCCATTCCCACTGTGGTGGACATTTGTAATAACAACTCAAAAAAGTCCAAAGGAAACATTGCAACGTCTGGGCATATATCTCCCAAAATTAGTGTTCTCACATGGGCAACTGTATGTTGCATTCTCATGTGTCACTTTCCTATCAGGGTTAACATATGTTGCATTCTCATGTGTCACTTTCCCATCAGGGTTAAAGTTTTTTTTTTTTTTTTTTGGGGGTTGAGAGAAGAAAGGCGATTGCATTACTACATGATAGAATCAGTACAAACATATATGAGAGCCAGATCAACAACTTGTTTCGGACCATCCCCCACTATCAACAACTTGGTTCAGACCATCTCCTGCCCCACTCCCTAGAAGAAGAAGAATAAGTTCGGAGATGGACAAGGGCGTGACCTGATTCCCTATTCTATTAACATGTGAAAAGGAGCAAAACCTCAGAACGACTAACAAGACTCTATGATGAATTTCAAAACAAGCCCAAAAGAAGTATTAGGACAATCCCAACCTTTCAATTTAGAGATGATCATGCATGGAGCTATCGCCTTCGAGAACTATCCTTCTACACCCATCATTCCAAGCTTGATCCAATGCAAAAAGCCATGTATTTGCTTCCCCCACATCAGGGCTTGCAACAACAAAGTTTTGCTTCATTGGCATGAAGATGATGCTACCATGGAAGTCTCTTCCAACCACACCCATCCTCTGTCTCAGCATCCTAATTTAGCCTCATCAAAGTTTACCTTTGTAAGTCCTACAGTCGGAGGCATCCATGAAGTATTAGATGGCTAGCATTTTAAAGTGATATGTAGCAACTTTGAAATCTGAAGAAGAGTTAGCACATTGGAGACTATTCTCCCAGAAGGGAGAAGTGAATGCTTGAATAATCCCTCATTACGGGAGTTCCAAACCTGTCCACATAATGACAATAAATTCGTCAATGCGATCATGGTTGGAGAATTTAAGCTCATCAGTGGGGTTAACAACAATACAGAGTTTACAAGCTTGGAAAAAAATCAAAGAAGGGAGATTTCATCCAAATACTCATAGCCTGCACACTTTCTAAAAAAGCATGGACGTCACACTCATCAAAATCATCACAAAAGCCACACTTTGCGTCAAAGCTCAAAATTCTAATTGTTAGGGCCTCTTTAAAAGGTAAAGCATTTGAACATACAAGACATGCAAACAATTTCACATGTTGAGGTGGGGGGCTTGTAGATGTCAGATATCCTTCAAAAAAATTTAATAAATTGAATGCCGTTGTCAAGGTCAAACTAATTATGAGCCTAAAGGATTTGATGGTAAGCTATTCTCACAATCAAATCACTAGAAGAAGAGAAGTTCCAAGATTTTGTCATTTGGCTAGGACATGGAAAGAGGTATGTTGAGGATAGCATTGACATTGGTTGACAATAGCATGAACTTAATTAAGGAGACATTGCACTCTCCTTTGGCCTAATTAATTAGATCCCCCACATAGAGGAGCCTAGTAGAGGGAGTCGGAGGCGTGATGACTCTAAAGTTATCGGGGCCAGGTATCCATTTAGAGTTCCAAATGTTTAATGACCAACCATCACCCACAATCCATCTGGTACCCTTTTCAGCCACCCACTTAGGTTGGTAGAGGATTCTCCAAGGGTAGCTAAGCTTAAAGCCTAATTCAGCATTCGAATGTGCCAATTGAGAACTTGTTTAGCTTTTAGAATCTTGAAAACAAGTGACTGATCCACGTGAAATAGTCTCCAAACCTACCTTGCAAGTAAAGCTAAATTGAAAGCCTCTAAATCTCTGAAGCCAAGGCTCCCATCCAATTTATGCTTCCAAAGCTTAGGCTTAGCAATATAGCAAATTTTACAATTGGTCTAATCAGGCCCCGCTAATAGCTAATCAAGGAAGATTCGATGCTTTGGTAAAGTTTCTTGGGAGTTTAAAAACACTCATGGTGTAGGTAAGGATGGCCGGAGCAACTGTCTTCATGAACACTTCCTGACCTGCCCAAGAGAGGTTTTTACCTAATTGCCTATTAACACTCTCATAGATGCGGTCCTTGATGGGTAAAAGCCTTTTTGGGCTTACCAATTTTAGTTGGGAAACTAAGATACTTGTCATAAGAAAAAACCTCCCGAATGTCCATGGTGAGAAGGACTTCTTCTTTCTTATGTTGTGCAACACCTTTACCAAAGAGGATATTAAACTTGGCAAGATTGACTTGCTAACCAAAGGCTTTGTAAATATTCAAGATGGATCTAACTGCAAGGCCTTTGTGGCTCCACAAAAAATAATGGAGTCCTCTACAAATAGAAGACGAGAAATAGGTGGAGCATCTTAGCAAATAAGATAACCATTAATGTGATTAGTGGAGATAGCATCCATAAGTAAATAGGATAAATCCTCCGCACATAAGAGAAATAAATAAGGGAAAATAGGATCCCCTTGTCAAATTCCTCTGCTGGGCTTCGCATAGTCTCTGGTTCACCATTAATCACAAAAGAAAGGGAGGTTGACTTAACATAATTCATAACCAAGTTTACCCAAGGCTCACAAAAACCAATTTTAGCATCATAGCTTGTAAGAAAGACTGTTTAAACTTGTCGAAGGCCTTAGCCATGTCTAGCTTCAAGGTTGTCCCCATCGATTCTAAGCCAAAGATTCATATCAGGAAATATTTTAAAGGTCCTAAGAATATTATCCATGATTTGGTGAACCGAAACAAAGTCACTTTGGTTAGCAGCAATGATTGAGAGGAGCCAAACATTAAGCCCATTAGCAATGACCTTTGAGATAATCTTGTAAACAATATTGCAGAGACTAATTGGCCTAACGTCGCTAATATGATCATCAAGGTTATGCTTTTTAGGAATTAAGGCTAAATGCATATGATTGAAAGAAGAAGGAGAAGTATCTCTGTTGAGAACATTCAGAATAGCTCGAGTGACATCTCTACCCACAATCGGCTAGAACTTTTGGATGAAATACAGATTGAAACCATGCGAAGAGCCTTCCAGGGTGCATCTACTAAACTGCACAAAGAACCACATCGACAACATAGGGCTTGCAGGGTGGTTGTTGATACAAGAAGTAACTTGGGGTTGTACCTTTTGAAGAACCACCTCCAAATTTGTAGGGCTCTCAACACTCAAAAGGAGTTGGAAATAATATGGAATGATGCAGTCCAGGTACCTTGGGTTTAGAATAAAAATTATCATCAGGATCCCTTGAGCCTAGCTATATGGTCGATTTTCTGAGACTCCCGTAAGTGCGTGGGTGTTATAGTTTAGTTAAAATATCGGTCCCACAGAGACCAACACAATCTATTGAATTTATCCTTTAAAAATGCTAAGCAAATATAAGTCAATTTGGGAAATTTTCTAAATAAATTAATTTATTACTAGATGAAGTGCTAATTACTGACTTGAGGATTTTATCAATTAAAAATGCCTAGGGATTTGTTTCACCAACTATGAACTAGATCCGATAAATAATGTCTATGCTTACTCAAATTTGGATCAATCAAAGGTTAACAAACATATAATATCCAATCATTTCTTTCAAAATGAATTGAATTATTTAGACTAAATATACTACTATTCTTTCAAAGGGGTTTTTGATTCAGTCTAAAATTCAAAGTCTAAGGTATCAAATTTCCTCTCAACATGCAACTTTCATTCAAAAGTAACTATGTTAAGTCTACACTTGCCGATCCAATAGTGGATTTCTCTTTTCAGTACCTCATCCAACTATTTAATATTTTGCACCTCATCCAACTATTTGTTATTTTGCAAGTTAATTTGGCCAAAACTACTCACAACATTCAGAACATAAGATAGATTGAAACACTCCAAATAGAATAAGCATATTATTGATGAAGATTAAGGATCCAAGTTCATATTTTGGCTATGAAATCCCAAGACTAAACTACTCACTCATGATGATTAAAACAAGCAAAATAGTTCAATCGAGATAAGCAATCAAAGAAAACTAATCTATTGGGTTTAAAGAACATGGGAAGGGAATGGCTTAGCAACAATGGAGTTCCTTGATAACTTCTTTGATCTTCAAGACTTTAAATGCAAGTAATCTTCCTTGCAATCTTCTTTTTGCTCTGAAAAGTGATAAAAATTACAAAACTTTTGAGAGATTTTTAAGGTAGATAGGTTCGGTCTCTATTCAAGCAGCCGAGCATGTCTTCTTACAGTAGCCACCATGAATTCTCAGCCACACAAGTCGAGGAAAATGAAGAGGTGCAGCCGTTACAAGCCTGCCATGGACCATGGTCCCCACCACGGACGGTCCGTGGGGGCTTCTGTCTCGAAGTTCTCTTGTTCTTCTTTTTCTTCCACGGGCATGGTGATTGGGGGCCATCCGTGGTGAGTCATAAACTTGACTTTCAACAGCCAATGCTTGATCAAAAAGGTTTCAAAACTTGCAAAAGTTATCAAAGAACTATATCCAATTGTAAAATGGGATTTTTGGGTATAAACTAAGCATAAAGCTCATGAATCCCCAAAAAATGTACCAAAATGACCCTAAAATGATATGCTTTATAGGCACTTATATAACCCCCCATACTTGAACCGTTGCTTCCCCATAAGCAACTAATGAAACCAAACCTATGATGAAGAACTTCCTCAGGTAAACGTTAGTGGCATCATCAGCAGCCAAATTGACTTTAAAATTAGCCCAAAAGTGATTAAAAATATTGCAAAACAGATAGGAGAATAAGGCTTTTGAAATACAAGTAGAGACTATCTCATCAAACATTAAATCAATTACTCAATTCAAATTAGCACTCATATTGACACGTGGAATGGTTTGAGCAAGAAGAACCGATAGAATCTCACTCTAGTAATGAAGCAATCAACACTCATGTGTTTCAAAGTATAATGTGGTTCTCCCAATTCTCATTCCAAAGAATCAAACCTACTATAAGCTTGACAAGACTATGAAATTCACCATCACTAGAGCACACAAGTTAAAAGCCAAAGATAATGTTAAAAGCACCCAAATTCAGCTCATAAAATTCCCCGTTCAAGTAAAATGAGATATACGCTTCCTGACATCTAGGATCACTCGTGACTTCAACATGCAAAGTACTTAAAATTTTCAAAGTAAGTCCATGATAGGTATGGTCTCATGTCTCAATAAAGTGACCCATACGTCTACAAGCAAACAACCAACGAATATCATATAACAATCCTAAACTAGTTAACAAACCCTTGCCAAAGTATCGAGTAGCTACAACAAGTTTACTACTCAAATCATTGTATCTACCACCATGCTTAGTATTAGTTAAACCAAGTGGATTAGGAAGATTACATCGGTTTTGCGCATTAGTTGAGATTCTGGAAGCCTGTTGGTGCACTTGACTTGAAGGCTCTGCTCCTGGAGTAGTTTTGGTTCTCTTCTTAGGTGCCATGGTCGGAATGTGGATGAGTGTGGATGTTTGAAAATCCTAACTACGAAAAAAAGGGATGAAAAGGGTGAAAAAAATGGAAAATTTGTGCAAATAAGAGGTGATGGGGAAGAATTATGGAAGAAAAGATGAACATTTGGAAGAGCAGAAGTTGTAGTTAAGGTGTTGACGATATGGGTATGAAGATGTGAAGAATGTGGGAGAAAGAATACTAGAAATGGGACAATTGAAGGAGAATTGGGGGTAAGGTGAAGAAAATAAGAAAAAATGGAAGTACTTTGAGTGAATTTGAGTAAAAATTGAAGGCAAGGTGGGTATTAATAGAGGTTTTAGAGAGAGAATGAGAGTTTAGAGGGAGAAGTGCATGAAGGTTGAAGAAGATATATGAAATTCTCGGGTCAAAGGGTGTAAACAACCCTTGACCATAGACAACAAGCTTGCCACGAGCCGTGGCCAACATTGTTGAATGTCAAAATTTTGATAGATCAAAAGTTGTCAAAATTGTCCCTCATTAAATCAATATAATCCTATAACCAAAAAAAAAGAAACAAAATTTATGGTCTAAATTTAAAATATGGGCTTTAAAAGTTGAACATCGTAGATGCAATTGAGGGATTTACCAAGTCAAAAAAAAAAAAAAATCAATTAAGTGATGGATTGCGTGTTAGGTGTGGACACGTTGAAAGCCATTCTCAACATGTTAGCACAAAGTTAAAACAATTAGTATATATAAGAAAAAGTTGAATGAAGGTCTAGTCGACTTTGAAGACATGTGCTGACATTCCCATCATTAACACTGTAACTTCCCACTAACCCCAACTTCTTCACTTGCTGAAGGTGGGCCTGAGTCTTAAAAAAAGGGCTGTTCACACTCACTATAAAAAACAGAGAAGTGGAGGGGCACAGACGAGAGAGAAAGAAAAGGGCAGAGAAGTAGATCTGGCAAATGGGTCATTCAATTCGGGTACGGGTCGAGTCAAGTTTGGGTCGGGTCATATTCGGGTTAACAGACATTTCAGTTCATTTCGGTTTGGGTCAGGTATGGTTCGGGTTGATTTCGGGTCAATCAATTATTGGTCAAATACGCTTGTCATGCTAAAACAAACAATTTTGTAGAAAACTTCGGGTCGGGTATGGTTCGGATCGGGCTAATTCGGGTTTCGGATCAATTTTTGGGTAAGCATATTTAGGGTGTTGGGTCGGTCATGGGTCCAGGTCGTTCGATTTGAATTTCGGATCTCAGGTCAGTTTTGTCGGGTATACAAAGAAGGACGGTGAAACCTAAGGCAAAAGAAGAATAGAGCACGAAGCAAACACAACAACAAGAAGAAATAAGAAGAAGAAGGAGGAGGGGAGTCTCTTTAAACGAAAAAAAAAAGAACAAGAAAAAAAGAGGTCTGTGAAAACAAAGAAGAAGAAGAAGAAGAAGAACACAGAAGGGGGGGAAAAAGAGAGGGCACGAACAGTAAAGAAGATACATAACAAAATAGGGGTACTGAGATTGAAGGAATTGAAACAGAGCAAGAAGATTTTAGAAGAATAGGAGCACCAACCAACAAGTTCATCATTCTGTACAAGTTCAAATCAAGGGTTGCAAGGTAATTAAACGATGGAGTACAATTGATCTTCAGTTCCCTTACCTCTGACCTCTGTTCATCCATCCATGGCCAATTCCAAGATAAGTCGAGCCAATTTGCAACTTACAATACCAAACACAGGTCATCGAGATGACGAATAGAGAGCCAAACTGAAGCCATACCCAACTCTTCACCGAAACTGATCCTGTTGGATCACCAGAATTTGATTTCTCAGAATTCTGAGTCTCTCGAGACCCTAAATAAACTGAATCCTTCGGGAATCCGAGTTCGCAAGGACTCATAGAATTGGATTTGTGAAGATCCTGACTTTGCAAAGACTCAAATTTTGGACTCGAGAGGATCCCGATTTGTGAAGACGCATAAAAAATATGGTTTTCTGAGAGGAGTCGAAACTCGATCGAGCCATGAGGAACTGTCACAGTTTTAAGTTCTTGATTTTTTTTTTAAGCAGACTGTAAAAATCAATGAAGCCCGACAAAGTAAAATTTGTGCGGCATGAATCAATTTCGTAAAATATTATTGGTCTCAAATTCTCACTATTAATCTACAACATAATGTTCATCTGTCACTGTCCACTAACTGGTTGCTGGGAATTAATACAAGCAGAGAGTCTCTATTAATTCATGCAACTCAAATAGAAATGAAGAATGTAGCAAGAGGGGATGTCAAGAGAAGATGATGATGAGGGGATGTCAAGAGATAATGATGATGAAGAAGGAAGCGAAAAAAAGGAAGAGAGTCGGAAGAAGAGAGGGGGAGTTGTCAAGGTTTAAAAAGTGATGAATCAAAAAAAAAAAGCGGGATGATCCTGATTTTTTTCGTCCAAATTAAATGAGGCATGATATTGAGAAAGGTGATGAAAGGAATTAAATGATGGCCACAGAAGTATAAATTAACGGGTGGTGTATATTGTCTACTCAAATAGAATGCCGATAAATTCAATTACAGTGAAGATGAGTTTAAAGTCAATCAATTTTAATTGATTTTGGGTGGATGATGTTGTAATTGGCAAAAAGTGTGTGTGCTTATATTAAATTATAAGGGGATGCAAATAAATGTTTATGCATCTATTTGAACAAAATTCATAAGGGAGTAAATAAAATACATGTTAAGTCCAGCGTCTATTAGAACTACGGTGATTTGATTCCAATAAGGATATGTAGAAAACTCGGCATAAAATTTTCGGGTTCAGTCTAAATCAAAGTTCTCAAACGGGCTCAGACCATTACCCCTCTCTTCACGAAAAAAAATAATTTTTTCAAATTCGATTGGACCTTACCCATTCAAACTCCAAAAAGTCAAGCCTCCCAACACAGAAACTGACCCCCTCAAATTTCCAAGTCTACGAAATGGACAAAAAAAGGGGGCCTTATTTACTTCCCCCCTCTTTAATAAAAGACTAAAGTTACAGTTTTGTGACTTTTTGTTACAGGTTACGTAACCAAAATAAATAAAAAAAAGAGCTTTTCAAAAAGTCAAAGCCTTTTTTTAAAAAAAAATAATAAGTATGGCAAAATAGACCAGACCTAAGTCAAACATACGAGAAAGCTTACTAAATCCCCGCTTCCATGACATAAGCCTAAAACAAAGTCTGGGCCAAGAACTACGTCATAGGAAGCCCTCAAATAAATTTTGGATGCAATTGGAAGTCAAAATATATATATATATATATATATTATATATATATATATATATATATATATATATATATATATATATGTGGACCATTCCAGGAAAGGCTAAATCGACAAAAAAAAAATGGTCGCAAAATGGCTATATATATATATATATATATATATATATAATATATATATATATATATATATATATATATTATATATATATATATATATATATATATATATATATAATTTAGCTATCAAAGCCAAAAGATCAAACGACAAAATTAAATCGAATTTGTGGCTATCAATTTAGTCCATATAAATAAAATCCAAAACCTAGATCAAATTAAATTACTATTATTAACATAACCAAAATAAAATACAAATTGAACCAAAATTAATTTTAAAGAATTACGGTTGGTTGGATTCTCTATAAAAGAGGTACGTAGGCAGCTCACGATGAAAAGTGAGTGTAACCCAAATTCCAAATCAAATAAAATTACCCGTTCCCAAACTTGCACATGAAAAATGTGTACATATAGTACCCTTCTTAGAAGATATTTATATAGTCACTATCTGATGAAATTAAGTTTTGGATACGGGAGATTCGACATTAAAAATATGATAATAGTCGATCTAAATTATATAAAGTCTTATTAACGCAAACAAAACAAAGAAAGAAAAAGTAAAACAGAACGATTCGGAATCAAAGGGTGGTCTCTCGAGAGGGGGACGTAATTAAAGATATGTATACTCTTGAATAGGGTCGTACTCAAAACAAACCGATGTACATTTTTGCACGTCGAAAAGTTGTATCGTGCATATTATTTATTTTTATTAAATTTTTGTCCAACAACCACCATGGACGGTTCGTGGTCAGCTATGTTCCAGAATTTTTCTGGGTTTCCACGTTGAACACCATTAAGGGTCCGTGATGGCTTCTGTTAAGAGCCTCTAAAACACTCTTATTACTAATTTTTTCCTTCTTTTTTTTTTTGGTTTTTCTCTTTTTTTCCTTTTTTTTCCTTCCCTTTTGTTTCATTTTTCTCATTTTTGCCTGCTTTTTTTTTTTCTTTCTTCTTCTCTTTTTTTTCCCCCTTACTAACAAAGAAATAGATGCAAAATAAAGACAACTTAAGAAAAAGAAAAGCAACAAAAAGAACTTAGGTTGCCTCCTAACGAGCGTTCTTTTAAGGTTGAGAGCTCAACCTTCACTTCCATCCAGGCTCGGGGTCGGAAAGGGTGTGGGTAAAGGGCTTCTCAATGGGCCCCTGCACAACTCGCTACTCTCTCTTACCAAGACCATGAAGTTGAATTCTTGCAATATGACGTACCACCTCAAGAATTCAGTGTGGAAATGCTTCTTCAGCATCAAGCAGCGCCAAATAGCGCAATTCGTATACAAAATAATTTTTAGTGGAGTCCATCAGATGTGCCACTATTAAACTCAACTCCTAAGTCAAAATCATATACAACTGCATCTATGAGAGACAAAGACATCAGTACTCGAGCAAACCTGCAATAATCCCTCCTGGAACCCTCATTAATAACACACGGCTCATCCATGGTTATGCTACGTGGCACAGGGACAACCAAGTCCACCTCGGCACCATCAAGGTCGAGACCCTTAGTATAAACACAATCAAACATAGGAGGGTCAGTAGAACACAAATCATCATATTGCACAATCTTATTGGAAACAATCGCTTTACCACAAGCAAATGAAGAGGAGGAAAAATTAGGGTCTTCAAACAAACTAAAGTCAGCATGACTCTTCCCCACATCAAATGTTAACTGCCCCCCTTTCACATTTATCTCACAAACTAAAGTGGCCAAGAAGGGCCTCCCTAGAATAATAAGGGTATAGGGGTCTCCGGCGATATCTAGGACGATAAAGTCATTAAACACACAAAAATCTCCGACTTTTATGGGAACATTCTCCAGAATACCCGAAGAGTACTTCACAGAACCATCCACTAATTGGGGTGAAATAGGTATTGGTTGGAACTGTCCTAAGTCAAGCTTCTGGAAAATGGAATAGGGTATCAAAATAACACCTTAATCAAGATCACATAATTCCCTAGCAATACACACATTTCCAACCATGCAAGGAATAAAAAAGCTACCTGGATCTTTGAGTGTAGGGGGAACTTCTCGAGAATCTCTAATTACTCTCCTTTCCAAAAGTTATAGTCTCAAGCTCATCACTTTGCTCCTTACTCACAGCTTGATCACCTCTCCACCCTCCTCAAGTCTCACACCCTCAGAACCCTCTAATCCTCCACTCAAGATAACATAGTTACACTGCTCATGAGGATTAGGCTTATGCTTACTAGGAAGTCTACCGCGGGTGTCGATGAAGAGGTAGCTTGTTGGGCAATTTGAGCTTCCAACATCTTATTATGAGTACTAAGCACATCAGTCTTAGAAGCTAATTACTTAATATACTCATCTTGCTTTTGTTGTGCTAAATGAATACTTTTCATCATAGTCTCTAAGTTAGATTTTTGAGGTGCTTGTTGGCGGTAAGGTGGTCTTTGAAACCCAGGAGGTGGTTTAGCATTTGATTGAGGCATAAGAGGGGCGTTAGACCTATAGGAGAAATTGAGATGATTCCTCTAACATGGATTGTATATGTTGGAAAAAGGGTCATTGGTCGGTCTAGGCTTGAAATTGTTGACATAATTAACTTGGTCACTAGCATATTGGGCAAATGGACTCCCAACTTAGCAATTCACAGTTAAATGGTCAACAAAACCACAAACTTCACATGATGGGGAAGGGGTATTTGAACTAATAGAATTGACATTCAAATGTTCCAACCTTTGAGTCATGGCATCTACTTTAGCATAAAGCAAATTAATAACATCATACTATAACTTACCTCCAACCCTCTTGGGTTGGGTTCTCTCATTAGACAATTAGTAATTATTTATTACCAATTCCTCAATCAAGTTATAGGCCTCATCCTTCATCTTCTTCATCAAGGTGTCACCCACCTCCGCATCTATAGTAGACAGTACTGGTTGAGTGACCCCATTGTATAGGGTTGTTTATTAAATAGTCCAAAATTGGAACGGCCCAAAGACCAAAGTGGACTAAACCGGACCAGACCGAACCGGTCCAAGGCCTTTCGGTACAGTCTTTAGTCCCGTTTTTTATCCTTTTCGGCATGCGGTCGGGTCCGGGTTTGGACCAGGTGGACTAAAAACTAGACCAGGACCGAATGGATGCTAAGTTTTTTTAAAAAAAATTATTGCGAGCCACACCTTGTCACCTTCTTCTCTTTTCATTTTATCTCCTACTCTTCTCATCTTCTGGGGACTACGGCCTCTGATTGCAAGTTTCCCTATCCTCTCCATTTTCCCTCTCGAGTCTGCCTTTTAGTTTCCTTCTCCTCTCCATTTTCCCTCTCCAGTCTCGACTCTCTCACTCTCCAGTTTCAGCGAGACAGCAACTGCCAAGGCCTGAGCGTGACTACTGTCATCTAATTCGTCTCTATCAGGGTATCGGCTCTCCCTCTCCTCAGCAGTTCTTGGTGGGTCTCACTTGCTGACTTCTCACCGGTGCCACCGCGGGCCGCCAGAGCAAAAACCCAGCGCAGAGTGCCAGTATAAAACCTAAATCCCTAATTTGGTGAGTTTAATTTCGCTCAACTTATTCTCTATATGCTTTATAGTCGAATTTGTTTTATAGTCGAATTTGTAAAGTTGAGTTACTCATTTGCAGATCTATTAGTGTAATTTGTAAAAACTATTGAATTGTGGTTTGTGGACTGTGGTTGTGGTTGTGGTTTATCTGATTTGTTTCTCAGCCTTCTCTGTATATTTGATAGGATTATCCTAATTTATTTCAATACCCTTCTCTATAAAGTTGAGTGATTTCAATACCATTACAAAATGAAACAAATATGTGATCAGGGGATTAAAAAATTAACTTTCTTCAAAGCACAAATATGTATTGTAGATTTGTAGGTCAGAATGAAAGTAGTATAAAACAAATATGAAACAAAATGAAACAAATATGTGTCGTAGGTAAGAATTTGAAGGATATGTGTTCTAAGTAACTTTCTTCAAAGAATTTGAAGGATATTTGTACAATAGGTGATCACTGATCAAGGACAGGGGATTAAAAAATTTTTAGAAAGCACCCAAATTGAGGAGGAGTACAATATGGTCAATTAAATTTATGGGAGGGATTAGGCACTGGCAATTATTATAATTGAGGCTAGTAGGCAGTAGCTGTAAGAGTAAATCATGATTGTTAATTTGCTATGACTATGAATAATGTTATACTTTCTATAGCAGTACCTTCTATATTGTTATATTTTGTAATGTGAAGTCCTGGACAAATATAAAAGGTGAGATGAGAATGACGTGTTCTCACTTCTAATGAATGAAACCTTTTTTATTTGTAGGTGTGATATTCAACTCAATTTTCAATTAGATTAGCAATCAAGAAGTCCTTTACGGCTTGTTCTCAAAATGTAAGTTTTGTAATTTGATTATTTGAAGTAAGAAGATGTATATATATTAATATGGTGTTTACTTACTTATTTCTTTTTATAACGTCAATGCTAGATGTCGAGCTTGAAATCCAAAAAGAGAAGTAGTTCAAAAGCGGAAGAATCAGTTAATATGGATACCGATGTTCCAATTGAGCACCCAGTGAATAATCCCATTGAAATTGAGGAGGATGAAGAATAGCCAACTCAAGGAGCACCAAAAGGCAAGAGTAAGGGGAAACAAGTTGCTAGAAACTATACTCAAAGGGCGGAATGCTGGCAACATTTCACAGAGTTGAAAGAGAATGGCAAAAGAGTGGCCGGTAAGTGTAAATACTGTAATAAGATTTACAAGGCCATTCTAATAAGAATGGAATGAAAATTTTGAAAAATCATTTTCCTAAGTGCCCTGATAACCCTGTTAATCAAAGCAAATAGACATAAACTCAATTGGTCTTTGAAAAGGATCAAAACAATGAGGGAGAAGCCAGATTGAAATCATGGGTTTTAAATCCCCATGAGGCAAGGGAGTCTATAGCAAAAACGATCATTATTGATGAGTTCCCTTTTAGATTTGTTGAAAATGTGGGATTTAGGCAAATGATGTCCGTTTATTGTCCTGCACTTAATATGCCTTCACATATTACCATTGTAAGAGACATTTATCACTTGTATGTGGATAAGAGGGTGACATTGAAAGATTATCTTGTATATGCATGTCAAAGGGTATGTGTGACAACAGATACATCGACTTCTCTTCAGAGGATCAATTACATATGTATAACTGGTCACTTTATTGAGAATGATTGGAAATTGCATAAAAAAATCTTGAATTTTTGTGCAATTTCTAGCCATAAAGGTAATGATATTGTGCTTGTCCTTGGAAAATGCTTAGAGGATTGAGGTTTGGCATCTAAACTCTATACTATTACTTTGGATAATGTTGGGAGCAATAGCACTGCTAGTAGTGCCCTTATTAGTGATTTCAAGCATCATGATCATTCTCTTTTCTCTGGTGGAGAGTTCTTACATGTTAGATGCATTGCTTGTATACTCAATTTGGTAGTATGAGATGCTTTAAAAGTTGTTGGAATGTGTGTTAAATGTGTTCGAGCTACTGTGAGATTTATTAGGAAATCTCCTATTAGGCTGTAAAGATTTTAAGAATGTACAATTATAGATTGAGAGCAAAGCATTGTTATCTCTTGATGTTCCCACTAGATGGAGCTCTACATATAAGATGCTCAATACTGCCTTATGAGCATGCATTCACAAGATACAGCAAAAGGGACCCTTACTATAATGTGGATTTGGTAAAAGATGATGATGTAGATAAACCTTCTAATTATAATGATTGGAAACAAGTTAAACACTTGTTAGGGTTTTTGGAGGTTTTCTATAATGTTACATTGCGCTTGTCTGGTACTTCATATGTGACTTTTAATCTACTTTTCTTTGAGATTGTGGCTATTCATACTATGTTGAAACATTTGGAGTAAATTGTTGAGACCATTGATGCCAATGATGAGAAAAGTGAGCAAATTGAGGAGTGTGGATCTAGAATTACAAACTTTACACGAATGGCAAGAGGATGAGAATGAAATATGATAAGTACTATGGCACACCTGAGAATTTGAACACCTTAGTGTATATTGCTCCTATCTTTGATCCTAATGTGCAAATTGGTGGGTCTTGAGCTTTCTCTATGTGATTTGTTTGGTGAAGTTCATGGTAGTACTATAGTTTTGAAAGTGAAGAAGAAAGTAGAAACTTTGTTTGATGAGTATTGGCAATTGTATAAGCCATTGACTCCTGAAAATAAGCAAAGTAGTGGGACACAATCTGAAGTTGAGAGTAGTAATGCATCTGGTGGGGCTGCCTCTTATGCACAAGAGTTAAGAAAGAAGTTAAAGGGTTCAGATAGAGGAAGAGGAATCATCAAAACAGAGTTGCAAAAGTACTTGAATGAGGGAATTAAAGAGGATGAACTAGGAGATGATGTATTGGGATGGTGGAAAATCCATGGTCCTCAATATCCCATGGTTGCTCATATGGCTCATGATGTGTGGGCTGTGCCTGCTTCTACGGTTGTATCAGAGTCGGCATTTAACATAGGAGGAAGTAATCTAGATTCATTTAGGACTTCTTTAACCCCAAAGGTAGTTCATCTCATTGATGCATTTCCTTGTATGTTTATAAATTTATACTTTACTTAATTATTATTAACTTATGAATTTTATTGAAATGTGAATGTGAAAAGATGGTGTAATCTCCTATATGTTCACAAGATTGGCTTAGGCCAAACACTAGAATAGATATGGATGACTACTTTAATGAGTTACGGGATCTTGAAAAGGGTAATGGTCTGATTAGTTTATTATTCATTTTCTTTTTAAATTTAGTATAGTTTATTGTATGATCAAATGTTCTAACCTTGATGCTTTTTGTTGTTGTTTATTTTAGACCTACGTAAGTTGAGTCTTAAAGATAACGTGATTGATGTGGGTGATACTTTGAACAATTAATAATGAGATAAATTTGATATTATTATCATTATTATTGCCGTTAGTTTATTTTATGTTGGCTAACTCAATATTTCATTTACTGCTATGTACTTCTTGAACATTTAAACACTTGGAAGTTGAACCAAAGGAGAAAAGAGAGCTTCTTGTAAAGAAGTCCTGCAAGTAATCAACGCTAAGGCTCCATGCAGGACATTTTCTCCATTTAGCGATCCAAGAATTGCGCATTTGGCACTTTGGGATTGAAGACTTTGGTTATGTGATTAATTTACAAGTTTTGTTGGTTGCGGATTGAACTTTGTAATTTTGGAGTCCATTTAGATGTTGATTAAGTATTATGCTTGTCTTTGGTAATTGATAAGTTGTTTATGCAATGTAATTATTAATTAGATTTGGAATCCTTTTAGATATGCATCTATGTTGTGGAGTAGGTATGCATGAATGGGCATCATTAGGGCTTCAACCCCATGATGCCGGTTATTAAGTGAAAAGGCCTATGGAAGTACTACTTGGTAATTTTTAGCACATTATGCAACAAGAGCAGTTTGAGCCTATTACAAATTAATTTGCAGCCCATTTATGTAATGAATTTCTAGCCCATTAGTTTCTTGCACATTATGCCGCAGGCCTAGATTGGTCAAGTGCTCAACAGCCAGTGCAGGGGCCCATTTGAGATTGGTCTGTAGTCAATTTGATCTCAGTTCGGTCTGGGCACAACCGGTCCGGTCCCGGTCTGTACCAACTATAGATTGGTCCAGTCTTCGGTCCCTCAAATAATGCTTAATTGGTCTTCGGTCTAGGCTGCTCCAGTCTAGTCCTGGACCAATTAACAACCCCACCATTGTAGAAGGTTTGCACAATCAGCTGTCGTTAGAGTCCATGATGTGGGCATAACTACAACAAGTCTTTAAACTGCTCCCAAGATTCATAGAGCGACTTATCTTCCCTTTGAGCAAACATGGTCATTTGATTTCTTAGACTCGCCGTCTTGCCGGGTGAAAAGAACTTCATAAGGAAAGCCTTTATAAGCTCGTCTTATGCAGTGATCGACCCCAGAGGCAATGAGTGAAGCCACACCCGTGCCTTGTCCCTTAATGAGAAGGGAAATAATCGAAGTTGGATGGTGTCAATTGAAACTCCGTTGAGCTTTAAAGTATCAGACACCTCTAAAAGGACTGAGTGGTGTAGATTCGGATCCTCCATTGAGCTGCCTCCAAACTGAGATTGCTGCACTATAGATATAGGAGCCAGTTTGAGCTCAAAATTATGAGTTTCTATCGTTGGCCTAGCAATGCTGGATATGATGCCATGGACAACCGGGGTAATAAAGTCTCAAACTGTCCTCCATTGATCTCCTCCGCCTCTCGCCACACTTCAAAATGCTTGTTGGACTCTGAGCCTTTGCTCCTCTAACTGAAGTCTCGAACAAAAGGTCCTTTCTATCTCGGGATCAAATTCGAAGTGGAAGGAACCTCACATAAAAGGGCGGAAGCCTTGCAAAAACCGCCACAAAGACTACCAACACAAATCAAAATAAGAAAAGAAAAATGCTTAGTCAATTTTTGAACTTAACTCAATATTTAACAAATTTGGCCCCCGGCAATGGTGCCAACAACTTGACACTCCAGCAAGCGTACGGGTATTGTAGTTTAGTTAAAATATTGCTCCCATAGAGACCAACGCAATCTATTGAGTTTATCATTTAAAATGCTGAGCAAATATAAGTTGATTTGGGAAATTTACTAAATAAATTAATCTATCACTAGATGAAGTGCTAATTACTGACTTAAGGATTCTATCAATTAAAAATGCTTAGGGATTTGTTTCGCTAACTATGAACTAGATATGATAAATAATATCTATGCTTACTCAAATTTGGAGGAATCAAATATTAATAAACATATAACATCCAATCCTTTCTTTCAAAATGAATTAAATTATTTAGACTAAACATACTATCATTCTTTCAAAGGGGTTCTTGATTTAGTATAAAATTAATAAGTTATCAAATTTCCTCTCAACATGCAATTTTCTCTTAAAAGTGACCACGTTAAGTCTATGCTTACCGATCCAATAGCGGATTTCTCTACCTCATCCAACTATTTGATATTTTGCAAGTTAATTTGAACCAAAACGACTCACAACACTCATAACACAAGATAGATTGAAACATTCTAAATAGAATAAGCATATTATTGATGAAAGTTAAGGATCCAAGTTCATAGTTTGGCTATCAAATCCCAAGACAGAACTAGTCACTCATGATGTTTAAAACAAACAAAATAGTTAAGTCAAGAAAAACAATCAAACAAAACTACTCTATTGAGTTTTAAGAACAATGAAAGAGAATAACATAGCAACAATGGAGTTTCTTGACAACTTCTTCAATCTTCAAGACTTCAAATGCAAGTAATCTACCTTCCAATCTTCTTTTTGCTCCAAAAAGCGATAAAAATTACAAAACTATTGAGAGATCTCTAAGATAGATAGGTTCGGTCTCTGTTCAAGCAGCCGAGCATGTCTTCATATAGCAGCCATCATGAATTCCCAACCACACAAGCCGAGGAAAACGAAGAGGTGCAGCAATTACATGCCTACCATGGACCATGGTCACCACCATGGACGGTCTATGGGGGCCTCTATCTCGGAGTTCTCTTGTTCTTCTTTATCCTCTATGGGCATGGTGACCGGGAGACATCCATGGTGGGTCATAAACTCAATTTTTGAGGGTCAATGCTTGATCAAAAAGGTATCAAAACCTGCAAAAGTCATCAGAGAACTATACCGAAGCGTAAAATTGGATTGTAGGTATAAACTAAGCATGAAACTCATGAATCCCCTAAAAATACACCAAAATGATCGTAAAAAGATATGTTTTACAGACACTTGTTGCTTTCCATCTCGTACTAGCTTTCCTTTGGAACTATGCAACAGAATAGATGTCACAAAAAACACAATCTATAGATAGGTTGTCAATAATGTCCCATTTATTGCTAAAAGCCTATTTATTTGTTTTACATAATACAGTTAACATTTAGGCACCTTTTATATTTTTGTTGCTTTTAGTGAGTTAATACTACTATTATCTTATATGTGACACATTTTTGTCTTTTATCACACATATAGCAGTATTATTCCTTGGTTACATTCCTAATATGTGGCATTGGCTCTAATAATATATCTGTTACCATGGTTGTACGACTTAAGAAACCATGTGCGTTCAAATATATGAGCATCAAAACACGTGGAACTTGATGTTCATGGATTCTACGGTAATATAATCTTGGTGGATGTTTGAATTTAGCCCATACATTACCGTATTGCACTAATGAAATGTGCAACATCGTTTTTGTAACCTGATGAGATATTAGGCATTGTTAGGAATGATAACATTAATGAATGTACATCTCTATTAAGAATTGGAACAGTATGGTGCATTGGAAGGGGGAAGAAAAGTAGTAAACAACAATATGAGGGTGCTCTGCATAAGGAGCACATCGCTTCTTGGAATCATCGACTATTGTGATAATATTTCTCGCCGTCCAATTATGACTATATTGTCATTTGGTTGATTTCCAAAGCCTATTCAATCAACAACTAACACCATTGATAAATACAGTGTATCCCATCATTTAATGATTGCAAACTTTATACATGTATTCTTTTCCATGTACCTAAGCTCCCGTTGTAGGCTCTGAAAAAATTAAATATGTGCCACAACACAAAATAATTTAAGTCAATTAATTTAGGTTAGTCTAATTAGTTAATTTAATTATTTGGGCCCAAATGACGACCAATTTGACGACCCAACAAAGTCTCAAATCAATGCCCAATAAACTATCAAGCATCTTATCCAATGGACTATCAAGTCATCAACTTAAATAGACTTTCAAGTCATCGGCCCAAGTTCAAGGCCCATATATGAATCCAAAACTATTGATTCGTCAACCCTAGGGAGTGGGGAGGCTCTTTCATATAAATTTAGCTTACCCCCTTCATTGATCCATGTTGAATTTCACTTGAGAAAATAAAGGTGAGAAATCTTTGAAGATGAGCCTAAAGGATGTTGAAGATCAATCTCCCCAAAGATGAACCAAGAGAGAAAGAGAGAGAGAGAGAGAGAGAGAGAGAGAGAGAGAGAATCAATCCCCAATGGAAGAACTCTTCTAATGAAATTAGATCAATAGTTAAGATAAGGAATCGAGATAAATCAAAGAGTATATATCTAGGTTAAAGGCTAAACCACCACCTAGATTAAATCAACCCACTCTCTAACCCTCTAAAGCCTTAGAACCAAGAATTAGATTAAAGGGATGAACTCAAATCACTACCCTCCTATAAGAGATAAAAATTTCGAATTAGGTCTACAAATACCCATTTGAGGGGAATTAGCTGTTACGTTAGTGGGGCAAGTGGAAAAATAGGAGGCTTACAAAATATCCTAGAAAAATAAATCAAGATGCTTAAGATAATTACAATCAAAATGAGTTGTATTTTTTGAGATTCATCCTCTATCTTTTAGAGAGCTTTAAGAAGGCTCTACTCCACCAATAGAGGTGTGGCCACTTGGCAAATCTTTCATTATGTGTTTAAAATCACCTCATGCTAATTTATCTATAATTTCACCGCTATATCCTCCCTAGTTAAGCCCATAATCAAAAATGGCATTTTCCAGTCCTGGTCTAACCCTTACTTGGTTAACAGTCCATAAATTTCTTAATAATTAGAGTTTGAATGTGATTCAAGGCTTTTTTAGAGAATAGACTTCTGGGGATTTCCATCTATGTGTCATTTACAAAAATTGGAGCGCATTTGCTTTGTCAGAACTGAGATAGAAATAAGGTGAAGTGTTCTGTCCAGAAACAAAAAATGAGATAACGAGGTGGTTTTAGGAGGATAGAGTAGCTAGTCTCATTATTGAGGGCTACAAATTTCCGTAACCATCCTTTTCCTATCTTACTTGTGATCCTAAAGGCCACAGATCAATAATAACCTTGGATGTTCAGGACTTTGAATCCTACTTTCAAAGTTCATCAATGTTCTTATTTGGACCATGCTTTTAGCTTGGAGGAAATTTTGATCTTCGTGGTATACTCCGCATCAACCTCTCCCTCTTGAAGAGGATTTGACCTTAAATCCTTGCATTTATAATCCAATTATATCACTCTTGATAACTTCTTGCACCCATTGAGTCTTAGAAAACTCATTGTGTTAAAAGTACCGCCTTTCTTAAACATGTATGAATTGTTAAAGGATTTAGAAGATACTCCAATGGGGTGAAAGATTTTTCCAGAATTTATGAGCCTACTGAAAAATTTTCAACATACTCATCACAACTCATCTCAAAAGGAATTTCTTATCATTTACAAGCTTCACTTGTGGAGACTCACTTTTGAGGAGAAAGGAGTCGAATGACCTTTATGCCAACAAGGGTGAGAGTTTCACATTTGGCTTAGAAGTGTAAATGATTTCTTTATTGAGCTTTAATTTTTTTGGGGGTTTGAGGTTGAGGGGAATTTAGGAAATTGAGAGTGAGAGATGGGACATGGAAGTTGGATTCCTCATGAAAGACAATCTTGGGGCTAATTTTCAATGGCCTCCCAAAAATTAGATGCCAAGCCTTCCTGGAAAACATATCATATATTGCCTTATTCCTCAACTTGCTCATTTGAAATGAAAGCAGAGATTTCCTAGCGGTGTTTGCCTTAATTCTCAAATTGGGAAAATGGAGAGAATAAGAGTGAGATTGAGGGACAATAGGTAGTGTAACCTCCAAGTTGGGCTTTGATTCAAATTCTTTCTCTTTTAGATCCTAAAGGATCTCATTTTCTTCCTTGGCCTCTTCTTGAACCTTGGTAGGCTCTTCTTCTTCTTGAACTTGAACTTGAACTTGAACGTCCATACTTTCTTCGAAAGAAGAAACTAGTGTAGAATCTATTTGAATGGGAGTTTTAAGGGAGGTCTCATCCATGACCAAGCTTTCTTTTTCTCTTTTCTCATCAAAAACTAAAGTAAACTCATCTCTTTGCCGGAGCTTGATCTCTTCGTGAGAAATAATAGGTCTTTTGTTCTTAAGTTCTTTATCAAAAAGTAAGTCTCGATGGAATCTTGAATTCATGTATGATTTAAGCCAACTCCAAGTCTTGATTTTAGGCCTGCCTTGATCTCCCTCTAAGGCATTTGAACCAATATTGGGCATAACCTTAGAATTTTTACGTAGCTGTCACAAAGCTTGCTTACCCCGAGTATCCTTTGCCTCAAAATAATCTTTAAGTGTTTGAACCCTTCTCAAATAGGTGGTAGGATCCAAACTAATACCATCAAAGCAAGGAGACTCTTTCATGGAATTTTTCATATGAGCAATTTGCTTGCTAAGCTTTCTTACTTGAGCTTAATGCTCCACAATGGCCCTATGTATCTCATTGACCATGGTTGGTAATAGTTTGTAAGGTGAAAGAAAGAGAAAAAGACAGAAATAGAGGAAGCACAGGCGTGCTAGGGGTGGAACGAAAGAGAAACAGTAAAAAAGGGGGTGGCATAGTCATGCTCGTAGCACGGGGTGGGCATGCCAAATTTCTGGGTCAAAATTCCAAAGTGAAAGATTTGGTACGAGCATGCCAAGTGGCACAGGGTGGCACTGCCAAATTTTTGATTTTGTGTTTTTTAGGGTTTTTGCTTTTATTATAAAGTTTGGGGTTGTGTTTATATTGGGGATCGTATTGGGGTTATTTTGGTAATCTTTATGGACTAAGAAAGGTTGATGAAGCAGGAGAAATCAACCAAAGGTAGGATCTTTCGACTCTGATACCAAATGATGCATGTTGAATTTCATTTATGCAAATAAATGTGAGAAATCTTTGAAGATGAGCCCAAAGGATGTTGAAGATCAATCTTCCCAAATATGAACCAAGAAAGAGAGAGAAAGAATCCCGAAGTGGAAGAACTCTTCTAATGAAATTGGATCAATACTTGAGATAGGGAACCAAGAGATAAATCAAAGAAGATATATGTAGGCTAAAGGTTAAACCACCATCTAGATTAAATCAACCTACCCTCTAACCCTCTAAGCCTTAAATCACCACCCTCTTAAGAGAGAGAGATTTTGAGATTTTTTGAGAAAATCAACAAGCTTCAAGCTCTCATATTATTCAATAAGTCTTAATTTTTATAGAGGTAATTGGGTCTATAAATACCTAATTGAAGGGGGATTAGCTGTTATATTTGTCGGGCAAGTGGGCTAACAGGGGGCTTATAAAATATCCTAGAAAAATAAATCAAGAAGTTTAGGATAATTACAATAAAGATGAGCTGTATTTTTCAGGACTCATCTTCCATCTTCTAAAGAGTTTTGAGAAGGCTCTACTCCACCAAGGGAGGTGCATCCACTTGGAAAATCTTTTGTTGTGTGTTTACAATCACCCTGTGCTAATTAATCTCTAAGTTCACAGTTGTATCCTCCTTAATTAAGCCCATAATCAAAACCATGCATTTTTCAGTCCTAGACTGATCCTTGCTTGGTTAACAATCCATAACTTTCTCAATACTTGGTGTTTAAATGTGATTCAAAGCTTTTTGGAAAATAGACTTCTGGAAATTTCCATCCATGTATAATTTCAAAAATTAGAGCCCATTTGCTTGGCCAAAACAGAGCTAGAAATAAGATGAAGTGTTCTGCCCTAAAACTGTAAACGAGATAATGAGGTCGCTTTAGAAGAATGGAGCAGTAGTCTCATTACTTAGGGCGACTAATTTGCATAAACACCCTTTTCCTATCTTGTGATCCTAACGGCTCCAAATCAATAATACCCTTAGATCTTCAAGACCTTGATTCCTACTTTTAGTGGTCATCGCTATTCTTATTCAAACCATAGTTTGGAGGAAATTCCAATCTTCGAGGTTATAAATTCTCTTTGAGAAGACTCTCTAGAAGCATAGTACAAGCACATCAAGAAGTGTTGTTTACTCTGGAGATTGAATCATACACTTGGTTGAGATTCAAGCTATTTCAGCCATCCATCACGTTATAAACAAGAGATTGAATGAAAGGATTAGATTTGTTCTTTTTGTAACAAAAATATGAATATTGTCCCCACTCTTTGATTTTACATACAAAAAATGAATTTATTCCATATTTCTTGTCTTAATTCGATTTAGATTTAAAATTTGTAATTACAAATTTCTAGCATGCCCAGTAAGACATCTTTGCCTCTCATCTCCTTCTCTTAAAAGAATCAAAACATTCAACCACCTTTCTTCAAGAAAGATATGGCCACAAGAAGTGCTACCTCTCTATCTTTAAAGAGGAAGTCTGGATCGTTGCATCAAAGATTCACCAACTCTGACATCATCTCTAGTAAGCGAAACACTGGAGTGGTATAACAAGAAGGATGTCAAAGGCTGCAACAGCTACCATCACCAAAAGAAAAGTTGCGGTTGCATCCTCACATTCATGTGACAATACCGACTCTAATGTGCATGACAAAGTTAGTAAAACTCCATCTATTGACCCACTTAAGGGTAAATCTATTCTAGAGCTAAAGATGAGGTCTTAATCTTCATTTTTTTGAAGTGGAAGATTCCTAAAGCAACGATTCTCCTACACATCACTGAGGAAAGGGGTCTTTTCATAATCTGAAATCAAATCATCTCATGTTATAATCATACCTGCTATGACGATAGGAGTTGTTAACTTTGAAGAAGAGTTAGCTAACATGAAGGCCACGTTGGAAAGACTCTCTAAGGAGAGCATAGAAATTAGAAAATGATACATGCATTATGTGCTAAGAAGAGCATACTGCTAAGTTCATGAAGAAACTAGAAAAAAACGCCACATGCATCATCCAATAAAGGCGCAAGCAATGAGGAAGATGAAAAAGGGTACAATCCAAATTAAGCTTCTGAGGATGACGGAGGCTCAAAGAAGGGCGCAAGCTGCATAATGACTCATCTTTAACTTCAATGATTACTAAACAAATTCAGGACCTGATTGCAAATTCTGTCAAAACTTAGCTTAGGGTTGGCTCGCAGAAGAGTTATCTTTATACCAAACCCTATACGAAGAGGATCAATATGCTTCATATGCCTTACGGTTACTAGCCTCCTAAATCCAACCAATTTGATGGGAAAGGTATTCCGAAAACAACATGTTGCACACTTTATTGAGACGTTCAACAACACCAATACTAGCCAGTGACTTATTCGTGAAACAGTTTGTCTGACTTTGAAATGTATTGTGGTTGACTGGTACAGAGACTCGCAGTCTGAGTCCATTGACATTTAGGAGCAGATGGAGCAAGAGTTTCTCAACAAGTTAAGAACTCAGTGTACTGTTAGTATGGCTGAGTATAGGAAAAGCAATGCTTATCAATAAGAGATACTAAGAAGAAGCATCCTACATTGAAGGAGCTCCTAGAAAAGAAGTACCTATTCCCTAACTTAGAAGTTACCTCTATCAAAATGCCCTGAAGAAGTAAAATAAATTAATGAGTCAAAGTATTGTCGATATCATAGGATCATTAGTCACCTCTCCAAAGGTGCATTATGCTCAAGGACTCAAGGAGTGTATTATGCAATTGGCTAAGGATAGAAAAACCATCCTAGACTTGGATAAGGCAGTTGAAACCAATACCTTGACAGTTTGGTGTAAACATTGTTCATCACTGCGGCAACAAAGGTGTACACAATAACCTCTTGTAGGGGAACTTGACTTAACTCCTTCTCTAAGAGAAAAGCTATTTACACTACAATTTGGAAGCTCACAACTAGTCATGCATTCACTGACTGTTCCCACATCATTAAAAGAGAACAATCCTATGCTGGACATCCTTGATGGAGGTGACAAAGGATGGACTCTTGTCACTAGACGGAGACCCATCAAGTGGAGGCATGTCCAACCACCTCTACTTCGTCGAAGAAAGAGGCAAGGCACACTACTACATAACTGATCTAACGCAACAGCAAGCACACAACACTTTTAAAAATTGTTACATATTATGTCAGCTTAGTATCCAGTTCAACAATAGGTAATAAGTGTTGCATTTTGGTATCTAATGCAACATTTTTTATAAATATTGCAATATTTTGAAAAATATGCAACACTTATTGAAAAATATTGCAGTCGGAAACAAAAATGCAACATTTATTTAAAAATGTTATAATCTAGAGTAGAAATGCAACACTATTTTATAAATGTTGCATTCATAAGTATATTTTGTCATAAGTGATACATTTGTCAGACTTAAAAAGCCACATTCATAGTGAAGTGTTGCACTTTAAAGACTACCGTAGTCGAATAAATACATTTTTCTCTAAAAAATCTTCAGTAAACATAAGAAAAATCTTTATGAAATTTTTAATAATACATGCCCCTATATGCTCATCTGGGTGTTCAATTTAATCAAAAACAATAAATAAGTAGGTTTTCTCTAGTTATAATCAATAAATATTATGCTATCGAATTCAAGGTAGTGTGCAATTTTTTTTTTTCTAGTTTTGTTTCACTTGTTTACGAGTTTAATTATGGCTCTCTCAAAGAAGCTTTGTGGCGTGACTTAGGAGTGCTAAGGGTTGGTAAATCATCTCCATGGTTAGTGGTTGGTGACTTTAATGTTACCCTTGCTCAAGAGAAAAGAAGATCAAAGGTGTTATTTGATCAAAAGGAATGTGATGACTTTGTGCATTGTTGTGATGCACTTGGGCTTTGTGATGGTCCTATTAATGGACTGAGATTTGAACTCGAGACCTCTTAGTTAGAAAGGCTCTAATATCATATTCAATAACCATCTCAACCAAAAACTTAAGCTGATGGTTGAATACTCAGGAATAGGTTTATACTCTAACAATCACCGTTTAAGGTTTTGAATATTTGGAGTTCTCATCCAGACTCTTTACAGATTGTACAAGATTGCTGGGCTAGGGAGTTCAGGTTTTTTTTTTTTTTAAATGTTTCTGGTAGTTTCTAAGTGTTTTTTTTTTTTTTGTGCAGAAAAGGGGCTAAGCCCCTGAGAGAATTTTATTAATTAACTTTCCTAGGCCAAGAGGCCCCAACAAGATTTGCGTATAATACATCTAACACCTCCATAGGTGGAGTATCATAGTAAGTTATTCCTATGTCCCTAAGAGTTCCTAGATTAGCTAGTCAATCCGCTATTTAATTCGCTTCTTGATGGCAATGCGACACCTTGACTTCCCAGTCATTTTTTGCCAATATTTGCTTACATTGTATGATGAACGGCTTGTGAATGGGGTTCCAGTCTCCATTCCCTCGTAGCATTCCCACTACGATCATTCAATCTGCCTGGAGCCACACCTTTCGCAACCCTAAGTCCCTAGCCAACTTCAATCCATGAAGCGCCGCTCTAAGCTCCGCTTTGACAGAAATACATTGCCCAAAATTCTCCGCAAACCCTTTTATCCACTCTCCTCAGTGTCCACAAATTATTCCACCTCCAGCCCCTGTCCCCGGATTACCCTTCGAGGCCCCTTCCGTGTTCAAAAGTACGCACCCTTCCGGTGGGGCTTTCCAGCAATGAGACTCTCTCGTGCTTCATGGGTTTATGATAAGGCAAATGGATTGTCCGGACACAGCGCGTACAGTATGTCTGCGAACCTTCCCGGAAGAAGTCTAGCGTTATCATCTGGGACTTCCTCAAGATGGTCAAAGCAACAAGCATTTCACTATTTCCATGCATACAGTATGGTAGTTTCCAAGTCAAAGCTACGTAAGAATGAGTTGAGAAAGTTATACGTTTCTTGCTTTAAGGGGATCTTTATCCACAACTTATACAAGTTCAAGAAGCTCTTCAATTATCCCAGTTTTCAATTGCATTGTACAAGGCTAAGCATTCTCTTTTAGGTTCTTATATGAGATTCTGGAAAATTATGGGAAGTATTGCTAAGCAGTGGGCAAAGGAGTATTTTATTTAGTTTGGTGATGAAAATAGCAGGTCTTTCCATGCTATCATTAAGTGGAAACAAAATATGACTTTATTCATAAGGTAAGTGTTGTTCAAGGGTGGGAACAAAACACTCAAGAAGGGGTTGCCCAAGCATTTATTGACTTTTATAAGAGCTTGATTGTGGCTACTCAAGCTGTGCATCGTTTGGATGTTTCTAGGGCTTATAGTGGCCCTATTCTGTCTAAACACCATTAGGACTTCTTGTATCCTCCCTTTACTGCCAAGAAAGTTAAAATAGTTAAGTTTAGCCCGGATGAGAATAGGGTTGGATGTTATGGGTTACAGAATTTTGACTAATAGCATTATGCAATGTCCTTTTATAAAGTGCTGTCTAGAACCTTGGCCAATAGAGTGCAAGCTGTTATTAGTGTTTCTTAAGAGTGTGTTTATGAGGGGTAGGAGTATTACTGATAACATGATGTCGGCTCACAATTTGGTGAGGAAATATGAGAGAAAGGGTGTATTTCCTTGAGTTCTGGTAAATTTGATATTAGAAAAGCTTACGACACAGTTGATTAGGGATTCTTGAGACCTTTCTTGCTGGACTTAGGCTTTCCTAGCCATTTCCTTCAACTGATTTGGGGTGTGTTAGTTTTCCAGTGTATTATGTAAATGTGAATAAGGAACCTAAGGGGTTCTGTCTTGGTGCTCGAGGGTTGAGACACGAGATCCTTTATCTCTCTATCTCTTTGTGCTGTGTATGGAAATACTTCGAAGAGGACTTAATTTGGCCATTACAGACACATTTCCATCCTAAATCTTCTCACATAAATTAGTGTATTTGGCTTTTACTGATTATATGTTTCCTTTTGCTCAATGGGAGGTAGGCTTCATCAAGGTGCTATGGCAATGTTTCCAGAAGTTTTCAAGTATGTCAGGTTTATTTGCTAATGCCAATAAATCTGAATTATATCTTGGTGAGGTGTCTGAGTTTCAAAAGCATGTACGTTTGGATGAAACTAACTTTGTTACTAGTACTTTCAGATATTTAGGATTACCACAATTAGCAAAGAACTTGAACCATAAGATGTGTCAACAATTGATTGACGAAATTAGGCTGAGGATTAGCCCATGGGCTACGAGGAGGTTATCTCATGCTAGCATAAGGACACTGATAGGGGTTGTCCTGAATAGTTTTATTGGAGTATGAAAGTGGGTACTATACCACATTGATAAAAATACAAATAATATAAAAGTGAGTGTTGTCCCACATTGATGAAATTGAAGGGTTTGAGTATGTATATAAGCTTGTGAGTTACTCCATCCATTGCGAATTGGTTTTTGGATAGAACCTCATTTGACCTTGTATGCATGACTCTTTGTTGATTGCCCAATTGATATATAAAAAAATTTAACATGATATCAGATAGGGTTACTCGATCTTGATTTGCTACCGTCCCTATTTGATTAAAATTTGTGTGCACGTATTGGGCCTTATTAGCAGCCCACACATGAGGGGGCGTGTTGGAGTACGAAAGTGGGTATTATCCCACATTAATAAAAATACAAATAATATGAAAGTGGGTGTTGTCCCACATTGATGAAATTGAAGGGCTTGAGTATGTATATAAGCTTGTGAGTTACTCCATTCATTATTAATTAGTTTTGGGATGGAACCTCATTTGAGCTTGTATGCATAACTCTTTGTTAATTGCCCAATTGATATATAAAAAAATTTAACAAGTTTGGTTACTTCCTAGGCTAGTGTCTTTATGTTGCCTAAGCATACTTTGAGAATCATTAAGTCTATTTGTAGCATGTTTGTGTAGAGTGGGGATTTAGCATGCACGAAGACATCCTTGGTGGGTCTGGAGAGATCTTCGCTAGCCTATTGAAAACGGGGGACTTAATTTCAAGGAGTTGTTGTCATTGAACACGGCTTTGTATGAAAAATGGTTATGGAATTTAGAGAATACAACCTCTATGTTTGTTTTGTTGGTTAGAGCTTATTTTCTAGACAAGTATGATATTGTTCAGGTCAGAGTGCATAATTTAAATGCTTGGAGTTGGAAAATGATACTTGCTGTTAGAGATGAGTTCATCGCTAAGCTTGGTGGGGATTTTAAAGTTCAACGCATGATGGTTGTCAAGACATATGATTTAAGGGCACATTAACATTTCTTCTGTGCTGAACAGTCGAAGGTTTTTTTGTGGATAATGTTTGGCAGAGCTAGGCACGGTGTTGGGATGTATGCCTATGCTGTTATTACCCTCGCGATTTTCTTTTTCTATTTGCACAGTTGTAACAAACTCTTGGTGGGAAATAGCAAATGCTTATAAAAAGCCAACCCAGCCATATACCGAACTGTACTGATCATATTCATTGTCCCTTCTAACACATGGAATAATTTTCTCCCATTTTCACTCTCTGACCTTAACATGGTATCAGAGCACGACAGATGTTGTATCATAGGTTTTTTTATCCTCCTCATCTTTGACTAGCCGATTTAATTTTTCAATTGCTTCTCATCAATGAGATTATTCTCCTTCATGATCATATTGATCGTTTAGATTCATCAATCAGTTAGGCCTATCATCCACTTGTGATTCATACATTCTTTATGCAATCTTCTAATTCTCGAACCCTAATTCTTCGATCTTGATCATCTTGCAATCTTGCATACTATGGCAGCCCAAGGAAATCGATTACCCGTAATTGAACCAAATGATCCTCTGTACATTCATCCTTCAGATCATCCGGGACAGATCCTAGTTACAGATGTGTTTAATGGAGAAGATTTTGAATCTTAGAAAAGAACCTTTCTAATAGCATTGTCTTCAAAGAACAAGATCGGATTCAATGATAGAAAGGTGTCTCGACCTACAGACAATTCACCTCTACTGCCTTATTGGCAAAGTTGTAACGGTTTGGTTGCTTCATGGATCCTGAATTCCCTGCACAAAGATATATTAAGTAGTGTGCTATACTGTAGTTTAGCACAAGAAATGTGGAAGGAATTAATGGAACAATTTGGTCAGACAAATAAGGCCAAATTATTTCAAGTCAAGAAGGAATTATCAGGAATTTCACAAGGAGACTCTGATATTGCTACATACTATACTCGAGCAAAAAGAATTTGGGATGAGTTTGCTGCTCTTGATGATATGCCAAGGTGTACATGCAAAAAGTGTGAATGTAATGTAAACACTAGGCTATACTCAGGAACAGAACATGATTCATTTTCTCATGGGACTTAATGACACTTGCACAAGTGTCCGAGGTAATTTACTGATGATGAATCCCTTGCCTTCTCTTGGACAAACATACTCACTTCTGATCCAAGATGAAAAGCAGAGACAAGTCAAGAATACTTCTTATTTCTTGAGTGATTCAGCACCTTCCTTCAGTACTGGGACACAAAGGCCAAACTTCCAAAGAAGGCCAGATGGAAGAAGAAACTCACAACTATTTTGTGACCATTGCAAGAGATAAGGGCACACCATGGACATATGCTATAAACTCCATGGATATCCCAACAAATAACTGCACAAGCCTAAAGGAGGAAGATTTGCTAATGATACATGAATCGATGGGGAAACTCCTATTGAAGATTCCTAACCTGCTGCACCTCTCAAAGGTTCAAGTCAACCACCAGCTGGGGCTATCACTTTGCTAGGGCTTGATCCAGATCAGTCCAGGTAGCTCCTCCAATTTTTGGCCAACCTTCATACAAACAAGCAACCTCAAGCATCCTCTTAACAAGAGTTCTCTACTGCTTATATGATAGGTATGGAGAGTGTTACCTCTACTAATACTATTTGCTGCACTTGTAAATTAGATGGGAAAATATGGATTGTTGACTCAGGAGCAAGTGACCACATGGTTTTTGATAAAAATCTTCTTCATAACATCAGGTTCTCTAAGGTTCCTATTCTTATTACTCTGCTAAATGGTAATAAGGTCAAGGTATCTCAGATTAGAGATCTAATGATTGAAAGCAACCTAGTATTACATCGTGCATTATTTGTACCATATTTTTAATTCAACCTTTTATTAGTCAAAAGGCTGTGTGAGCAATTAAAACGTGAGGTTGTTTTCTTAGAATATTCTTGTGTTCTATAGGGCTCTTCTCTGAAGAGGCCAGTGGAAATTGATAAGTCCACTCAGGGACTCTACATTTTGGATAATGAAGTTGCTAAAAGACTAACTGTTGAAGTCACAGAGACAAGTAAAGCTGAGAGTACCTCTGGTTGTAACTCTTTTTTTTTTTTAGCAGTACAAGTGAGCAGTTAGCTAGTAAGGATGATTACTCTCTCAGTTGTAATAAGAACAATCAGTCATTAGACCTATGGCATAGAAGAATGGGACATATTTCTTTCAGTAAACTGAAACATATTCCTATATTGAAGGATTCTGGTTGCACAGTCAATAAGAATGCTTGTTCAACTCCATGTGATATTTATCCACGTGCAAAACAACATAAACTCTCTTTTCCTCACAGTTCTATCTCTTCCACTAAACCTTTTGATTTGATTTATGTGGATACATGAGATCCTTACCACACAAAAACATATCATGGTCTAGATATTTTCTGACATTGATAGGTGACTACACAAGATCGACCTGGACACATCTAATGGTAACCAAGGATGAGGCATTCCATTTGCTAAAGTCTTTTATGGCTATGGCTAAGACCCAATTTAACGAGACTGTCAAAACCATCAGAAGTAACAATGCATTGGAACTTGGACTCAGCTAAGGCCTTGGATTTTTTTGCATCAGCAGGCATACTACATCAAACTAGCTGCATACAAACCCCTTAACAAAATGGGGTTGTAAACATAAGCACCTACTTGAGGTTAGTAGGGCCCTTCTGTTCCAGTCACATCTGCCAATAAGATTTTGGAGAGAGTGCTTACTTGGTGCCACTTATATAATCAATAGAATGCCAACAGCTTTGCTATAATACAAAAGTCCTTTTGAGTTGTTACTTGGAAAGCCACCTCGATATGATCATTTAAAGGTCTGTGGGTGTCTATGCTATATGTCTACACCAAAACAAGGTAGAGACAAGCGTCAATACAGAATAGTCCCTTGCATTTTCCTGGGGTACCCACATGGCAAAAAGGGGTACAGAGTAATGTCTATCTCAGACAAGAAATTTCATGTGTCCAGAGACATTGTCTTTTATGAACACATATTTCCTTTTGCACCGCAGCAGGCCATTCCTCAGATTTTACCAGTACCAACCTCTGATATAACTGAGGATACTTCCCTCACTTGTACAACCAATACAAGCTCAGATGGAGTTGCAGAACCTGGAAGTTCTCAGTTTGGACCACCCAGCAGACCACAAATATCTCACAGAGTACCAAGTTACTTGAATGATTATGTGCTTTGCAGTCAAACTGACTCTCAATGTGATCAACGGTTAACTACCACCAACAACCTTTGTTTGGAGCCCCCATCCATTTCATCTTTTTGTCTCCCTTCATGTAGTAAGCAACTCTTATCCAATCTAGATTTCACTGAGTCTGTCACATATGAGGAAGCCATTTCCCATCCTGGGTGGCAGGGATCCATGAAAAAGGAATTTCAAGCTCTATTTGACAACAAGACTTAGGACGTAGTTTCCCTACCCAAAGGAAAGAAGCCAATAGCATGCAAATGGGTGTATATAGTCAAATTCAAGGCAAATGGAACAGTAGAAAGACTAAAGGCACAACTTGTCATCAAAGAGTTCACACAAAAAGAAGGGATTGATTACAATGAAACCTTTTCCCCAGTGGTCAAAATGACCACCATTAGAACCCTGATGAGAGTTACAGTTAAAAAGAAATGGACTTTACATCAACTAGATGTAAACAATGCCTTCCTTCATGGTGACCTCCATGAAGACATTTATATGAAGTTGCCACCGGGATTAACCTCTAGCATACCTAATGCTGTTTGTAAGCTTAAGAAATCTCTTTATGGCCTTAAACAGGCCTCTCGACAGTGGTATGCCAAGTTGGCTGAAGTTCTATACAAGAGAGGTTATAAACACTCTGAAAATAATTATTCATTATTCCTTAAGAAGACAGCTGGTCTGGCCGTATTTGTTGCTATTTATGTGGATGATATATTGGTCACAGGTAATGACGAGACAGAGATATAAGACTTGAAGGTATACCTAGATAAAACCTTCAAAATCAAGGACCTGGGTTTTGTGAATTTCTTTCTAGAGCTGGAGGTTCTGCAATCACCACAAGGACTTATTCTCACTCAAAGGAAGTTCACGCTGGAGCTTCTCAAAGAATTTAGTTGCACTGAACATCCGGGTGTTATTACACCTCTAGATATGAATCTCAAGTTGAGACATGATGAAGGTGACTTATATCCAGACCCTACCAAGTACAGAAGACTTATGTGAAAACTAAATTTTCTTACCCACACAAGACCTAATATTGCCTTCTCTGTACAGCACCTGTGTCAGTTCATGCAAGCACCCAGAATTCCACATTATTGAGCTGCCATCCATGTACTTAAATATCTCAAAACTCAACCTACTCCTGGGATCCTACTCAACAACAAGCCATCTTTCTCTCTTTTAGCCTACTGTGATGCAGACTGGGCATCCTACCCTCACACCAGAAAGTCTGTCTCTAGATAAGCCCTTTTTTGGGGACAGACTCTCATATCTTAGAAGTCTAAGAAGCAGTAGACTGTGAGTCTATCCTCTGCTAAAGCAAAATACAGGAGTATGTGGAGAGTGGTTATTGAGCTCGCCTAGTTAAGCCGGTTGTTACATGAGCTCACTGTGGAAGACATCACTCCTATCCCACTCAAGTGTGACAATCAAGCCACAATCTATATTGCAAAAAATCCCGTGTTTCATGAAAGAACTAAACACATTGAGCTGGACTATCATTATGTCCGACAATAGCTCATGGAAGGACTCATCTCTCTCAGCCATGTTAGCACTAAACATCAGTTAGCTGATGTCCTCACTAAGCCTCTCACAGGGGTCTCTGACCATTTTATCTTGGGCAAATTAGCGGTTTCACAACCAACAATTTGAGGGGGGGTGTTGGGATGTATGCCTATGCTATTATTTCCCTCTCTGTTTTCTTTTTCTGCTTGCACAGTTGTAACAAACTCTTGGCGGGAGATGGAAAATCCTTATAAAAAGCCAACCCAGCCATATACCGAATTGTACTGATCATATTCATTTTCCCTTCTAATACATGGAATAATTTTCTCCCATTGTCACTCTCTGACCTCAACACACAGCATAGACAAAATTTTATCTTATGGTTGGCTGCTAAGGAGAGATTCGCTACATGGTGCATGCTGCAGCATTCAGGGATTAATGTGGACATATCTTGTGTCTTCTGCTCTGTCCAGAATACTAATCGTTATGACTTATGATCATCTCTTTTTTCAGTGCTCCTTTTCTAGTTCTATTTGGAACTAACTGTTGCAATGGTCAAGACAACACCCAAGATGTATGACATTTCAATAGGAATTATAGTGGTTTAGAAACAAATGTAATGGCAACTCCTCCTTGTCATGTAAGTGGTGTAGGACTTTAACTTGCCAGCATAGTTTACCAACTGTGGAGAGAGAAACTTAAGGAGATTCGGAAAAGGATTGCATGCGAGGAATTTTGTTTTGAACTGGAATGAGCTGTTAGTGATGTAATCTCTCATATCTTTGCCACTTTTGGGAACTTTATAATTATTTACCATTTTCCCAAAAAAAAGTTCTGAAAAAATATCAAACTTTAAGTAGGGTTTAAAGAATCACTAAAAATTAATATTATAACTATATATATTACAAAAAATTTTGTGTTGTATGCAATGCCTTCCTAAATAAAGAATTTCTAGTTATCTTTATTTTTTAAGTACAAACAATTCCTAAAATTTTTGGAGGAAAAAAATGGGACACAGAAAATTACAAGGACAATTATCTTTTTCGTTCCATTAAATTTGGAGACAATTAACGCGATATTTAAGTAGTCGTAAGATAGGAGTGTCGAACGAACGGTGATAGCATCTCGTAAAATAGATCGAGAAAAGAAGCATTCTAGCTACATTTGGTGATGAAAAGGTCAATATTATGCATTATTTGCTAGCAAACATGTTGTCACCTTCTGTTGGTCCAATTGATAAACTATGTATACTAATAAAGATAGTATCTTTTTCTTTGACCCTATTTGTATTAGATGACCTACCTGCATTTACATGCTCTTTTTTTCCCCCCTTTTGATTACTATCACTATACAATCACTTTGCAATAAAAACTCTTCTATATTACTAATATATTAACCCTAGATAATTTCAATTATCATGTCAATTGGAATTCTAAATTAAAATTTTTCCTGCACCTTTTTGTCTCCCAAAAAGAACGAAATTATTTCACTTATTAAATTAAAATTAATTAGAATTTTTTTTAATTAGTAAGGTATGGGATATATTCAATATCAAAATTTAGTATTTTTTAATTTTTTATTCATGATTTTTCAACATTTTAAAGGAAATTTTAATTATTTCTTAACTTTCTTCTTAACAAAAACGAACCTGAAAATTGCTCTTATGCATCACTTGAATTACTAGATGGTTTTATTATAATTTGCATATATAATTACTATAAACAATAATTCAAAATGAATTCGGTACATTGCACGTGGATAAGAATACTAGTTGATGAGAATAAAACTCTATTAGTTTCTCTCTAAAATTATCAATGCAAATATTCTTTCCATTATCGACTGGGTTGGTACCAATTGTTCTCTCAAAATTTATTTTTTTTTTTTAACTGACAAGTGGAATGCTCAATTTAGGGGACAAATACCTCGAACTCACTAAAAACATGATGTAAATGACCAGTTAACGCATCAATAAAATATAGCGTTAATATTTCATTGTGACATTTAAAATTAAGAAAAATTTTAGTTTAATTTTCTGTTGGCCTTAGGCAAGATAGATTTGCAAAAGTTTCTTATAAGACACTATACAATGACAATCTATATTATCCTTTCTATATCTTTTATTACAATGTCATATGAACCGTTTTATTATAACTTATTGTTAGATAGTTTTATTAAAGAATTTGTATTTTTTTTTTTCTATCTTACCTGTCTTCCACGCAAAGTCATCAAAGTATCATGCATGTTTATCTAAGGCCTGTACTTTCCAGCTCAACAGTGATAGATAACGGTTATTATCTACGCACGTTGATCATAGTTACGGGCGTAGAAAGACAAAGTTACAAAAGATCTTTGGGGACTTCCAAACGTGTCGTGAAAGCCTTTAACTCTGGACATTGATAGAAGCGGTTGAATCAGAAATACAATATGAAACAGTTCCAATGAATTAAAAGTTGACTGAAGACTTTTAATTTTTAATAAACTTTTGAAATTAAGATGAGTCCTACTTAGGGCTTGTTTTTTTCATTGGTCTTTTCTAATTTATCAACTTCAATCTATTTCAATCTATTTCAATCTATTTCAATCAACTTCAACCAATTTCAATAACAAATACTAACGTCAACTCACTTCAACCCACCTCAACCAACTTTAACCTATTGTCTTCAAAATTTTATTCTCACTATTTTAACCAACTTCAACAAATATACCAACTTTAATCAATTTCAACCAACTTCAACCGAACCTATTTCAACCCACTTTAACAAAAAATGTCCACTTTAACCCATTTCAACCCACCTCAACCAATTTCACCATTTTACCAACCCCAATTTACCAACGAAAAGAACATGCCCTTAGTTAAGTAGAAAAACAATACTTAATACATGGGTCCTGTTCTATTTCGCATTTTTGATGATTTAGCTAAGGGCTTATATCTCCTTATAGCTTCTTACATCTCCTTACAGCTCCTTACATCCTTAACATAATCCTTACATCTTCTTACATTTTCTTACATCTCCTTACATTTTCTTACAGTTTCTTACATCTCCTTACATCCCATATAGATTTTCTATAACATTCAACAACTTCTTACATCTTCTTACAGCTCCTTGCATATTCTTACAGCTCCTTGCATCTTCTTAGAGCTTCTTACAACTCCTCATAGATTCTTACAGCTCTTTATATCTCCTTACATCTATTAGCTGTATCTAAACGTGAAATAGACCAGACTCGTGGTCTAAGACGTAAACTTAGCCTTTTTGTTATAGTTATAGTCTTATAGAAGGCTTTTAATTTGGGGGTTTTAGAATGAAGAAATATAGAAATGTTTTTGCATGTTAGAGTTTGTTCTTTTTTGCGATAAGATATAGTTGCGAGTTGTAAGATAATGTAAAGAGTTGTAAGCAGCTGTAAGCTGTGTGATAATATAAAAAGTTGTAACAAGCTGTACGGGACTGTAAAAATTGTAAAGAAGATGTAAAAGGATGTAAGAAGATTTAAGGAGTTGTAAGAAGCTATAAGAAATTATATGGAGTTGTTGAATTATTAAAAGGTTGTACAATATAATTTTTGGATATGTATGCGTAATTATTGGTCTTTAATGTATGAATTGTGAAATAAATTATTTAACAGAAGCAAATTACGTGTATCACTGATATTTATAAAATAAACTTTATAACATCACTAAAAAAATTATATTTTAACATGACAGAAAAATTTATTTTGTACAATTAATAAAAAATAATAATAAAATATCTTAATTAATGAAAATAAATCTTTAAACAAGTCAAGTGAATGGAACCTTAAAAATAAAATCATATTTAAATTATATATCTTAAAATTAAATTCAACACAATGTTCAATTGTACGATGATAACAATAGGTTGTCATGAATAAACATATGGATGAAATAACTCAAATACTTTCTTCACATACAATTTGACTATCTTCATATATGATTCACATTGAAACTCAAATATAAATGCAATTTTTATATTATAATTTTGAAACATGTTGATTTATTTTCTCTATAATGGCATATATACTTCATGTTGAAACTCAACCATTAATCTGCATTGTTGAATTCTGTTTTTATATTTATACAAATATTTCATAAAAAGGTTGTAAGATTTTTCGTATTGGTAGTATACAGAAAAATATATACATATCTCTGTAAATATGAGAAAAAAATGGATGATAAGTTGAATATTATAAAAAAAAATTATAGAAGGAGATTTAAGAAGATATAAGAAGATGTAAAGAGATATAAAGAAATGTAAAAAGATGTATGCTATAAGAATTTAATTAAAGATGCAAGAACTGTAAGAAGCTGTAAGATATTATAAGGAGTTGTAAGTTATAAGCTAAATCCTACCAATCACAGAAAAGAACATGACCTTAGTGTATGGAATACATGAGTCTATTTACAAATTTGCATACGAAAGATATCGAATGATTCAACTCCCTATAGGTGGCAAACGTTGGGCTCAATAAGCCATTCTACCTTTATTTTTTCGTGATTGTCACTTGAGTGAAATACTTTTAGATATGAAGTAGTTTTAATCTTGCACTTTGCATGACAGTATCAATCTATATTTGGTTAAATAAGTTGAAAAAATAGGTAAGTTAAAATAGCATGTTGGGTGGAACGTTATGAGATAAATGTAACTGGTAATTGGTCTATATTTTGTCAAATAAAGTCAAAAAAATAGGTAAGTTAAAATAGCATGTTGGGTAGAAGGTTATGAGATGAAGGTAAATGGTAATTTGCCATGAAAGAGCTAGTTAACAAATAAACAAAAGAGTTGAGTCTTTTTCAAGCAAAACTGACAAATAAAATTTAATATTATTATAGAATGAGATAGTTGTTGCTTATTTAAAGTATTTAAATTTGAATATTAAACATTTTTTAGTTTTGCATAATTCAATGTAAATGACTTGTCATGTGTCAAAAAGTAATAAGAAAATAAAAATTAATTGCAGGCTGCCACTTAAACCAAAAATAGCCTCTTCTTTCTTTCTTTTTTTTTTTTTTTTGGGTTTACGTAACCATATTGCTGGGATTAGCTGGGATGGCATAGTTATTTTTCAAAATTTGAAATCACTGTGATTTGGCCAACAACACGAATGCATTTTATTTTATTTTTTCATAAGAATGCCCGTTGGGCGCGTTGGGATTGAACCGGTTCCAACTAGACCTGGCAAAACTGACCCGAGACCCGAAATCCGAACCGAACTACCCGGACCCATACCCGACCCAACACCCGAAATATTCTTAGCCGAAAGTGGACCCGAAACTCGAATTGACCCGAACCGAACCATACCCGACCCGAAATTTTCTACAATGTTGCTTGTTTTGGTAAGACGAGCGTATTTGACCAAAAATTAGTTAACCCGAAATCGACCCAAACCGAACCATACCCGACCCAAACCGAAACGACCCGAAATGTTATTTAACCCGAACATGACCCGGCCCAAACTTGACCCGACCCATACCCGAACCGAATGACCAATTTACCAGGTCTAGTTCCAACACCATTTGTTGGACCAAAAGCATAACATAAAATTTGACAAGCACAGAATACACGCCACCAGTACGATTTCACCACGAAAACCCTCCTCACTGAGAAGAAAAATCACAGCCATGCAATAACTAGTGCGTTCACTACAATAAGAAAAGATACATTACAATTAGATATACACATAATACTATGCACCCTCAGCCTCTTCTAACTAATATTTGAGTTACCCCCTCACACTCACAGATTTATATTCCCTTAGAAATATGTCCTCCCCCAAGTCAAGGCTTGTGGTGCCCCTGATAGGTACCAGGCCTCACATAATTGCTCAAGACCCAGATTTTGTTAAGATGACACCATCCACACTTATGACCCACATTGGGTCAAGAGGATCGCTCTTGTACTATCTAGGATAAACAACAATCAAGACCTAGAGACCTAGTTGTAGTGTCAAGACTTCATGTCATTGTTATTAATAGATTAAACAGCAATGACCTACATATTATTAACAATCAAATTAGTTGTCGTAAACTTTAAAAATTATGTGTATCAAACATTTAAATCCTAACCATTAATGATGGACTTGGTTCGTTGTTAATTTGTCTTGTGAAGTTAATGATGAGCAATATCATCGCTAAAAAGTACAGTTAGTTATGAAGGTACGTAATAACGATCAATATTTTTTCACATTAATAATGTCATGAACGACAGAAAAATAGTCAATTCCTACAATATATTGGTGTGGATTTTCGTACTTTTAAAAACCCGACTTACTTGCAAATACACAAAGTAATTGAAGCAAAGCAAGTATTCCGGGGTCGTGTCTCACGGAAAATGATGGCAATTTTTAATTTTACTTTTCTCAATTAGTTGACATAATAGAATCAGATGGGGAGAGTAACAATAATAACAAAAAGAAAAGAATAAGAATAATAGAGAAATAAATGTTAATCAATAAGTAACGAGAGATTAATTTGGATAGATACTAGGATTTCAATTTCACCAAAACTCTTAATATTGACTTACACGGGGTTTAATTAGTCTCTTCAAAACTCTTAAGCTACAAGTTTGAGGTCAATAGATTGGAAAAATGAATTATTAACAAACAAACTCAACTAGTAGTTAGCATGAATTATTCAATTTAGACATAATTCATCTAATTTCTAGTCTTATTTAATCAATCAATAACCAAAAAATTTTGAACAAAATTGCATAATTACTATATTAGCCAACAAGGTCTAATATGAATAAATGAGATAGCAAGTTAATCAAATGTAAAACATGTATAAACAGTCCAAATAAATTGCATAATAAATTAAAAGCAATTAAATAACTCAAAATTATGCAATAAAAAGAGACAATAATATTAACCCTAAATAAAATTATAAAAATCAACAAAGTGAGTCAAGGATCATCTCAATCCTAGATAAATAACCTAACCGATCATAGGAAGAGAACATACCATTGAAATTAGACTAGTTATATTTCAACTAATGGTATATTTTAATCCATATAACCAAACTTTGATGCTTATGTTAAAAAATACTAATACAATTAAAGATCAAACTCTCTCTAATTAGGCTCACAAATGAAATGAAAGAAAAGAGAAAAGATAGCCAAAATAGCTTATTTTCTTCTAATTCTCTCAACTCAAATAATTTTGCCTACCACAATCTCACTCTCTAATTACTAACAATGAAAGGAAGAGAAGAATTAAAAAAAAAAAAAAATGGGATGAATGATTGATGATGAATTGATGCCCCTTGCCTCTCTATTTATAATGTAATTTGCTCATCTTCCTTCTCCACTTTTCATGCAAATCCACTACTTTTATTCCCAAAATAGCAGCTAAAGATCATCCACCTCTTCTAATTGAATCAGGTCCAGTATGTTAAATCAATGGCTAATTTTACTTGGGCAATTAAAAGCATGTTGGGCCTCTAGAATCATGAAGGGAAATAGAGAAATGTGCGGCTAGGTTTGCTATGTGAATGGGCCGTCACATCATGCTTAAAATTCCGAATTTATGCTTGAATTTTTGTTTATCTCGCTCCTTACCTTCAAAGACAAAACATGCATTATTTTTACTTGAAATACGACTCAAAGATTAAAAAAAAGTATAAAATAGAGAAAAAAATTACTTATAAAAATATGAGTTATCATATATTTCAAAACAGTAGTTAACAATTGATTGAATAGATCACAAAATACTAGGAACACTAAAGTTGAACTTACATATATTTACTGAATCAATACCAGTAGTTTGCGAGTACTACGCTACAAAACACAACTTGACACCGACTTCCCAAAAACAATGTATTTTAAGAAAACAACATACAGTTGCCAGAAACCAGAAAGTCGTTCTTGAAGTTGACAATTGAATATAAGTAATTAACGCTAACTAAAAAGGAGAAAAAGAAAGTACGCCAATGATCCGTCATCTTCATTAATAGCCGATAAAACTAGGGAAACGTTCGAACTCGAATGAGCATCCCGTGTCATCAAGCATCTACAAAAATGGAGAGGGCTTAGAACTTGAGTTCATCAAGATCAATAAATCTGAATACATATATAGCCTGCATCTTTAAGCGTCTATGACAAGAGGAATAGAATCACTCTAAACACCCTCAAACTCAAATTCAAAGATAGGAGGCAGCAACTCCCTCACAAGCAATGGTCCAGTAACAATAATCATCGAGAGAGTTCACCAGGAAATTATATTGCCAATCACTACTATCGCCAAAGAAACAATATGATCATACTGACTTCCTAACTTTTTGGGAGTTTCTTTACTGTAGGACATTGGGGCTTCATGAGCCTTGTAAGCAAGAAAGAAACTTGAATTAAGTTATCAACGAACGCGTAATGCACTAATGCCTCTGTTCAATGTTCTAGGGTTCATTTAGCAAAATCATAAGGTAATTTTATGACAATGAACAAGCCATTGAATAGTAGAAGATGAAAAGCAGGCAATTCATTTACCCTAGTAATAAAGATAACGTAAGATAAGACATCCAATTCCCTGATATGTTGGCTTCCAAAATAACATATGGTAATTTTGGAAACAGTTTTGCGCCTTTACTAATCCACGATATAAACAAGGATAGTATGCTAACTCTTATACAGAATAAACAAAACTCCTTACATTTATCCCAAAATTAACTGTAATTTGGAACTTTCCTATGCATTATAGCCCTTATGAATCATATCAAAGGCTGGTACCAAAGAAAGAACAAACATAAGAATTGCCTGGAACTTGAGATGAAAACAGCGGGCAACACTACATGAATTCAGCAGGAGTTCAATAAATCATATGCCTCCTGTTGCATATAACTCATTTATATCTTTCATCATAAGAGCATCCACAGTCTAAGTTCCAATTTTTGGAACTCAAGCTTGCCACGTCAGCAAAAGTTCCATATGTTTGGAAGTTGTATGTCATCACTTCTCCAACCCATGAAACTCCAATTTGAATAACCCAATAAAAAAATTTATCATGGACCCACCTCATAACAGACAACCCATTCTTTTAATCATATAAAAATTATATATTACCTCAAAAAAAAAGAAAAACCAAAAAAATAATGAAAAAATACAAAAGTTGACATGGGAGGGGAACGCCAGTCCGTGGAACCACGCCTACCCCTCCCCTTCCACGCCTGGCAGCCAACTTCCTGTCTCATGCGTGCTGCCACATCAGCAGTCATTTTGCCTCGTGTGAAAATGGCTGCAGATGCTCTAAAGGCATGCCTGCGATTAATGCTACTTCTCAATGGGAAAAATGCTTGCAACACCAATGCAGTCAACCTTCTCCAAGTACAACCAATTCAGTCAACTTTCACCATAACTCATTTATACATTGCACCGTTATGAAGAGCAGGATGCAGACATGAGCAAATTTAATACACTACAATGCAGTTGATCATTTGTCCCCAAACAGACCCATTATTTCCATGTTTCAGGGAGTAATCTCATTACAGATCAGTGCTGAGAAAGCCTTGTATTGTGAAAAGAATGATAATCCCCAAGAAAAATAAATAACAGAACCTAAAAAAATTGAAAAACTAGTAAAAGGGGAAGTGACAATCAGTAAAAATGAACTTAGAATTCCAACATCCTAGTCTCATAAAATAAATATTCATTTACATTACGTTTCCAACCTAGAGTCCCATTTTTGATATTAGCAAAAGATGGAATATTAATGCTTAACTGCTTGGAAATCCAATCCTTGAACTTCCCCATTTCGGCTTCAATAGACTCCACATGATTCCGAAGATTTTCATTTTTTTATTTTGACTGTGGTCACAAAATTAATAAGAACTTCATTTTTTCTTCCTAGCAGCATTGAGTTCAACTTCAAGCTCAACTCTAGTACGTGATGGTGCTCTTATATATTTAGCCTTTACTCCTCCTCCACAGCCAACCACTGAATCTCCAGATTTTGATTTGAAAACCTTTTGAGCAACCTACACATCGAAAAGGAAATGTCATGCGTTAGATAAGGACATCAAATAGTATGCCATTGAGATTCATTTATGTAAAATTATAAAACCTTCCTCCATACACGAAAGAGACCATTGTCTCTCAAATTTCATCCTAAAATATATATCCTTGCAGCATTAATCTTTGCAATTGTAGGAACAAAAGTTACAAAACAAGATTACACATACGCATTTCTGAGCAATCTCTGGAGTCGCAAGATCATTGCCCTTTTTATGAGTTTTGCGGAACATTTGAAGAAAGTATGACTCATTTTCACAAATTATGTTAAATTTTTAATATCAATTGAGTTTTAAACAAAGAGTCATGCACATAAACTCAAATGAGGTTCCATCCCAAAACCAATTGGCAATAAGTGGAGTAACTCATAAGCTCATATACATGCTCAAGCCCTTCAATTTTATCAATGTGGGACAACACCCACTTTTATATTCTTTGTATTTTTATCAATGTGGGACAATACCCACTTTCATACTTCAACACGCCCCCTCACGTGTGGGCTACTAATAAGGCCCAACACGTGCACACAATTTTAATCAAACGGGAACGGTGGCAAATCAAGATCGAGCAACCCACTCTGATACCATGTTAAATTTTTAATATCAATTGGGCTTTAAACAAAGAGTCATGCACATAAGCTCAAATGAAGTTCCATCCCAAAACCAATTGGCAATAGATGGAGTAATTCACAAGCTCATATACATGCTCAAGCCCTTCAATTTTATCAATGTGGGACAACACTCACTTTCATATTCTTTGTATTTTTATCAATGTGGGACAATACCCACTTTCATACTCTAACAAATTACGCCCTGTGCAATTCCAAGCAAGTGATCAAAATATTATCCCTCATATAAAACCAGGGAAAAAATTGAACAAGTTCATAGCTGTATCACCAATTCCCATGCAACCTGCATGCACAAGATTTTCTAAGTAAAATTTATAGCCACAAGCGTACAACTTTCGCTGTACTACATGAGGATCGTCTTCTAAGGGACGTTAGATGAGATTAAGGTCACTAAAGTAATTGATACTATCATATAACTAAATCAATGAAACTTAAACATGTAACAAATGAAACTTGCTAAAATAAACTATAACTAGACAACAACAATTCTTAAAAGTCAAATGCGACAGAGTGAAACAAATAAAATGCACCTAAATGGGAAGGAATCATTTCTATTCTCAATGACAAATCATAGGCCTACATACTCAAAGCGCTTAAAGTCAACAAACTAAATGAGATCTTCTTGCTAACATTTTCCAGGAAATCAAACACCAATTCTTGTAATAACCATAAAGCATAAGCTAGGTACTGAAAGTATTAAACCAATCCTAATAAAGCTAGAAATAAGAATAAACATCAAAATCTAGCAAAACTAGAAATAAGAAGCAAAATCTAGCAAAAGTAGAAATAAGAAGAGAGCACTAACACAGTTACATAAACATTCAAATATCTCATAATTCACCAAACAACCAATTTAACATTAATTAAGAACTAATGATATTGAAGAAAAGGGGAAAGCATAGGGGATTGTAAATAAGAACAAGGGAAGGAAGGGAGCTTAAAGCATGTTGATGGGCATCCCAGCTCAACCATGAGCTCAGCCCAAAATGACTAAATCTTATGGAGTTTCAACACCTGTCACAAGCTATCATCGAAACAGCCAAGAAAACAGAACAGTGGCTGAACCAACCTTAAACAAATTCGAACCCAGAAAAATCAGAGGAGAAACAGAGGAAATAGAGAAAGGGAGAAGGCAAGGATGCTTCAACTTCCTTGCCCCGTGGAGCTCAGCCGAAATTGACTCAAGCCCCATACATAGAACCAACGCACCACAGAGTAGAAAAAACAAGCAAGGAAGGGGAAAATCGTAATCGCCACAAACAGCTCAGAATCAAGCTTTGAAGCTCATAACAAATGGCAAAATGTCATAGCCATGAAGCTCAAACTACAACCAACTCAACACAGACGCATTACCCATATTGAAATCAATCGAGACTGGAGAGAAATCCAGCTAAAATTCATGCATTATCAAGCCCAAACCACAATCCTCAACACAATATTAGCCAAATCTGAAACTACAAAACTGGAGAAAGATAAAGAAATTCGATAGTCAAAACCCTAAAATCTAAAACGAAATTCGAATTAAAATCCTAAATTATCTAAAAAAGTGGAATTGACACTAACAAGAACCCTAAAATTAAACCTTGATTACCTAGCTTGCACTGCTACTTCCCAGTATATACTCCTCCAAATCAGCTTCAATCTTCATTTTCACCATTGATTTCATGGATGGCCGGGACGGATGTTGGGCTGGTGTTTGAAGGAGATGATTCGGTGTTGGGTTGGTGCATGAATGAAGATGGTGGATGAGGATGAAGGCGATGGCCGAAATGGTAGGAGATGATTGCCGAGAAGAGAGAGGAGGAGCTAGGATGGGGACTGGGAGGGGCTTTCGGGGTACTGAGCAGTGCGAGAGGAGAGAGAGAATGGGGAATAAGAGGGTGGTGCAGGTCATATGACCCAGCAGTGGGAGGGGGAAAAGATTGGTAGTTTTTTTTTTTTTTGTTTTTTTTTCCCTTTATTTTTCTACCCTTGGTTTCTTGTTTTTGGGCCATAAGGAAGAGTGGCCTGAGAGATGTGTTCAGGTTCTTGACCCAATTCTTTATTTTCAACATTTCTTCATCTTTTTCTGATTTTTTTTATCACCTACAAAATCAAATAAAATCAAATAAAAATCTAAAACTAATAATTATTTTAAGCACAAATTAGGTATAAAGGTATTATAAAAAGATTGTATTTTTGGTGTGAACAAATACCCTCATACTAAGATTTTGCTCGTTCAGGAGTAAAGCAAACTAAACTACCTAAAAAGAAATGAAAAATAAGAAAAAGGAAATCCTAACTCACTTTCGTAGGAATCACGGTTGTAATTAGGTTATGCAACAAGCTCTTTAAACCCCACTGTTTCCCAAGTGAGTGAGTGAGGTGTCGTGAGGATTTGCAAGTGAAATACCCACAAAAATATTTTTGAAAACAAAGGAAAATCTTTTTGTTTTTTTTTCAAAACATAAACATATATACAAGTAATTGGAAAAATTATGTGCACAACTTAGGCAATTGTATCATTCTAGTAACCAAATCACCAAATTATATACAGATAGAATGTACAATATGAAGGCAATCTAGTTATCAAATTCATTCCGACATTCACTTTTCACCTCGCACAACAATATGCAATGATATGTACATCATGGTGCATGTGCAAATATATATAAATCCTTATAAATCAAGTTGCTAACATTGACATGATCCCCGTTTTCTTGCCTAATTGCCTTCTTTGCTCCGTCTTTTTTTTTTTTTTTTTCAATAATAAAACCCACATAACTTGCAAATATTTAGACCTTCCAAAAAAAGGGGTTTTATTAGATTTGTCCAAAGCACTTATTTCATTACCCAAACAAATACATAATCAAGTAAAATAGCACATATTCAAGCCAATCAAAAATATGAAATAAAGATAGTGATTTTGAACATTGGTGCTTGGGTATTTATTCGCTTTTAGACTTTTTACTTTTTTTCTTTTTTTTACATATTTCAAGAGCTTAAAAGGCAACTTCGGCAAACAAAAAGCTCACATGCCAACTTAACAAGGAGACCCAATGAATTGATGGAAAAGTGAACAAGACAGGCACAACATCACACATATGAGATGTGGTTATTATAAAAAATCGATTCGACATTCTCAACTAGACATCTCATTATGCAAACTCTATCTACATATAACTCAATAAGCTAGCAACATAGGATCACAATTGCCTAAGAAAGCACACAAATCCCCAAAGAAAAAGAAAAATCTTCTTGAATTTTTTCAAAATTTTCGAAAAATATATACAAATGGACACCTCATCCCTACTCTGAAACTCCGCAATGTCCTCATTATGGGAACTAAGGCTCCCAAAAGCAATCACATAAGGTATACAACCATTAAAACCAACATAAATCCATAGATATATACAAACTAGGACACCACCAAATTCAAAAAGAAAACCAAAATCAAAATCACCGAAATCACAAAAGAAAACAAAAACAGAAACAAACTATAAAACAAAAACAAAATCAAAATCAAGGAGCTACAAAACAAAAGAAAACCTTAAATAAAACCAAATACAAAATAGAAGGAAAAAAATGCAAAGCAAAAACAAAACCACTGAAACACCAAAAAGAAAACAAAAACAAAATATTAAACAAAACAAAACCAAAGAAACAAAACACACAACTAAAACATACTAAAAAACAAAAATACCCAAAATAAACAAGAAGCTACTAAATAAAAATCAAACAGAAGACCTATAACACAGTCACAATCCTAGATATCCACAACTATTCAACCAAAAGGACTAATAAGTATTCACAAAACAAAGTACACCACCAATAGTAAAATGCATAACACAACCAAGGGTGATCATAGCCAACTCGGCTCAAAAAGTCCCAAATTTCTTCTCAAAATTGATCACCCACACAATCATAATCCTAAATATCCATAACTATGTACAAAAAGAAAGAAAAGAAACAAAAAAGGAGAGTAGGGAATGGATCAAATGATTATACCAGGTTGGATACTGATTGTACCCAAACTAATGCCTCACTCAGATGATGTTTGAAGGTCCATGGAGTATCAACCACTCCATCTCAACTTATAAGCTACTACTCGTATCAAAACCCACCACTGCTCGTTACAGTTTCTCAAACAATTGGGCACAATCCTTGCAGAAATGAAAGTAATTAGAAACAGGAGGTGCAGCCCAAGTAAAGTGCATAAGAGGAATGCAACTTAAGTTTTCTTGAGCTTCTCAAAGCTCTCAGCCCAATCAAACGAGAGATATGCATATGCAAAATCAGACGGACAAGTCAATCGCCTAACAATGATATGACTATATGAATGCATAAACCATCAAGAGTGGTCTGAATGACCTAAATGAAGTCCAACATCTCTAAAGGAGGAGGGAAGAAGACCAAGGCAAGGCCAATCAAATAAGATGTGAAAATCAAAGCTCATAGGATGGCCTAAAGCCAAGTCCTTTACCTCAAAGTGATCCTCAAGTCTCTCTATATCACTATCATTAAGAGTCTAATCTAAATAAGGACTGTCAAGCACAAAAGTCTTGGATTCTGTACAAGTAGACTCGAGAGGGCCCAAAGAAAGGGAAGAATAGGAAGGAAAGAAGAAGGCGATGAAATAGGTGGGGTGGGAGCTAAGCCAAGTGAAGACTACATATGAATGGGATCAATGAACTCCTCAAGAGGTGTAACCTCACTAAAATCCACAACAGAAGGCTCATCAAGGGAATGCTCCTCAGAAAAGGTATCCTCTAACTCAATAAATATGCCACACTGATTATTAGAACTAGCATCAGTCTCAAATTCATCTCCCTCCTGTAGCTCTCCTAAGAGAGCCAAAGGAAAAGGTGAGTTATGAACGATTAGACTATCCTTGGGGTGGTCACTAACTATTCTAAACTCTAGGGAGGGCGCAACTACTAAAGGAGATGAGAGATCACTCACTTCCTCGAGGTCATCATAATATATGTCATCATAAAAATCATGTCCTAAAGGAATCGGTGCCTCACTCCTAACGTCAAAGTCATCACAAGAGGTAGCCTTAGGTGTAGAAGAGCCTAAACTGAGGTCAGTCTTGAGCAAACTATGCAAGTAAAGCTCCCTATTTAAGGCAACCAATGCCACTAATATGTGTGGTCTACCAAGCAGCGGACAAGTATCAACATCATAATCAAAGGAATCACAATAATCACATGAAATAGGAACAGATGGAATATGAGAATGCTCATAAGATATATCCCCAAACTGGCTCTCATCTAAAAGTGTAGCATACATCATATAAGAGTCGGGAATAGGGTGGCTAAATGTCTCCCCAACATTTTCATACTCCCAGGTCTCATGAGCAAAATATTCAAAGAAATTCCAAATTTCATCAGGGGTGGCAGTAAACAAACATCCCAAACCCCCGGGCTACATATTCTCAACATGGCCCCAATATTCATCTTTAAGATCCTCAAAGATCACTTGAAAATTTTTCCATTTCTCAAAAATATCGATTAACACATTGAGGATGAAATCATTCAATCTACTCAAATATCACCAAAACATTTCATGCTGAAATTGAGGTAAATAGAAAATTGCGATTTGTTTTCAAAATTTTTCAAGTTTTTCAATTTTTAGGGGTTTTCAAAAATTTTTCCAATTTTTTTCAATTTTAGCCTTTTCTAATTCTTTTTGATTTTTTTCTAGATTTTTCAAGAAGTAAGCTAAATTAAGTCACCACTAATAACGAAATAAACAAAGCAAAAAAAAAAAACATATACAATCTAATAAGAAAGTAGCAAAGAAAATGAGACTGTGACATAATCTCATGCTGTCGTCCCCAGCGACGGCGCCAAAAACTTGTACGAGATTTTCCAAGTAAATTTATAGCCACTAACGTACAACTTTCGTTGCAGCACTTGAGGTCGTCTCCTCAGGGACGTTGGATGAGATTAAGGTCACTAAACTAATCTACACTATTATATAACTAAATCAATGAAAATTAAACAAGTAACAAATGAAACTCACTAAAATAAACTATAACTAGACAACTACAATTCTTGAAAATCAAATGCAACAGAGTAAAACAAATAAAATGCACCTAAGTGGGAAGGAATCATTTCTAATCTCAATGACAAATCATGTGCCTACATACTCAAAGCACTTAAAGTCAACAAACTAAATGAGATCTTCTTGCTAACATTTTCCAGGAAATCAAACACCAATTCTTTTAATAACCATAAAGCATAAGCTAGGTACTAAAAGTATTAAACCAATCCTAATAAAGCTAGAAATAAGAATAAACACCATAATCTAGCAAAACTAGAAATAAGAAGAGAGCACTAACATAGTTACATGAACATTCAAATATCTCATAATTCACAAAACAACCAACTTAACATTAATTAAGAACTAATGATATTGAACAAAAGGGGAAAGCACAGGGGATTGAAAATAAGAACAGGGGAAGGAAGGGAGCTTGAAGTATGTTGATGGGCATCCCAGCTCAACCATAAGCTCAGCCCAAAATGACTTAACTCCATTTATGGGGTTTCAACACCTGTCACAAGCTACCATCGAAACAGCCAAGAAAACAGAATAGTGGCTAAACCAACCCAGAAAAATCAGAGGACAAAAAGAGGAAATAGAGAAAGGGAGAAGGAAAGGCTGGTTCAGCTTCCTTGCCCCGTGGAGCTCAGCCGAAATTCGCTCAAAACTAATACACAAAACCAGCTCAACACAGAATAGAGAAAAAAAGCAGGGGAGGGAAAAATCGTAATTGCCATAAACAGCTCAGAATCAAGCTTCGAAGCTCATAACAAATGGTAGAAATGCCATAGCCATGAAGCCCAAAGTACAACAAACTCATTACCTAGATTCAAACGAATCAAGACAGGACAGAAATCCAGCAAAACTTCATGCATTATCAAGCCCAAAAGACAATCCTCAACTTGATATTAGCCAAATCTGAAACTACAAAACTTGAGAAAGATGAAGAAAATTGAAAATCAAAACCCTAAAATCTAAAACGAAACTCGAATTAAAATCCTAAAAATTATCTAAAAAACTTGAATTGAAACTAACAAGAACCCTAAAATTAAACCTAGATTACCTAGCTTACGCCGCTACTTCCCAATATATACTCCTCCAAATCGGCTACAATCTTCATCTTTACTGTTGATTTCATAGATGGTGTAGATGCCGGGATGGATGCTGCACTGCCTTTTGACGGAGATGATTCGGTGTTGGGTTGGTGCATGAATGAGGATGGTAGATGAGGATGAAGGTGATGGTTGAAATGGTGGGAGATGATGGTCAAAGAGAGAGAGAGAGGGAGCTGAGATGGGAAGGGGGTTTCGAGGTACTGTGCAGCGAGAAAGGAGAGAGAATGGGAAACAAGAGGGGGGGGGGGGGGGTAGGTCACGTGACCCAGCATCGGGAGGGGGAAAAGGTTGGCGGTTTTTTATTTTTTATTTTTCCTTTATTTTTCTCCCAGTGGCCTGAGGGATGTGTTTGGGTTCTCTACCCAATTCTTCTGCATTTTTTTATCTGTTTTTTAAATTTTTTTCCATCACCTACAAAATCAAATAAGATCAAATAAAAATTTAAATATAATAATTATTTTGAGCATAAATTAGCTATAAAAGTATTGTAAAAAGATCATATTTTTGGGTGCAAACACTGCCGATAAGGCTTACTTCCTGTTCTATGGAGCCTTCCTTTCTTATAGTTAGCTCTATTAGCAGAATTTTGGGCACTTGCTTTTTAAATTTTAAAATTTTCAAATCAACAGAAAGATGTTAGCTGAAATAATTATCAATTAGAAAACAAGTATTCGCTCGACACCATTGAAAAAAGCATATAAATGTTAAACCTTGTATTGGTCTTTTGAATAGATCTCTTTAATCTTCCAGTGCCATTCCTTCTTTTGGAATCCACTAGGCATATGATCCCAAGCTTGTCGTAAAGTCCTTTTTGGCTTTGTGATGTTGTATCTCTATAAATTGGACCTTTAATTAGTCCACAAGTCATACATATGCAGGAGAACATGTTCACAGTATGATTCCATGTCATCATTCGAGAAAGCATCCTAAAGTGATATAAAGTAATCTCATTAGAACTCAATATTGTATTAGGTGATATTTAGAACTCTTCAAAAATTGACTATGGTATCATTACAGCTCTCCACATGTGTTCCAATTCTCTATCTCCAATATCCTTCCATTTGTGCACTCTTAGAGGGCGTATGTTTGTATCGCGAACTATAATTCCCAAGTGTCTAACAAAAGCTCCATTACTAACTCCAACGGTGCAATTATTGTAAAATTATATGGGTAGTTTCTGTCCAGGTTTAAGCTTTGCAATTTCTTTGCACTTATTTCTATTTTGTGTTTTTCCAATTCTAGTACCTCTTTTTCTCTTCTTAGAGTCATCTTTTCCTGTGGAAAAGTTGACAATAAAACAAACATTGATTAGTGGAGAATATTATTCAGTCTAAATCAAAAAGAACTATTAAAGAGTAAACTGACCATTGCTATTCATTTCTTTCTCTATTTGAACTGTCTCGATCTCATCAGCATTGATGTTTATTTCTTCCCCAATTTAAGGTGTATGTGTCTCATTAGTATGTTCCTCTATTTCATGGCTAAGAACATGAGTATATCGAGGGTTATGCAGATCCAAATCCTCATCCTCTAAAGATGGTATAGCATCATCCTCACCATTAATCTCTTCATTATCATATCCTTATCATCATGATCAGAAGCACTAGAATAAGTATAGAGTTGATGGGCAGTTATCATTGGATTGAAGGGATCTCTAGCAGTAGAGTTATCTCTAATAGAAGAGTGCAGCACAAATAAATGGCCAAATTTGTTTATGCCAACAGACCTTGGCATGCTTGGCTTATTCCCCAGTCTAGTGGAATTAATTATTTTCCTATAATAACATAAAAGCAAGTTTAGTTGCACTCCAAAAATAGTAAGAAAAAAATCACAATTTAGTAAGCATTATGCTTGGCAGATTGTTGTATTACATAATAGTGTTCTAGTATTCATAATAGTGTTCATGTATTGCAGTCGTGGAAGCGCAGGTTAAGAACTAAAATACCATCACAACATGATAGTGGCAGATTAACAACTAATGATGTAGAGAAACAAGTTCACAACTAAATTAACTCAAAACAAGACTACAGTCAAATTTACTATCACTGGATGCTTGAAACAAACTGAAATAGAAATCAGATCCCTACTAAAACAAGGAAGTATGATGCATAAAAATACTTCTTACGTAGTTTTGCCTATGTTGAGAGGGGGAGAATGGTAGATGTAAGAAAATAACCTAACCTGCTAGGTCAGCAGAAGTTGAGGAGACGATATGACCCTAAATCAAAATGTAAATTTCACATGATATTTTTGCTATTTAAAAAGTAGATGTCCATACTATTGATTAATAGTATATTTAAACCTCAAAATGATAATTATGCATCACGAATGTAATTAATAAAAAAAAGTACATCAAATTTCCATAAAAATAAACTAAACGTCTTCCTTTTGACTCTTTCTAGATCGTTCTTCGCCATGTTGTCATGTTCCACTTTTACAACCAGCACTGTTCGGATTAGGATCACCTAATGCTGATGTTTCTCCAGAGTACTATGATTGCAACTTAAGGACCACATGCTAACCTTTTTTTACATGATCAATTGCATAGAAGACCTAACTTGCATGGCTAGCTAAGATAAATGGCTCATTAGATTTCAATTGCTGAATGCAATTAACACTCACAAAGCCATACTCATCTATTTTGATTCCTCTTAACTTATCATATACATCAAGCCATTTACAATAAAACATCATCACTCACTTTTCGCCAGGACATTGTATCTCAAGGACATCAGTTAAGACCCCATAAAAGTCTATATTTTCATCTCCCTGGCCAGTATTTCCGATCACTTTGGGTTCTCAAATTCTTTTCCTGTTCCTTGACATAGAACCTATAGCCATTGACAATATAACCACTATAAGATGTGACATATTGTATTGGACCACATGCTAATGATAGCAAATCTTCTATTTTCTTGGTCTTCTCCTGCTCATATAATTCTGCGACCTATTAAACAAAATGAGTTACAATGTATTGATCATGTATAAATTAATTTACATGTATATAAGAAAAATTTTTAAGGTAATGTTGCATAGTTACTTCACACTTGAACCCTTCCTTAAAGTTTTTACATCATTTCTCCTAAAAAGTGAATGCACTGATGCTTAGCTTGAAGAGAATTTGTAAACAAAACATGTGAGCTACTTGAGTTGCAAATTATTTAGGTACACCAATGTAAAAGATAAGACTTACTCTAGAAAAGGTTGGACTTCGTGGTAATTCTTTAAAAGATAAATGTGCACTTTATCTAACTCGTGCTTCTCAATATTTGTACGCACTATTTGAGCTCCTAATATCCAACTAGGATGATCAAAGATCAATAAGCCACCATCATACTCATTCTGATTTTCATAGTTTTGATGCAGATGATTGAACTTCATCTCTATGTTTTGAAGATATCTTGAACAATGTGTCATACACTCATAAGCCAAATAGCTCTCTATAATTGAGCCCTCTGATTGAGCCCTATTACGAATGTAGGATTTATATGTATACATAGTCTGCTCGGTTGAATCATATGTCTAAATTGGACTGACCCGCCAACTTTAGCTTCATGAGCGAGGTGTATAGGCAAATACACCATAACATCAAAAAAAGTAGGAGGAAATTCCTTTTCTAGCTTACATAAAGTAATGGGGATTTGCTTCTCAATTTCCTCTAAGTCCTTCATCTTAAGATCTTTAGTACCCAGTATAGCAAAGAACATTGATAACTTAATGATTGCCTCTCGTACTGATGGAGTACGTAGGCCACATAATGCTAGTGGTAAGAGATGCTGGAGTATAACATGGCTATCATGACTTTTGAGACCAGAGATTTTTGCTTCCTTCATATTCACACAGTAAGATATATTCGAAGAAAATCCATCTGGAACTTTTAATTTTTTCAAGAATTGGCAAAACTTGCACTTTTTGGGGAAGGGATCAAGTGTATAGTGCAAGAGCCATCTTCAATTTATCACCATCTCTCAGCAAATGCAAACTGGATCTTAATCCCATCTTTTCTAAATCCAGACCTGTCTTGATAGTATCCTTAGTCTTTCCTTTGATGTTCATGATTCTTCAAAGAATATTATCACATATATTTTTTCAATGTGCATAACATTCAAATTATGGTGTGATAAAAGGGTACTCCAATAATGAAGCTCAAAGAAGATACTTTTCTTATTCTAATTGTCCCCCCTCTTATCATCGGATATTTTAGGCTTCTGATGTGGAGCCTTCGTCAAGCGTACACTCTCAAAGTCTTGCACTTATTAAAGTATCTCATCAATTGAAGAAGATTGTGGATGTACACCATGCTCCATTGTTCCATAAAATAAATCTTTTTGTTTGTAAAATTTATGGTTTGAAGGCAGATAATGTCAATGGCCCCTATAGCATTGCTTACCACCATTAGACAACCTGATAGGATGAGTCTCCTTCATGCATCAAGGACATGCTAATTTCCCTTAGCACTCCATCCAGGTAACATTCCGTGCGCAAAGAAGTCATTAATTGCCCAAAGTAAAACTACATGAAGTTGGAAATGACATCGAGTTAATGCATCAAATGTCTCCACACCGATTTCCTATAACTGCTTCTGCTCTTCAATTAAAGGATGGAAATATATGTCAATTACATCCCCGGAACTATCAGGGCCATGTATAAGTATTGAAAGAATCACATTAGATTGTTTCATGTACAATTTAGGAGGCGCGTTGCACGGAATTGGGATGACGGAGAAAAATACTATATGAGCTTTTTGAATTAGCAAAAGGTTGAAAACCATCACTAGCAAGGCCACGTTTAACATTGTGAGGGTCAGAAGCAAATCATTGATGCATTTCATCAAATGATTTCCACGCAGGAGAATCAGCAGGATGCCTTATTATGTCATCATTCTTTTTTTTATCATGATGTCATCTTATTAAAGATGCTGTCTTAGAGGACATGTATAAGCTTTGCAATTTTAGCTTCAGTGGAAAGTATCGTAATGTCTTTTGGGGTAACTTTTTACCATTAGACCTATACTTACCCTCCCCATTGTGGTTATTAGTTTCCCATCTAGATGCATGTTTGTGCCAAAAATATGATTTTTTTTGTTCAAAAAATATGATATTTTTACAATACCTTTATATCTGTTTTATGCTCAAATAATTGTTATATTTAGATTTTTATTTGATTTTATTTGGTTTTGTAGGTGTTGAATAAGTCAGAAAAAAATGGAGAAAAGATGGTGAAAATGGCCGAATTAAGAGTTGGGCCAAGCCTCCACTTGATTTGGCCTATCATCAGTAAAAAGCCCACCATCGAAAACGAGGAAAAATAAAAATAAAAGAAAAACAAAATAAAAACCTAGCCCCTTCCATCACTTCTCAGTCACGTGATAGCCCTCTTTCTTAGTCTTCTTTCTCTCTCCTTCCATTCTTCTCTCTACTCACAGACCCTTGATAGATACCATTTCCTCCCTCCCCATCTCCATTTTCTCATCTCTCTCTCTGGAACTCGACACACCATCATCACCACAATCATCCTCATCTACTTCACCATCAGCATCACTACTGCCACGCCAACTGCTAGCACATCCCCATCTCCACCGTCCGCATCGAGCCGTAATTCGACAGTCAAGAAGCGAGTTCGAAGGAGTATAAATCATAGGGCCATCGCCCCTTCTAACAACTTTCCTAGAAATGAGGGCAAGTGGGTTGCTGCCTAACAGAAATACCAGAACCATATTTTAAAGGTAAAGGTTGGCGCCAATTTCTTAACACTGGTCACCTGCTTCTCACATGACTGACTTATATTATTCACGTATCAATTTGCCCCCCCTTCGAGAAGCTTGTCCTCAAGCTTCAAGCTACCATATTGAAATGGGGAAACCTGGCTGTAATATCATCATATAGGTCCCACGTAGAGTCCTCCTTAGGTTTTGTAACGCCTCGCCCGAAGGGGGCAGGCGCGTCACCGCCGTGGACGTCCTAGAAGGAACATCCACAAGGCTATTTGAACTTCTTAATCATACGTAACTTGTTCATAGGCAATAGCAGCGGAAGCTCTTATTGAAATTTGATTAAAATTCGGGATCGTCAATCTAAAACATGCATTATAGATATACTTAAACCGTATCCATAATGTTCTTAGATATATCCAAACCAAAATACATTCAGAACTGTATTTACTAACATAATCCCTAACATATACATATAACGAGCCCTATAATTCCAAATAAGTTCTTCAAAAGTGTTTCAGAGTTAGCTAGTTCCCTTAATGCTCCTGTGGTCTCTTTTTGCTTCCAAACCTGAAAAATAGTGAGGTCATGAGCTCCCCGAGCCCAGTGAATAACCCTTACCTTCCCCGTTGTTACACTTTGCACATTAATCAGTTAACACATGATCCACATAGTACACGTATCTCATGACATATGGACAAAACATATCATATGGCATATAGGAGGCATTAAGAGAACATGCATATGCTTCAAGAATCAAAATAAACTCATAGCTTCCATATCTAATATGTTCACAGATATCGCAAACACACACAAACACATTTATGTCATGGAACGGGCAATTAGAGTAGTTTAGTCGTACTTGTCCCATACCAGGTACGATTCAAGGACTCTCGTTTTCACTTAAGTCCCTCACAAACTCTGCTGTTAGTCTATTCACTAAACTAACAATGATTGTCCCATACCAATCATGTCCTTTGGGGTTATAGTCCTCTCTAGAGTCCAAAAGAACGCAAAATTTGCTAAGCAACCTAACGACCCGCCCATAACCATAATCGGTACATACATCACAGCAACTTTTTCACAAAAGTTCACATACTAGCCATGAACACATAACATGTGTCTTAAAACATGCTCATCAATCCCATAAGCATTTCAAAGTCAATCACAAGCTTATAGATATTTTGAATGAACCTTCAAATCCAAAACCAAATCCAAAATCCAAAACTAAAATCAAAATTAATTCCATAACTTAACCAAATTTCAAATCCAATTGAAACCTAATTCCATAGCATATCCAAAATCCAAATCCAAGCTAAACTAAATCCATAATATATCCAAAATCCAAATCCAAGCCAAAACCAATTTCACCACACATCACATATCCTTAACTGAATACAAAATTTTTAGTTTAGGGGAAATCAACTCATGGCCCACACAAAGAACTATCTCAAACACAAGGGTCACAAACACATCCTGGTGGACCGGGCGATGCCTACTCAAGGTACCAACCAGGGACCCAACGCTCTAAAGTACGTAGATGCTCTCAAATCACAAACTGAGAAGTCACGTTCACATCCTAGAGAACCAGGGACCCACACAGCTCCCAAATAATACAAACTGAAGAGTCAATTGACGGACCCAGCAGTGCCCACTGAAGGTACCAACCAACGACTCATACACCTCCAAAGACAAAGACAACTACTTCTATGGCTATAGCTCTAGAACGCTCTGTAATAGCCTCAGACAAGACATGAACCTCTTTCCCCAAAAACACAGCTTATTAAAATCGTATAATCCATACAATCACATTTTTATTTTCAAAGAAGCTTAATTCCATAATTGTAACAAAAACATAATCAAAACAGAGCATAATTCAACTCAAAATGCTTTTCATAATTTTCCCAAACTTCATCACACAATCAGAATTCTCAGAAAGCTCAACAATGGCCTTTTCATATTTAATATATGGATTACACATACAAATAATCCATAATTTTTGATTATTTTGGCTGACTGTTTGAATTTTTGGGAACGATGGGCCTGGAGAAAAGCCATAAAATCTATATGTTAGAATCCACAACATATCCAAAATCCAAAAAATTTTCATAATTTTTTGCCAACCCAATAATTCACAAAAAATCAAATAGTGCCCAGCTGTGTGCAAAATCTAAAATTCCACCGTTTATTCTTCTTCCATTTTGTTCTTCTAACACTAATAATTAATCCAAAAATCACAATTAAACAAACAACTCAAGGAGGTGAGTTTCTAACAAATGAATTTAGGGTTCTAATCTACTAAACCCTAAAACATCAAATTCATAACTTTAATCCTCAATTGATTTCTCAATTTCAAGCATAAATCAACAAATTTATCTTACCCTAACCAATTTTAAGTTGAGGAAGACAAGAATTACTCACCTTGAATTGAAATCAAAATCAAAAACTGTAATCCTCTTCTCCTTCTTCTCCTTCTTCTCCTTTTCTTCTTCTTCTTCTCTCTCTCTCCTCTCCTCTCTCTGATATCGTGGTGTGTGTTTGTGTTTGTGTTTGTGTAGGTTGGGGAAAGAAGAAGAATGGGAGAGTAGTGAAGCCCCTCCTTCACGTGATAAAAAATATCCCCACCCCCTTTTCTTTTTCTTTTCCCTTTTTTTTGGTCAAGCCCTCCTTTTGACTCCTTCTTCAATTTTTTTTTTTTTTGGGCGTACACTTACTACTAAATAAGACATGCTTTCTAATTACTCCTCATAACATAATAATCATAATAACATAAAACACACATGTGTCTAAAATGAAATGCATACAATATACACATAATTTATATATATTGCAAATAATTCAAATAAGTAAAAAACATTTCGGGGCGTTACAACCTTCCCCCCTTAAAATAAGTTTCGTCCTCGAAACTTATCATCAATTCCATGTCACACGAATTCAGATTGCAACGTAAGTCATGTAGAGCACACATAATGCACAGAATCACGTAGATGCACATCATCAAACGTATGGTCAATCACATGCACACACAAGCCCTATAGGTCGGAGGTCACAGGATTGTTGCTCTGATACCACTTCTGTAACGCCCCGCCCGAAGGGGGCAGGCGCGTCACCTCCATGGATGTCCTAGAAGGAACATCCACAAGGCTATTTGAACTTCTTAACCATACGTAACCTGTTCATAGGCGATAGCAGCGGAAGCTCTTATCGAAATTAAAGTTCGGGATGGCCAATCTAAAACATGCATTACAGATATACTTAAACCGTATCCATAATGCTCTTACATATATCCAAAGCAAAATACATTCAAAACTGTATTTACTAACATAATCCCGAACATATACATACAACGAGCCCTACAGTTCCAAATAACTTCTTCAAAAGTGTTTCAGAGTTAGCTAGTTCCCTTAATGCTCCTGTGGTCTCTTTTTGCTTCCAAACCTGAAAAATGGTGAGGTCATGAGCTCCCTGAACCTAGCGAATAACCCTTACCTTCCCCATTGTTACACTTTGCACATTAATCGGTTAACACATAATCCACATAGTACACGTATCTCATGACATATGGACAGAACATATCATATGGCAAATAGGAGGCGATAAGAGAACATGCATATGCTTCAAGAATCAAAATAAACTCATAACTTCCATATCTAATATGTTCACAGATATCGCAAACACACAAAAACACATTTATGCCATGGAACGGGCAATTAGAGTAGTTTAGTCGTACTTGTCTCATACTAGGTACGATTCAAGGACTCTCGTTTTTACTTAAGTCCCTCACAAACTCTGCTGTTAGTCTATTCACTAAACTAATAATAATTGTCCCATACCAATTATGTCCTTTGGGCTCATAGTCCTCACTAGAGTCCAAAAGAACGCAAAATCTGCTAAGCAACCTAACAGCCCGCCCATAACCATAATCGGCACATACATCAAAGCAACGTTTTTACAAAAGTTCACATACTAGCCATAAACACATAACATGTGTCTTAAAACATTCTCATCAATCCCATATGCATTTTAAAGTCAATCACAAGCTTATAGATATTTTGAATAAACCTTCAAATCCAAAACCAAATTCAAAATCTAAAACTAAGATCAAAATTAATTCCATAACTTAACCAAATTTCAAATCCAAATGAAACCCAATTGCATAGCATATCCAAAATCCAAATCCAAGCCAAACTAAATCCATAACATATCCAAAGTCCAAATCCAAGCCAAAACTAATTTCACAACACATCACATATCCTTAACTAAATACAAAATTTTTAGTTTAGGGGAAATCAACTCATGGCCCACACAAAGGACTATCACAAACACAAGGGTCACAAACACATCCTGGTGGACCAGACAATGCCCACTCAAGGTACTAACCAAGGATCCAATGCTCTAAAGTACGTAGATGCCCTCAAATCACAAACTGAGGAGTCACATTCACATCCTAGAGAATCAGGGACCCACACGGCTCCCAAATAATACAAACTGAGGAGTCAATTGGTGGACCAGGCAATGCCCACTCAAGGTACCAACCAACGACTCATACAGCTCCAAAGACAATGACAACTACTTCTATGACCATAACTCTGGAATGCTCTGTAATAGCCTCAGACAAGACATGAACCTCTTTCCCCAAAAACACAGCTTATTAAAATCGTATAATCCATATAATCACATTTTTATTTTCAAAGAAGCTTAATTGCACAATTGTAACAAAAACATAATCAAAACAGAGCATAATTCAACTCAAAATGCTTTTCATAATTTTCCCAAACTTCATCACACAATCAGAATTCTCAGGAAGCTCAACAATGGCCTTTTCATATTTAATTTATGGATTACACATACAAATAATCCATAATTACACTAAGCAAGGTACTTTAACTCAAAAATTCATAACTCACAGCATACACATTCAATCTTCACCAAACTTTGCAGGAAATTGAAAAATAACATATAGATTCTAACATATAAATTTCATGACTTTTCTCTAGGCCCATCATTCCCAAAAATTCAAACAGTCAGCCAAAATAATCAAAAATCTAAGAATTAAACCCAAAAATTCATAACTTATAACATACACAACCAAAATTCACAAAAGTTTACAAACAATCACCCCATATCATGAGGAATCTACAGTAATATTTTGAGAATTTTTATCCAAACAAATCCTTCAACATAATTAAAACAGCAACCGAAAACCATGCACCCAAAACAGGGCAGTCTCAATAGAAAATTCATAAATCCTAAAATACACATCCAAAATTCATCAAAATTTACATAAATGTTCCAGACATCCTTCGTAGCTTACAATAAAATTTTCATAATTTTCCTCCAACCCAATGGCTCATAATAATCAAAACATTAACCGAGTTTTAGCACGAATTTACAGGACAGATTTGATCAAAAATTCGTAACTCACAAACCACATCTCAAAAATTCACGAAAATTGGCAGGAAATTGCCCAATATCATGGATAACCTACAGTAAAACGTTCAGAAATTTTTACCAACCCAATAATGCACAAAAAATCAAATAGTGCCCAGCTATGTGCAAAATCCGAAATTCCACCCGTTATTCTTCTTCCATTTTGTTCTTCCAACACCAATAATCAATCCAAAAATCACAATTAAACAAACAACTCAAGGAGGTGAGTTTCTAACAAATGAATTTAGGATTCTAATCTACTAAACCTTAAAACATCAAATTCATAACTTTAATCCTCAATTGATTTCTCAATTTCACGCATAAATCAAAAATTGATCTTACCCTAACTAATTTTAGGTTGAGGAAGACAAGAATTACTCACCTTGAATTGAAATCAAAATCAAAAACTGTAATCCTCTTCTCCTTCTTCTCCTTTTCTTCTTCTTCTTCTCTTCTTTCTCTCTCCTCTCCTCTCTTTGATATCGTGGTGTGTGTATGTGTTTGTGTTTGTATGGGTTGGGGAAAGAAGAAGAATGGGAGAGTAGTTACAGGTTTGTTAGACCAATGGATTAAAACATACACCACAGCATGGTTCCCCTTCTTTCCAAGCTTCCTATCTAGGATGGCAATGGGTTCAGCTGTTAACAGGCCAAAGTCATCCACATCAGGTAAAATATCCTGCACCTCAGTACTCCCCACACGCTTCTTCAATAGGGATATATAGAATACTGGATGGATTCTGGCAGAGGGAGGTAGTTGCAACCTATAGGCCACAGTCCCCACTCTGGCTACCATAGGGAAAGGTCCAAAAAACTTTGGTCCTAGCTTCTGATTATTCCTTAGAGCCATGGAGTGTTGCCTGTAAGGTTGAAGCTTAACATAAGCCAGATCTCTAATATTGAGGGTCCTCTCAGACCTATGTTTATCAGCCTGTTGTTTCATTCTCTGCTGAGCCTTGGTCAAGTGATATTTCAAAACTTTAATGCATTCTTCTCGAGCTTTCAAGCTTCTATCAACTGCCTCCACATTGCTGTCTCCAAGTACATAAGGAATATGCAGTACAGGAGGTTGGCTATAGACCACCTCATAGGGAGTAACGCCAATAGAGGAATGGTAGTTAGTATTGTACCATCATTCAGCAAGGGGTATCCACAAGGACCAATCCATGGGTTTCTCCCCTACCATACATCTTAGATAGCCTTCCAAGAGCCTATTAACCACCTCTGTTTGTCCATCAGATTGTGGGTGATGAGCTGTAGACATGTGGAGAGAAACATGCTGCAGTCTAAAGAATTCTTGCCAAAAGTTGCTGACAAACACTTTGTCCCTATCACTTACCAAAGTCCTTGGAACCCCATGTAATTTGAAAACATTATCAAAATATGCTTGGGCCACAGTGACTACTGAAAAAGGATGAGATAAGGGAATAAAATGGGTATATTTACTCAATCTGTCTACTATAATCAAAATAGTGTCCTTGCCTCTTGATTTGGGCAAGCCTTTAATGAAATCCAAAGAAACATCCACCCAAACAGCCCTAGGGATAGGAAGTGGTTGCAATAATCCCCCAGGAGCAGATAAATCTGATTTATATTGTTGACAAGTTCTGCAAGCTCTAATGAAATTCCTCACATCTCTATGCAGCCCTTTCCAAAAGAACAACTGCTGGATTCTTTTTGTAGTCACAGTTACTCCAAAATGACCACCTAGTGCTGAATCATGAAAAAGCTGGATGATGTGGTTGGTAATTCTCTATCTCCTCCTACAACCACTTTACCATCCCTGTACAGAATTCCCTGATTTCAAGAATATCTAGGCACTGCTATGTCAGTGGAGAGTTTCTGAATTAGTTCTTGAATGTGACTATCATTAGTCCAAGACTGCTGTATTTTCTTCAAGAGGTCAGAGTGCACAGAAGATAAAGTTAGGGCTAGGAGTTGGGCTGCAGGTAATCTAGATAATCCATCATCCACCATATTCTGTTTACCCTGCTTATAACATATTTCATAGTCATATCCCAATAATTTGGGGAGCCACTTGCCCTGAAAAAAAGTGAAGAACTTCTGTTCCATCTAATATTTGAGACTGAAATGGTCAGTCTTTATAATGAAATGCCTTCCCAATAAGTATGACCTCCATTTCTCTACTGTCTTCACCACTGCCATAAACTCCTTTTCATAGGTTGAGAGAGCTTGATGTCTAGGAGCAAGAGCCTTGCTTAAATAGGCTATTGCGTGAGATTCTTGCATCAACACAGCACCAAACCCTACCCCAGATGCATCAGTCTCAATAACAAAGGTTTTGAAAAAATTAGGTAAAGCAAGGACTGGGGCACTCACCATAGCTACTTTAAGTTCTTCAAAGGCTACTTAGGCCTCTTCAGACCAGTGAAAAGAATTCTTTTTCAGCAGAGAAGTCAGAGGCTTACAAATGATCCCATACTTGTGTATAAACCTCCTGTAATACCCAGTTAATCCCAAAAAGCCCCTTAACTCCTTAATTGTATTTGGTGTAGGCCATTCTTGCATAGCTGCAACCTTCTTAGGGTCAGTGGAAACCCCCTTTGCTGAAATAATGTGACCTAAGTACTCTACCTATGTTTCATCAAAGCTACACTTGCTCCTTTTTACAAACAAGTTATTCTTTCTCAAAAGCTCCAAAGCAGTCCTCAAATGCTCTAGATGCTGAGTATATGCAGGGCTATATATAAGTATATCATCAAAGAAGACTAATATAAATTTCCTCAAGAAGGGCTTGAAGATGTGATCCATGAGGGCTTGAAATGTGAAGGGAGCATTGGAAAGACCAAAGGGCATCACAAGAAATTCATAATGCCCTTCATGAGTTCTGAATGCAGTCTTAGGCACATCCTCAGGGGCCATTCTCACTTGCCAATATCTTGACTTGAGGTCAATTTTAGAGAAATATGCAGCTCCATATAGCTCATCCAACAACTCTTCTATCACGGGAATGGGAAATTTATCCAAGACAGTGTGTTTATTTAACTGTCTGTAATCAACACATAGTCTCCAACTACCATCTTTTTTCTTTACCAATACAATAGGGGAAGAATAGGGACTGTTAGAGGGTCTTACTACCCCAGCTTCTAACATTTCTTGAATAGTCCTCTCGATGATGTCTTTTTGCAAAGCAAGATACCTATAAGGTCTCACATTGATGGGTGAGGTTCCTTCTTTTAGCACGATTCTGTGATCATGAGCTCTGTGAGAAGGTAAACCTTTAGGCTCAGCAAAAATATCAAAAAATTCCTCTAGTAAACTACTCAGTAGTGGTTCCATGACTTCAGCCTGTTGGATTTCTAATACCTCTTCTGCTGGTTGGATTTGTAATGCAAACATCTGAACAGAATGACAGATAGCCTTCTGTTCATTTTTCCCCAACCATCCTACTTCCACCTTTTTGCTTCCCCTCAATACGTGCCTTTTCCCCGTATACTGAAATTCCATGGTTAATTCTTCAAAATTCCATAAAATAGAACCAAGGGTAGACAACCATTGAATTCCCAAGATCATGTCACAGCTTCCTAGTGGGACAAGGAAGGCATCAGTGTTATAGTCCTCACCCAATAGTGTCTATTTGAACCCCCTACACATAGACTGACATTGAAGTTGCTCCCCATTAGCAATAGCCACCATGAATGCAGGAATCTTAACTACTTCACACCTGAGCTTCTTAGCTGTGGTGACATCCAAGAAATTATGAGTACTACCTGAATCCACCAGAATGTGTATGAGTTGTGAGCCTACCCTTCTATTAATCCTCATTGTCTGAAAGATATTCATCCCTATCAAAGCATTCATGGAAATATGAGGAACCACCTCTTCTTGCACTACCATCTGAACCTCCTCTTCCTCCCTTCCATCATCTTCATCCATTATCTCATCCTCTTCTATCACTTCCAATCTATACACCTGAGACTTACATTCATGGCCAGGATAGAACTTCTCATCACACCAGAAGCACATATTATTAGCTCTCTTTTCCTCTAGCTCCTTGGCAGTGAGCACTCTTCTAGGCTTAGAAGTTACTGATCCAAAACTAGAGGAGGTACTCTTAGAACCAACATAGGAAGGAGAAGTGCTTCTGGTGTTAGTTTTAGTATTGGTGAAAGGGGTGTTTGAGGAATAAGGTTGCCTGTTATGTGAACTGAGGGTAGTATGGGTGTAGGGAATATTGAAATAATAGGTTTGCTTTTTTATGGGTTGAGGTAGGATGGGGCCTTGAAAGTAGGGGTAGGTTTATCAAGGCTAGGTTTCTTTCTAGCCATTGAGGCTATCGTGGCCTCTTGAAGTTTAGCTAAGCAATATGCATCGTGTAATGATTGTGGCTTAAACATCCTCACTGAGTTTTGCACTTCATCTATCAATCCACTCAAAAAATAGCTTACAGCTTGTTTTTCTATCAAATCAACTCGATTGAGCAATGTATCAAAGGATTCTTGGCAAGCTTCCACTGTCCCCACTTGTTTTAATTTCATTAATATAAATAGGGTATCATCAAAGGACCCAACACAAAGACGAGCAAGAACTGCAGTTTTATAATCTTCCCAAGCAGGCCACCCCCCTTTACTTGAGTTTTCATAAAAGATTGATGCCACTGCAATGCCTTCCCAGTCATGTGAATTGATGCTATTTTCACCTTTATATTATCCGCCACATTATCTATTGCAAAAAATTGATCACATCTATACACCCAACCCCTTATATCTTCACCATCAAACTTTGGAAAATCTACTCTGGACAAACAAGAGAGAGAGGGTTACCATTGTGAGCCCCATGTTCCTGCATTCTGGTCGTGAGCTATGTGACTTGCACACTAAGACCTATAATGAGCTCTCTTAGCTGTCCAATTGCTCATTCCTGATCAGCTCTGAGAGTTGCCAGCTCGCTTCCCAGCTGGGTGTTCAAAACATCAATGTTGTGCTGTAATTGTTGCTGTACATCGTCTAGCCTCATCATCTTCAAATGGCAAACGCAGATTGAATGAGTAGGATAAGATTGATTCAATTTAAATCAATGTCGAAGATGGTGGTGATCAGGTTTAAGGTTCTCAGGCTCTGATACCAAATTGATACGATTCCTAAGAGCCAGCTAGGACTCAAGGGAAATCAAAAAGAGTTGATTGCTAATTTGGGAAGGACAGGAGAGAGAAAAAAATAGAGAGAGAGAGAGAGAGAGAGTAAGACTGTGATATTCATTCCCCCCTGCTTATTACAATGAAGTTCAGATCTTGTAGCCTGAATCCTTCACCCTTTCTAACAACTTTCCTAGAAAGGAGGGCAAGTGGGTTGCTGCCTAACAGAAATACCATAATCGTATTTTGAAGGTAAAGGTTGGCGCCAATTTCTTAACACTAGTCACTTGCTTCTCACATGACTGACCTGTATTATTCACATATCAGCAACCGAGTGGGTAATCTAGGTTTTAGGGCTCTTGTTAGCTTCAATTCTAGTTTCTAGATAATTTTTAGGATATTAATTTGAATTCGATTTTACTGTTTTAGGGTTTTGTTTTAATTTTCTCAGTTTTAATCTCGATTTCAAATCCATGTTATAGCGCTCAAATTCATGTAATTAGGGTTGATTTTGTTAATGTGGAGTCGGCATTCATCATCTTCAACTAGCAGTTGCGACGTTTTGGGTTCGAGTTCGATTACTTTCAGTTTTACCATCCCCAGTTTCTCTTCTTTGGGTTGCTCTGCTTTCATTTTGTGTTTCTGATTTGGTCAAACATAGCTAATGTGCTTCTTGTGGATTAAGGTTGGTTGTTACTATTTTTGATTTGGTGTTGCCCTGTTTCGAGCTCCAAAGCTAGTTTAGGTTGCTTTTCTGCTCTGTTTCGTTTATGGGTTGTTGCTTCAGTGGATATTGCTGAATTTGGTCAATCTTAATCTAATTTTCTGCTTGATTACGTTCATATGTGCTTGTTCATGGTTGCCATGGTTTCTGTTTTCGCCTCTCGCCTACCCTGCCTGCTTGCTCCATTTGTTCTATCTTCCCTGCTTGTCTCTGTTTGTTTATTTCTCTGTTTTAATTATATAGCTCTCATTTGGGGTGTGTTAGTGCTGGAATGATTCTTATTTGATTGGAGTTGATATTATTTGATGTTAGATTCACGGGAGGCAGTGGTAGGGAAACTTTAGGGTTATTCATTGACTTTAAATTCATCTACATTGCTTATTGTGATCATGTGAACTAATAGTTACTAAGCTTTTGTAGATATTTTAAATAGCTATAGTTTGATTAACTTGGAAAATTAGTTAGTTATGTTGATTTAATATTTAGTGACCTTGATCTCCTCCTCATCCCTGAGGATGCGGCCCTCAAGTACTACGACGAAAGTCGTACGCTCACAACCTTTATATTTACATTTGCAATTATCATACAAGTTTTTGGCATCGTTATCGGGAATGACGGCATGAGATTTGGGTCACATTTTCTTTATCTTTGTTGCTTTCTTATTAGTTGTACATGATTTATCTTGTTTTCTTTATTTCGTTATTAATTGTCACTTAGTTTAGTTTAATTCTTGAAGAATCCAAAAAATTAGAAAAGACTAAAATTGAAAAAAAAGGGAAAAATTTTGAACAGCCCCTGAAAATTGAAAAACTTAAAAAATTTTAAAAACAAATGGCAATTTTCTATTTCCATCAGTTTGAGCATGAAATATTTTGGCGATATTTAAGTAGATTGAATGATTTTCATGCTCAATGTGTTGATCGATATTTTGAGAAATGAAAAATTTGCCAAGTGATCTTTTGAGGGTCTTAGTGATGAATACTGTGGTCATGTTGGGACTATGTACCCCAGGGGTTTGGGATATTTGTTCACTAAGACTTCTAATGAAATTTAGGATTTCTTTGAGTATTTGACTCATGACACTTGGGAGTATGACAATGCTAGAGGGACCTTTAGTCACCTTATTCCCAAACCTTATATGATACATGCTACACCTTTAGACGAGAGTTAGTTTGGGAGTATATCATATCATCATTCTCATACTTCATGTGTTCCTGTTTCATGTGATTATTGTAATTCCTCTGATCATGATGTTAACACTTTTCCATTGCTTGGTAGACTACACAGATTAGAGGCATAGGCTGCCTTTAATAAGTAGATTTACTTGCAGAGTTCACTTAAGATTGACCTTAGTTTAGATTCTCCTACACTTGAGGTTAGGTCTTGTGATGACTTTGATGTTAGAAGTGAGAAACCGATTCTTTTAGGGCGTGATTTTTATGATGATACACCTTGTGATGACCTCGAAGAAGTGAGTGATCTCTTATCGCCTTTAGCAGTTTCACCCTCCCTAGATTTTAGCACTGTTAGTGACCACCCTAAGGGTAGTCTGATCGATCATGACTCGTCTCTTTCTTTGGCTCTCTTAGGAGAGCTAGAGAAAAGAGATGGATTTGAGATTGATGCTAGTTCTGATGGTTAGTGTGACGTATTAGTTGAGTTAGATTATACCTTTTGTGAGGAGCATTCTTTTGATGAGCCTTCTATTATGGAGTTTAGAGAAGTTACACCTCACATGGAGCTCAATGATCCCATTTTTATTGAGTCTTCCGCTGACTTAGTTCCCACCCCTCTCATTTCATCCCTTTGTTCTTCCCTTCCAATTCTTCTCCCTTATTTAGACCCGTCTGAGTCCATCTTCATAGAGTCTGAGACTTTTGTGCCTGACAGTCCTTGTTTAGATCAAAGTCTTAATAATAATGACTTGGAGAGACTCAAGGATCACTTTGAGGTAAAGGACTTGACTCGTATGAGTTTTGATTTTCATATTCAATTGGTTTTGCCTTGGTCCTCTTCCCTCCCACTTTAGAGATGTTGGACTTTATTTTGATCATTCAGACCACTCTCGATAGTGTAGGCATTCATATAGTCACGTCATTGTTAGACCATTGACTAGTTTGTTTGATTTTGCATATATAAATCTCTTGTTTGATTGGGTTGAGAGCTTTGATAAGCTCAAGAGATCCTTGACTTGTATTCCTTTTAGACATTTATTTGGGTTGCACCTCCTGTTTCTAGCTACTTTTATTTCTATGAGGAATGTGCCCGAATGTTTGATAAGTTGCTACGAGCCTTGGTCATTTTTGATTAGTAGCAGCTTGTGAGTTGAGATGGATTAGCTGATGCTCCATGGATCTCCTCGACATCATTTGAGTGAGACATTAGTTCGGGTACAATCTGTATCCAACCCGGTACGATCATTCCACCTCTTCCCTATCCTCATTTTTCTTTTCTATCTTTCTTTCTTGTACATAGTTGTGGATATTTAGAATTGTGATTGGGTGGGTGATTGAGATTAAGGAGAAATTTGGGATTTATTGAGCTGAGTTGGCTATGAACGCCTTTGGTTGTGTTGTACACTTTGCTATTAGGGGTGTATTTTGTTTTATGAATACTTGTTAGTTCCTTTTGGTTGAATAGCTGTGGATATCTAGGATTGTGAATAGTTGTGGATATCTAGGATTGTTTTTTTATATGATAGAGTTGTGTGTTATGTTTCCTTAGTTTTGTTTTTTTAATAGTTTGTTTTGTTTTCTTTTTGGTGTTTTAGTGGTTTTCTTTTTGTTTTGCATTTTATTTTTTTGTTGTTTTGAGTCTTGTTTTGTCTTAGGATTTCTTTTATGTTGTCTTGTATTTGGTAGTTCCTTGTTTATGCTAGGTATTTTTGTTTTTTTTTAGTATGTTTTAGTTGTGTTTTGTGTATTGGTGGTATGTTTTTGTGAATATGTGCTTAGAGCTTTCTTTTTGTTCTATTGGTTTTTTATTTTGTTTTTCTCTTGTGCCTTGTTTCGTTTAAGGTTTCTTTCTGCTTTATTTTGTATTTAATAGCTCCTTAGTTTTGGTATGTTTTTATTTTAGTGATTTTGATTTGATTTTGTTTTATAGTGTCTTTTTCTTTTGCTTTCTTTTTTGATTTTGATTTTGATTTTGGTTTTTTCCTTTAATGATTGGCGGTGTCCTAGTTTGTATATATTTGTGAGTTTGCATTGGTTTTACAATTGTATAGCTTATGTGATTGCTTTTTGGCATCTTAGCTTCCACAATGAGCACATTGTTGAGTTTTGGTATGGGGCTGAGGTACCCAATTGCACATAATTTTCGAAAATTTTCAAAAATTCAAAAAGATTTTTCTTTTTATTTGGGGATTTGCATGCTTTTTTTGGGCGATTGTGATCCCATGTGGCTAGTTCATTGAATTACATGTAAATAGACTTTGCATATGAGATGCTTAGTTGAAGATGTAGATACGATTTTTCATAATAACCCTATCTTATATGTGTGATTTTGTGTGCTACCGTACTCACTTTATCGTCAGTTCTTAGGTCTTGTTGTTAAGTTGGCATGTGAACCTTTTGTTTGTCAAAGTTGCCTTTTAAGCCCTAGGAAAATGCGGAAATAAAAGGAAAACAAAAAGAAAAAAGTCTAAAAAAGTGAACAAAAACCTGGGCACCAATGTTCAAAGTCAGTATCTTTATTTCATATATTTAATTAGCTTGAATATGTGCTATTTTACTTTATTACACATTTATTTGGGCAATAAAATAAGTGCTTTGCACATTCTAATAAGACCTCTTTTTAGGGAAGACCTGAATATTTGTAAGACAAGTCGGTTTTGTTCTTAAAAAAATAAAAAAATGAAAAAAAGAGAGTAAAGAAGGTAATTAGGCAAGGAAATGGGGATCGTGTCAATTTTAGCAGCTTGATTCATAGGATTGATACACATTTGCACATGCACTAAGGTGCACATATCATTGCATATTATTGTGTGTGGGTTTAAAAATGGAGGCCAAGATGCATTTTGTGACTAGATTATCTCTTGATTGTACATTCTATTTGTATATAGTTTGGTGATCTGGTTACTAGGGTATTGCAATTACCTAAGTCATGTACATGATTTCCCCATTAGTTGTATATATGTTTATGTTTTGAAAAAACCAAAAGATTTTCCTTTATTTTCAAAAAGATTTTTTGGGTATTTGACTTAAAAACCCTCACAAGACCTCACTCGTCCACTTAGAAAACCAATGGTTTTAAAGGGCTAGTTGCAAAATGCAACCGTGATTCTTATAAAATTTGAGTTAGGATTTTCTTTTCCTTATTTTCCATTGATTTTTAGGTAGGTTAGTTTGGTTAACCCAAAGAGCAAAATCTTGGTGTGGAGGTATTTGTTTGTGTCAAAAATGTGATATCTTTACAATACCTTTATATCTGATTTATGCTCAAAATAATTGTTGTATTTAGATTTTCATTTGATTTTATTTGCTTTTGCAGGTGCTGAATAAATCAAAAAAAATGGAGAAAAAATGGTGAAAAAAGCCGAATTGAGAGTTGGGCTTAACTTCCACTTGATTTGGCCTATTTTCTGTAAAGAGCCCACCATCAAAAAGGGGAAAAATAATAAAAAAAAAGAAAACCAAAACTAAAACCCATCCCCTCTCGTCACTTCTGGTCACGTGATACCCCCTTTCTTAATCTTCTTTCTCTCTCCTCCCGTTCTTCTCTTGGCTCACAAACCCCCGATAGAAACCATTTTCCCCTCCCCATCTCCATCTTCTCATCTCTCTCTCTCTCTCTCTCTCTCTCTCTCTCTCTGTAGAACTCGACGCACCACCATCACCACCATCACCACAATCATCCTCATCCACTTCACCATCAGCACCACCATTGGCACGTCAACTGCCAGCACATCCCCCTCTCGACCGTCCACGTCGAGCCGCAATTCGCCGGTGAAGAAGTGAGTTTGAAGGAGTATACATCAAAGGGTTGCGGCAACCAAGTGGGTATTCTAGGTTTTAAGGTTCTTGTTAGCTTCAATTCCAGTTTTTAGATAATTTTTAGGATTTTAATTCGAGCTTGGTTTTACTGTTTTAGGGTTTTGTTTTAATTTTCTCGGTTTTAATTTCGATTTTAGATCCATGTTACAGCACTCAAATTCATGTAATTCGGGTTGATTTTGTTAATTTGGAGTCGACATTCATGATCCTCAGCTGGCAATTGCAACATTTTGGGTTCAAGTTTGATTAATTTCAGTTTTCCCCTCGCCTATTTTTCTTATTTGGGTTGCTCTGCTTTCATTTCTATTTCTGAGTTGGTCGAACATTGATGGTGTGCTTCATATGGATTGAGGTTGGTTGTCACTATTTTTGATTTGGTGCTGCCCTGTTTCGAGCTCCAAAGCTCATTTAGGTTGCTTTTCTTTTCTGTTTCATTTATGGGTTATTGTTAGTTTAGTGGATATTGCTGAATCTGGTCAATCGTAATCTGATTTTCTACTTGATTGATTTTGGCGGTGCTTGTCCATGGTTTCCATGGTTTCTGCTTTCGCCTCTCCCTGCCTTGCCTGCATGCCTGCTCCATTTGTTTTATCTTCCCTACTTGTCTCCATTTGTTTATTTCTCTATTTTAATTTTGCAACTCTCATTTGGGGGGTGTTAGTGCTGGAATGATTCTCATTCGATTGGAGATATTATTTGATGTTAGATTTACGGGAGACAGTGGTAGGAAAACTTTAGGTTTATTCATTGACTTTAAATTCATCTTAATTTCTTATTGTGATCATGTGAACTCTTGGAATAGGAAAAAGATTTGATCTACAGGGTCCCAAATGAATCGATTTAGTGCAAAAAAGTCCTGTTCATTGAAGTATCTAGCTCGTGCCGGGTACAACACGGTTCCATTATGCAAGAACCCCGAATCATTCTCTTCAAGTCATCCTCATCATAAATGCTCCACTTATCCCTTAATGACCTGGCCCACTAGGGAAATCCCAATTCAGTGGTCTTTACGATCAAATCAAATAGAAAGCATGGGGGGTTCAATATTCTAGGAGCCCGAACTATGTGATTGAATAAATCCTACTCGCTTTGTTCCGACTCAAAGTCTTCTTCATATTCTGCCAATCTCGACACATATTCGTTAAATTCCGATCTAGATTCGCACAATCCCGATTCATATTCATACTTGTCCAATGCCGATGCATATTCGCCTGATTCAGATTTTGCATAGAGAAATCTACGATCAAGGCTAGAACAAGATCCATTGCTCATCATATTTAAGGGATTCCTTAGTTCGGGCAAAATAAGCAATAACACTAGATTATTCTCTTTTTCTGTCCATAACAATCCCACTAGAGCGTCTTCTACTTCTAATAGGCCGTGAACTAGAGCAGAGTCATTATAAATGGGTCCATAAGAAGAGATCCCATTTTTTTCATCAGGTCCAGGGGGAGACCAAAGATCTTGTGCGACTGATCTGGCAGAATAACTTAAAAGATAAAGAAGTATAGTTAATTTTTTCATGCTTGTTCAAAGTTCGAAGTACCGTTAACAAATAAGAATCTACTACGTCACATGATTCCTTCTTCATATAGAAAGATATAGGATCTATAAAGCAATGACTTAGAAGTACATTTTGTGTAAGAGCCCTTCTTATCTAATAGAAAAGGATCCCATGATCCGCAATCGGTATTTTATCGAATCAGAAACCCCAAGTTTGTCTATGAAGGGCCAATCTAATTGTATTAGCATCTATAATTGATTTCTTCCTTGTAATACTAATCGATAGGGCCTCATTAGTAAGTGCTATAAGATCTCGTACGTTGGAACTCATGGTTATAGACCCAAATCCATTAGTCTGGAACATTTTCTTTTCTAAGTAAAATCCCTAGTAGAAGAAAAAGTGAAAAGTGCTTTCGTCATTATGGAATAAGAAGCCTTTGCATCTTCATGCATGTATTTAATCTATTCAGAGCTATTAGAGAGGGATCCACTTTTTGAGGAGTATTAGTCGAAGCAATAACAAGACTAGTGGAAAGTCTTTCACAATTGATGGAGATATACTTCATTAATAGATTGCGGGATAAGTCATTTGACTTATTCATATGCAGATTATAAATGTTTGGAATCCATATTATACAATGAGACATTATTTTTACTAATTTAAATTGAAATAAGTTATAAAATGGGTCTTTTCTCTTTCCCATCTCGAACAGAATATGATCCACATCCCGATCCATAGCTAGATACCTTAGATCCTTTTCAACATCACACCATTATCGTAACTATATCATCAAGCTCGTCGTCCCCCTCACTAGTCCTGGGACCATTCTCAACATCATCCATCTCGTCATCACTATCATATTCAAAAAAAATTTTAGTCTTCTTTTCACCCAGGAATTTCCTCAGAAATACAGTAATAAAAGGAACATAGGAGTTTGTCACTAGGTATTTAACTAAACAGGATCGTCTAATTCCTATAGAACCCATCACTAAAATACCTCTTGAGGGGGATAGGTCTGAGCGGAGCGAAAATGATTTTTCATGAGATGGGAAATAAAAACTATTAGCCCCACACGAAGTTTGTGAATAAGTGATTGTCTGATAATGAGCAATTACTACCCGTCTTTCTGCTAAACAAGATATATTGAACTCATAATTCATTAAATATTTTGATGAATGTCAACTAAATGTCATAAGTAAATTGCTCCTGATTATTCAATCATTTGATAGGTCTAAGCGTCAGACTCAATAGAATTTGATCAATCTTTTTTTTTCTAGAGTTAAAGCGGAGAACTGAGCCAAGAATTCTCTTTCTTCATCATAAACCACATGAGTGCTCACGACGCAGGATTGTATTTTATTATCAGACCAATCACCCTTCAACATTATATTTATATATCCTCTTCTTCTTGTAAATGAATGGATCTCTTTACTTTTATGACTTAGATGTCTCGTATTTCTCAAAAAAGTGATTCGATTAATGGACTTGGCATGATACTTATGAGATCGATGAGATTAATATTCCAATATTTTTTCTTAGAATGCACACCCATCGTTTCTTTCAACATTTGAAATAGGGAATCGTCTAATTGTTCCAGAACAACCAGAAAGAGTGCCTTTAACCAAAAGGACTTCGGTTCCGGTGGAGAATACCCATTCTTAAGTTTTCTAAACTCAATCGTAAATGATGGAATCACCAAAGATTTGACCTTTTCAGACTCTATCTATAACTCACTGGAGGCTCGTAAAACAAAGATAAGATGTGTACGAACGAGATACCCAGCAATAAGAAGAAGGAAAATGATTGAATAGAAGAACTCCTAAACATTTGGCGATACTAGATGTGTCCATATCAATGGTGATTCATTATTTCGATGAATCATTTCTTCGAACAAAAAGAAGATTATATAACCACTTGCTTGAAATCTTACTTATCTTCATATTCTATTGTCCAAGACACCATTTTTTCCCCTTAAGAATTAGCCATGGTTTATGTAAAATATAAAGAAAAATAGACAGCCTAATATTTAGCATCAGGAATAGGTCTGAAAAGGTATCTAAAAATATCAAATTTAGATATTTATACCCCGTCAAAGCAAGGAACAATGTCATATATATTTGGAATAGATTCCATTTATTAAGGCTTGATAAAACACTATCTTCTTGAAAAGTTCTATATATAAGCCCTTTCTCAACGCATTTCTTTAGACAAAGACTCCGTTTCTTCCGCTTTTCCGATGGTAAATATTTCTCAGAACATGATGGTGTGTAAATTAAACCCATGTATGAACAGAAATTGAGATACTGATGCAAGTTCTTCTTTTCTAAATCAGATAGATTCATATTTGAAAGAGGTTGACAATAAGTTCTTTCAGAATGGGCTATTTGTCTCTATGTTAGAGGTGTTCCAGACATGTCCGTAATTGACTAAATAGTTCTACAAATGAATAGATCGGTTCAAATTGAAAAATCATTAAGTGTGAATATGTTACATACCAATGACTCGATTGGTGAAATAGTATCTCTCTCCAAAAAAGCATGTTTTTTTAAATCGGCACAAAAAGAAAATATTTTGTTGTAAATGAACAAGATATTAAGGAATTGTTTATCCGTAAAATCATAATTATTGATACAGGCCTTTTCCATATAAAAAGGAATCTTTTGTTACAGTATAAGTGATGTGGATTATTCAAGAATCAAAGTTGATTTGCTTTATAAAAAGAAGATATCAATAAACTTCTATGAAATGGTTTTACGGGATTCAGGCAATTGATTTGATCGTGAGATATCATTGAGAAATAGGAATCCGTGTTATCAAAGGATTTTACGCAATTTTTTCTAGTATAGAAAGAGTCAATCATCCACTTTGGTATCTTATTGAACAAAATGGTGATATTGTTTCTCCATTGATCAAGAATTTTGATTTGTAGATCGTGTCATGACTATCCAATAAAAAGGCTTTCAATTTTTTCAAATGAACGAATTGAAGACCTATTGATTCTAACAACATATTGTAGAGTTGATCATTCAGAACTTTTAATTCATAAATGTATATCTTAAACCTATGAATGCGGGTATTCCCGCAACTCACAAAGAAAAAAGGAAGTGAGTTAGACAAAAAGACAAGGAATTTGGACAAAAAAAGAAGTGACTTAGACAAAAAGAAAAGAAGTTTCTTCCCTAAAAGCAAAGGAGGTGACTTGTACAAAGCGATAACTTTAGATCAATCAATTGAAAATTTGTTAATACATAATTGATCGAGCACTACTTAAAAACGGCTCTTCTGCTCAGAAACGAAATGTTCCAGGAAATTCTTGCTCCTATTGAACCATTTGTATCTATATGCATTAGGATCCCGATTTATGAATCCCTCGGTTTAAGAAATCAAAATAAGAGGATCGAACCATTTCTTCTGACTCTTTTTCAAATTTAATAAATGTTGGTTGATCGTATATTTCTTTATAGTTCTATGATTCAAAGTATCTGTTGGGAAAAATTGAGAGTTTAAATAAAAGTGCCGCAAGCGTACAGCTCTCGCTGTAGTACTTGAGGGTCGTCTCCACGGGGACGAGGATGAGATTAAAGTCACTAAAGGGTGGCTTAACTAACTACCCTAATGTGATCTACACTAAACCAAATTAAATCGTTCAAGGAAAACATAAGTGTTCAACTTAAGTTAAATGACTAAAATGAACTAAATCTAAGCAATGAACCTTATTATTATGAAACTACCAAAACTGAGACAACCATTTGAAACCATCACCAATCCTAATTAAAGCCTTATCATCTCAACTAAACAATTTGCATCAACTGTTCACTCACAATCATTAATTAATGCAAGCTAAACCTTGGCCTTTCAGGTTACTGGCATCACAACAAAGTCTAGCTACGGGGATGGGGGATTGGGAAAAAGCAAATTAAAGAAGTGGAACAACCCAGACAACATTCACCATCATCAGCTTTCAAGTTCCCAGTGGCAAAACGCAAGCAGCAGAACCACAAGACATTCAACATGAATTGAATCTAACTAGCTACATTACTGGGCAGCAAGCCTACAATTTAATCAAAACCCTAAGCTATGAAATCATCATCCATTATCATGCCTACGAAAATCTGGAATGAAGTTTAATCAAAACCAGAGCTGCAAACAACCGAGATTAACATGTCTAAACAGAATAAAAACTAAGCAGCAAGGGAGGGGAAATCAAGCCAAAAACAGACTTGAAAATTGAGCAACAAGACCCAGACAGCAGACTACTCAGATTATTCAACGAAGGAGGAGCTTGAATCGAACTCCATGGTGAAGGGCAGAGAACCAAAACACGACAGGGGAGGGAGAAATCAAAATTACTCAAATTAGCCCAAAAATTCTTGCAATTACAACTGAAATTCTTGATTGACAACTCGAAATCAGCAATTCGACACCTAATTCCATGAAATTAAAGGCTGGAAACAACTCTAAAATTGAAACCCTAAATCAAAACAACCCTAAATTTGGAATAACTTGAAATGAAAACGAAATTAAACCTAAAACTAAATCTAAAACTTGAACTAACCTAAAACCCTAAAATTACCTAGATTAGCTTCAATGGCGTCTGCGAGCTCCTTTTTATACTCGAACCCAATGCCTTGCTTCGATTCTCGACCATCGATTTGGGGGTGTCGTGGATGGCGAAGATGGTGTTGCCAAGATGATGTGCTGGCACCGTTAGCGTGAAACGCAGTGGAGGAGGACAACGATGGTGATGAGGTGGAAGAGAGAGAGATGCGAGGTAGAGAGAGACAGGAGATGGGGATGATGTTGCCATGGGTTTCGAGTTCGGGGGTCTGGGTTTGGGGATGGAACACGCGAAGAAGAAGGGGAGGGGGTTAAAAGACCTGAACCGGTTTATTAGAGGTAAACCGGGTTTTTTTTTCCTTTTCTTTGCAAAGCCGGTCCGGTTCTAAACCGGTTCGGCCCGTTTTTAGGTTGGTTCGTAGTGATTTTTCAATTCCCGACATTATTCACCATTTTTCTCGCATTTTTGGCCATTTATTCGAAATTATTCAAAACTTGCAAAATAAATAAAATCAGTTAAAAACCTTAAAAATACGATAAAAACGAGCATAAAACAGGCGTAAAAGTACCCTAAAAATAGGTCATTTTTGGTACGAACAAATACCCCCACACCAAGATTTTGCTCGTCCTCGAGTAAAACAAACTAAACTAACTAAAAGAAAATAGAAAATAAGAAAAAGAAAATCCTAACTCATTGTCGTAGGAATCACGGTTGCATTGAGCATATGCAACAAGCCCTTTAAACCCCCTGGTCTCCTAAGTGGACGAGTGAGGTCTCGTGAGGGTTTTCAGGTGAAATACCTACAAAAATTATTCCAAAAAATAAAGAAAAATCTTTTTGGTTTTTTTCACAAAACTGATATGTACAAAATCTGTGAAAAACATGCACACATCTCTAATTAGCTAAATCACCCATGTACTTAATTATTGACCTATATATACATAAAATGTACTTCAAGGTCCTCTACCTCCTAAATGATATCAGAGCTTTAATTTTTCACCCCATAGAACATCAAGATACTGAATCCATCCCGATGCTTGTGTGCAAGTGTATCATCATCCTAGGACTTAGATGTACAAGAGTTAGACTCAATCCCACTTGGCCGATATAACTACATTATTAACATACTGGTTTTGGAAGCAAGCTTTCCCAGTAGCAATATTGCCTCAAAGGGTAATACCCAATAGCACGTGCCTCAAAGGGTAACGCCCAGTAGCGCATGCCTCAAAGGGATACTTGTTATTCCAAACTTTATTTTCATCTCTTTTTTTCTTTATTTCATACTTATTCATAGTACAATTTTTTTCCAACCATTTTTCAAAGCAATTATGTCACAAGCTAGTGGGAGAATCATTCTTGGAAAACCTAAGACCTAAAGATAATGACGAAGAAGTAAGTAAGGATCGGATTTCACAACCTATAATGAACTACTGGGGTTTGAATTAGGGCTTAGACTATTGCATCTGAGGTCGGAAACTTATCACGCACATCCTATTTATATACAAGCTAATAAACAAAGCACAGGGGATTCAAACTAATCAGAAAAGGAACGACTATTCCTAAACACTAAAACCAAAATCTTTTTGAATTTTTGAATTTTTGAAAAAGGGCACCTCACCCCCATACTAAAACTTCACAATGTCCTCATTGTGGGAACTAAGGCACTAAAAAGCAAGCACATCAGCTGTACAACCGTAAAACCACACTAAACTACAAATATATACAAACTAGGACACCACAAAAATCAAAACCAAAACCAAAAACAAAACAAAACCATACACACACATATTTACAAAAGCCAAGAAATACGAAATCACAAAAGAAAGCCAAAATCGAAACTAAAACCAAAGCAAACACACATATTCACAAAAACCAAAACCAAAATCAATGATCTACTTAGTCCCAAACTAACACAAAAGAAACTTAAAATAGGACAAAAGACAAAAGAAAAGAAAGTGGAAGACTAAAACAAAGTCACTAAAACACCAAAAAAGGAACGACAAGAAACAAAACTATTAAACAAAAATTAAATCAAAGAAAAACTAAAACATGCTGAGCTAAAGAAACAAAACAAAATGTAACATAAAAACAACCCTAAATATCCACAACTAAAAAGTATTCACAAAATCAGAACACAACCAAGGGTGTTCATAGCCCACACGGCTCAACATTTCCCAAATTACTCCTCAAAATCGATCTACCATATATTCACAATCCTAAATATGTACGACTAAGTTCAAAAAAGAAATAAAAGAAATAAAAAAGAAAAGAAGGGTGGAACGATCATACCAGGTTGGATACATGTTGTACCCAAACTATGGAGCGTCAGCCACTCCATCACAACTTACGAGTAGCTACTCAGATCAAAACCAACAAACGCTCGTAGTAGCTTATCAAACATACGGGCACAATCCTCGTAAAAATGCAAATAGTAAGAAACAGGAATTGTAACCCAAATAAGATGCATAAATTCAATACAACTCAAGGCTCTTTTGAGCTTATCAAAGCTCTTAGCCCAATCAGAAGAGAAATGTGTATATGTGAAATCAGATGCACAAGTCAATGGTTTCATGAAGATATGACTATATGAATGCATAAACCATCTAAAGTGATCTGAATGATCTAAATGAAATCTCACATCTCTAAGAGGGGAGGGGAGAGAACTAAAACAAGGCCAATCAAAGGAAATATGACAATTAGAGCTTAAATGACGGCCTAAATTCAAGTCCTGCAGTTCAAAGTGATCCTTGAGTCTATCTATGCTATTATCATCAAGAGTCTGATCTAAACAAGGAATATCAAGCACAAAATTCTCAGGCTCTACAAAAGTAGACTCGGGAGGGTCTAAAGAAGAAAGAAGAGGGGGAAGCAGAGAACTGTAATATTCAAGAAGGAGGTCAGCTTGGGCAGGATCAACAGAAAATGATTCATATTCAGCACGGAGATCCTCATTCAAACTCATATCGACATCAAACCCACAAAAAGATTCATAGTCTATATGCAGAATGTAATCATCTAATTTAAACTGAAGGTCAGGAATGATGGAATCAAAAGAGAATGTTTCATACTCAATATGAAAACCCAAATCAAGACCTTCAGTAACATCAAACTCATATGAGAAAGATTCATATTCGGCACAAAGAATATCATCATCAAAGTCCAAAATAGTGGGTTTAGTTATCTCATCACATAACTCCTGTGAAATAGCTTTCGAATCATCTAAATCATGAGGCTCAACTGTAGGTGCAATGCTTATATCCGGCTCACTAACAGTATCAGATTGTTCACCCACTTCCAGTTCATGACAGTCATTCAGAGTGGTGGGTAGGTCGACATAAACTAAGATATCTTCAGTGACATCTTTGAGTGAGCTAGTGTAGGGCGCAAGGTCTGTTGATAGAGATGTAGGGAGGTCACTCTCTTGTTCTAGGTTAGGCAAAGACATCTTTTCATTCAAATCAGGCCTAGTAGAATAAGAGGGTTCAAAATCATTATAGAGACTAATGTCCGGTTTAGCAGATCCTAAACTAGCATCAATCTCACGAGAAGTCTCCCTATTTTTGTCAAAACATTGAGAATATTCAGCAATTCCCACTTTTATAATCTCTATCATTTGTTCAGTTATATCGTTAATCTTCTTTTAAAAACTTGCACATGTAACATCAATATACTCACGATAAGGACAAGTATAAGCATCATGATCAGGAGATTCACAATAGTCGCAGAACACAGGAGGCATATAAGAGTTATATGAGTCATAGGAATTCATAAAGTGATTTGAAGGGTAAGAATTAGCATGAAAATCATACTCTCCATAAGTCGAGTATATAAAAGTCTCATTAGCTTGCTCAAATGCATAGGTTTCCCTAGCTAATTTTTCAAAGAAATCCCAAACTTCATTTTGAGTTTTAGATAATAATTCTATTAAACCTCCAGGACAAAATGATTCAATATAAGTCCTTGACTCAATATTTAGACCCTCAATAATGACCTCACAAATTTTTCATTTTTGAAAATTATGATTCAGTTGAGCACGATAATCATTAAGCCTTGAAAAATAATTCCAAAAAGATTCGTGCTCATATTGCGGGAAATTGAAAACCGACATTTTGAAATTTTTAAAGTTTTTAAAGTTTTTCAATTTTTAGGGGTTTTCAATTTTTCAATTTTTTTGGGTTTTTTGGATTTTCAAAATTTTTTTGTGGTTTTCAAGTTTTTCAATTGTTTTTGGATTTTAAGTTTTTCCACTTTTTTCATTTTCAAAGGTTTTTCAATTTTTTGGATTTTTGAATTTTTTTCAAGAAACGATTAAACTAAATAACAATAGATACCAAAATAAAGAAAGTTGGAATCTATGCCAAAATAAAGTTACGAAATGACCAAAACACATCATTTAAACAAATCATCACTAATAAATGAAATAGACAAATCAAAGACACGAAATAAGAAAGTAGCTACGAAAATGAAAATATGACCTAATCTCATGCCGTCGTCCCCGGCAACGGCGCCAAAAACTTGTTGGGAAAAATTGAGAGTTTAAATAAAAGTGCCGCAAGCGTACAGCTCTCGCTGTAGTACTTGAGAGTCGTCTCCACAGAGACGAGGATGAGATTAAAGTCACTAAAGGGTGGCTTAACTAACTACCCTAATGTGATCTACACTAAACCAAATTAAATCGTTCAAGAAAAACATAAGTGTTCAACTTAAGTTAAATGACTAAAACGAACTAAATCTAAGCAATGAACGTTATTATTATAAAACTACCAAAACTGAGACAACCATTTGAAACCATCACCAATCCTAATTAAAGCCTTATCATCTCAACTAAGCAATTTGCATCAACTGTTCACTCACAATCATTAATTAATGCAAGCTAAACCTTGGCCTTTCAGGTTATTGGCATCACAACAGAGTCTAGCTACGGGGATGGGGGATTGGGAAAAAGCAAATTAAAGAAGTCGAACAACCTATACAACATTCACCATCATCAGCTTTCAAGTTCCCAGTGGCAAAATGCAAGCAGCAGAACCACAAGACATTCAACATGAATTGAATCTAACTAGCTACCTTACTGAGCAGCAGGCCTACAATTTAATCAAAACCCTAAGCTATGAAATCATCATCCATTATCATGCCTATGAAAATCTGGAATGAAGTTTAATCAAAACCAGAGCTGCAAACAACCGAGATTAACATATCTAAATAGAATAAAAACTAAGCAGCAGGGGAGGGGAAATCAAGCCAAAAACATACCTGAAAATTGAGCAACAAGACCCAGATAGCAGACCACTCAGATTATTCAATGAAGGAGGAGCTTGAATCGAACTCCATGGTGAAGGGCAGAGAACCGAAACACGACAGGGGAGGGAGAAATCGAAATTACTCGAATTAAGCCAAAAATTCTTGCAATTACAACTGAAATTCTTGATTAACAACTCGAAATCAGCAATTCAACGCCTAATTCCATGAAATTAAGGCTGGAAACAACTCTAAAATTGAAACCCTAAATCAAAACAACCCTAAATTTCGAATAACTTGAAATGAAAATGAAATTAAACCTAAAACTAAATCTAAAACTTGAACTAACCTAAAACCCTAAAATTACCTAGATTAGCTTCAATGGCGTCTGCGAGCTCCTTTTTATACTCGAACCCAATGCCTTGCTTCGATTCTCGACCATCGATTTGGGGGTGTCGTGGATGGCGAAGATGGTGTTGCCAAGATGTTGTGCTGGCACCGTTAGCGTGAAACGCGGTGGAGGAGGACAACGATGGTGATGAGGTGGAAGAGAGAGAGATGCGAGGTAGAGAGAGAAAGGAGATGGGGACGGTGTCACCATGGGTTTCGAGTTTAGGGGTCTGGGTTTGGGGATGGAACACGCGAAGAAGAAGGGGAGGGGGTTAAAAGACTTGAACCGGTTTATTAGAGGTGAACCGGGTTTTTTTTCTTTTCTTTGCAAAGCGGTTTGGTTCTAAACCGGTTCGGCCCGGTTTTAGGCCGGTTCGTAGTGATTTTTCAATTCCCGACATTATTCACTACTTTTCTCGCATTTTTGGCCATTTATTCGAAATTAGTCAAAACCTGCAAAATAAATAAAATCAGTTAAAGACCTTAAAAATACGATAAAAACGAGCATAAAACATGTGTAAAAGTACCCTAAAAATAGGTCATTTTTGGTACGAACAGTATCGTTTCCTATTTGATCCCTTTGAATTCCATATTTGAAGCTGTGATTGGATCTATTTATTAAAAAGATTCGATTTAATACATTTCTTATGTACACATAGGTGCTATATTGGATTTGAATAAGATTTCAGATCAATCTATATTGATTTTGATTGACTGCTTTTTTTCGTATCCTTCAATAAAAAGATTCATTCTCTTCATAAAAAATAGGAGGTACAACCAATAAAGATCTCTTTTTTGATTCATCCCTGGAGTTGAATACATCATTCAAGAATTGTTTTTGATCCAATCCGTAGGAATCAATATAAAAGGCAAGTCTCTTATGATACACCAGATCTAGCTCGATTATTGATAGAGTGAATAGATCTGCCATTTCTTGAGATCTCTCTTCAAAACTGTCCTCCGGTTCATCCTTCGGAATCATATCACATCCTGGATCTGATGAAACAGGATCAATTGGCACCGTATTTTGTAAATACGGAATTATCTTGAATATATTAAGCATTTCTTTATTTTCTAATCGCCTCGAAGGGAAAAAGAAATATCTCGTTGTTTCTTTAACAATTTTTGATCTCTAGTGGACCTTTCAGTAAGATTTGAACACAGATGAAGTTCTAACCATCTGCCCGACAAAAAAGAGCGAATAGATCTGGTATGATTCTCAAGAAGTTCTTTGATTTCTTCTGGAAGTGCATGAATAATCATCTCCTTTTCACGTTCTGTGAATAGCCGAGACATTGAGGAATATCCAAAAAGGCATTTCGGGAATCGGTTTGATTCTATCTCTGTTCCTTCCGTATTGTTAATGGAATCCAAACGATCTCTAGATTGATTAGAAGATCCTTTCAATTTGCTAGAATCCATTACTTGAATGAAGCTTGATCTTGTGGAATCATATTGAATATTTGACAATATATTCCATGCCTTGCTAAAAGACCGATCCTTATTTACTAACACACATTATTTAACCAAATCAAATTCTCTCTCAATACGTTCCTCAAAAAATTCAATCCGTACGGCTTCTTCCCCCAACTAACGAAGAGATCTTGGTGGAATTGCCACATATGAAATTGAGCACAATTTTGCAAAGATAGCCCACTTGTTTCTCGAGAAGTGATGGAAAACATGCTCAATATCATTTAATTGAATAGTTGACCCAGGCCCTTGTTGTTTGACGAAACCCTCCACTTCAATTGGTATTTTTTCACGAAAAGCAAGCATGAGATAACAAATCCAGTGCTTCACTAATATTTCCAAAATATTGTCCCGAATTCAAATTGATTATGTTTCACAGAGAAAGACGATCAAACAATTTCCAATCATCATCTTTACGGATTGGATCATCCAAATAATATACAAAGAGAAATTCCAGATATTTGATATCTTTCTCTTTGAATGAGATCTCAATTCTAGTAGCGGTTTCATTAGATATCTTACAACTAGAATCCCTCCTTTTTTCGATCCAGTTCCTCCAGCACCGCGAACCCCAGTTTGATTCAAGCATGATACACTTTTTAGTTATTGGAAGAAACCAAGTACTCTTTTTCGGATCCAGGAAACAATTCTCAGAAATCTTTTTCCCTTTTGGAAGGAAGAGGAGGGAAACAATCATATTGGAAGACCAAAAGAATTTACTTACTAAGCCTTTATAGATATTTTAAATAGCTATAGTTTGATTAACTTCGAAAATTAGTTAGTTACGTTCATTTAATATTTAGTGACCTTGATCTCATCCTCATCCCTGAGGATACGACCCTCAAGTGTTACGACGAAAATCGTACACTTACAACCTTTAGATTTACATTCAAAATTATCATAGAATGCACCGCATACCTTACATTTGTATTACTCTTCTCCTCCTTCCAGTAGAGCATACAATCATTCACACATGCATCAATTTTCTTATAAGAAAGCCCAAGGTCTTTTATAATCTTTTTTGCCCCATAACAAGAGTCGGGCAAATTTGATCCGTTTGGTAACAACGCGTCTCTTAAGAATTGTAAGAGCATAGTGAAAGGCTCATTACTCTACTGACCAAGAGTCTGAATGTGAAGAAGTTTGACCAATGCAGTTATTTTTGAGGTTTTATATCTTTCATATATAGAATCTTGCAAATCTTTTAACAACCTATAAATGTCTTAGCCTCATCAATTGGCTTATCTTCCTGATTGTCATAGCCTAAGGAATCTACATCATTAAAATCATGATATAAATCCCTCAAGATTCCATGCATTTCATCACATTCATCTATATCATTCTCATCATCCATCTCAACACTAGGCTCACTAAACCTCTCCCTATGATGATACTAAAATGTATACCTTTTGACCATTCCATAAGCAAACAAGTGCCCTTGAACCTATTCATATGTTCCAAACACAATGTTTACACATTTGACGTATGGGCATCAAATGGTCTCTGTTCCCAGCTTAGTAAATGCATAGTCCAAGAAACTTTCTGCTCTTTTCTCATAGTCTTCGCCTAAGTGATCTTCAATGTTCATCCACTCCTTGTTAGGTACCATATTATCAAAATTTGATTTAATTTGCCAGTAAGAACATACCTAGTATGGGAAGAAGAGGCAAATTTAGCTACTAGCCATCTTAGCTCTCACATAACATAGTCAACTAAATATTAAATAAATTTTGATGACTACTTAATTCAACTCCAATCCAACACGGACACAAAAAAATAATACCATCCTAGAACATCATGCTTACTACATAAACTGTGGGGAGCTTATCCAATTATAAGGCCATCAAGAAACATATGTGCTATATGAGATTTAAACACAACATATCCTATCATTACATATTCGCATAGTTAAATAAGAAAACCTCAAAAGTAGAGAGGAACTAGAGAAGGAAGCACAATTTGGAGAAATATGACTATAAACCTTATAATCTAAAAAGCACACGCAAACTGGGACTATCGAACTGCTAGTGGATCCTAGTGGTCTAGGATTATGCTGAATAAGTAGAAAGAAAAGTCCAGGAATGGACATAACGATAGGAGGTGGATGGGAAATACTAATATGAAGGTTCTCGCCTACAACCTATTCCTTTTGGCAACCTATGCTTCTCAGGCGATCGATGGTATGGATTCCAACTCTAGCATTGGAAAGATTTTAAAGAGACTTACTAATAATTCCTTGTGTATTGGTGGGGAAGCATGTTTATGCGCTTGTGCCAAGAATTCAAAAAATTCCTTATGTATTGGTGGAAGTCATGTTTCCAAAAGTTGGGATTTAGGCTTAATCATAACCCTAGCACTAGAAGATTTTAAAGAGACTTATTGATAATTCCTTGTTTTCAGACAACTATTTTCAGGTTTGGGTGATATATTAACTAAAGATGAGCATTAAGATCTAGAGAGAGAGAAAAAAAAAAAGAATCCAAATGAAACCATTCTTATATGTGATGCTAGCTACCCTGTAAGATACCCTACCTGTTTTCCAGGATAACAGTGGGCACATTGCACGCACAGTATCCAGACCTCGCTTTGGTGGGGCAAATACAAAGAGCAGCTCCTGTGTTTATTTTCACCATAATTGAAAGTGGAATAGATTGCCAAAAGTGGCTTTTTTCTTTCTTGAGATGAATGGATATTGATAACAAAGCAGCTGATGTATAGGAGCAAAAACAAGAGGGGTTATGTTCATTAAGCATGGAACTATTCAAGTTTATAGCATAAAGAACTGCATACTTATGTCCTCCTTGTGGAAAATTATTAGTATGAACGGTTACTAGCAGAACCAGATTTACTCAAGATTTAGTTTTTTATTTTGTTCTTTTTCTAGAGAAATTGGAGATTAAGCCCTTAGCAAAGAGAGGTAAAGAGAAAACGCACATAGTTGGTTCACATATAATTTTAACACATATGAATGTAAATATATAACTTATGGAAGCCAAAAAAAAAAAAAAAGAACTATGGAAATCTAGCTTGGTGAAGCTGGAACTTGCAAGAAAATATCTTGACAAGGAGGGATAAGAGAAGATTGATGACCCAATCACCGAATAAACTTTAGTATTACGGAGTAAAAGGACCTACCACCAAATTGTCTTAAGAGAATTCCCTTTCCTCTACTACCGTGAGTTACTCGCTAAGGATTCCTAAATCCACTTTAATTTTCTTAAATTTACTCTTCTGTTTATTTTGAGGTGTCTAGCATTTTCTTTCATGCAAAATTGTTTTACTCTTTAAATAGATAAAATGACAGGTGCGTTGTTATTTCTACATTACCACTACTATCACCTAATGTCATATCCTACGAGCCGATTGTCAAAAAATCCAAACATCTTATTCCCCTACAAATAAAAAGGTCGATTCACTAAAAAAAAAAAAACACAAAAAAAAAGTCAGAGATGACTTACTTTCTCTGAAAGCATGTTATGGCCGAACGCAGTAGCAAATCCAAACAGAGCTAGTTCCTGCCTCATTGCACCCTTACGGATCACAACTATAAGGAATTGAGGATTTCTATTTTAAAAATATGTTTATCTAAGAAACCTACCCTTGTATCAAGGCCACACATTTACAGGAATAATTTGCGTGTCTCAATTTCGAAATAACTTTATCCCATCTCATCGATTATGTAGGATTAGGAATAAAGTGGCTATGTTAATGTAGGAATACGGAACCTATATCAATATCACACTATCATCAGCAAGTTGTAAAACTGTGTTAGGCAGCTTGCTAGCTTTACTTACAATTAAGTACCCCTTGTGCATTTCCCACTTTTATAAAAGGAGAGAACTACCTTATAACTAAAGCAAGCCAAAGCACAACTAAACTTTAATTGAACCCACGTTTTCTCAAAGAAGAAACCCAAGTTGGCACCATACAACATCCTGCTCCTCCTACTCAAGGTTATCCAAATTGTGGCTATCCTCAACCATCACCATACCTTCCTGCTCAAATGTATACTTTCAAAATTCAGAAGAAAAAGGGGGGCACAACTTAGTGAAAACATTATAGAATAGCCCCCCCAAAAAAAACACAAAATCTTATACAAAACTAAGCTATCTGATCAGGCATTTTGTCGAGTACGTAATGTACAGATGAATGAAGTACTCTAATCCCAAACTTTATTGCCATATTTATTGGCATCCATAATTAAATTGTTTCTTTATACAAAAGTTTATCACAAATCAGCTAATTCCAATCACCTAACAACATAAAATCTCCAAAATTCACTGTCAATAAATACAATTTGACCATAATCCATATGAGAAAAAACTCACCAAGTGGATTGAATACCCACAAAGCACTCATGAACTTGGCAGACCCCCAAACAAAATAAGCAATCTATAATAAGAATGATTCGTTCAAATCGTGCCTAGGTAGCTGCAAGTAAACATGGCCTACTCACTGTACTGGTTAAACAAACTGCTTAATTGAAAATAAAATCGTGAGAATGGAAGCAGGAGAAGATGACCCAAACCTGAAATCAGGTAAATTGAAGCAAAATTGCTATCACGACCAATCAGAATTGAAGAACGCAGCGCTGACCATGAATAAATCTCCCTAATTCTTGCAAAACGCCAAGGACTCTCTAGGGCTCTGAAATCAAGTTTCCTTTGGGAAAAGAGGAGGGTTGAGGGAACTTTAGTAAGGGCTTTAGTGTTTATTTTAGTTTTATTAATCAATTTCGACTTTTCCCACTACTTCTTTTAGTTTAAGAAGGAATGCACAGGTGAATTTTTTATTACCTTTTATTTTCCCTCCTTAAAATTCTTCCAAATTATTTTAACAACTATTTTATATAAAGCAATAACGACGTTATTGATACTTCATCGGCCAATTAATATTTTTAAATGATATCAAATGATAATAAAATATTTTTGTCGTTGTTGATACCTTTTAACAAACACTTTTATGTGTAGTCGTTAAAACATGGTAGTTAAAAATCATTTTTCTAGTAGTGAAAAAAAGAATTTAGTAGCTTTAAGCAAGTTATGCCGCACATGATCGTTACCTACATCAAAGGACAACTTACCATTCTTCATATCAATATGACGCAGGACGTGGGAAAAATGGCCTCCCAAGAATGATTAGAGCACACTTGCCCTCTTCCATCTCAAGAATTATAAAATCAATCGGCATAGACAAGTCGCCCCCTTGATGGGGATATCCTCTAAAACAACCATGAGGTATTTCGTATAACAATCCGCCAATCGTAAGGAAATGGTGCTGGGTTCTCAACTCTCCGAAGTCCAGCTCTTTGCAAATAAGAAAGGGTATCAAGCTCACACGTGAGCGCAGATCACACAATCTTTAATCAATGCAAACATTCCCTATCAAGCAATGGATGAAGAAGTGACAGGATCCTTAAGCTTAGTGTTAAGCTTAATTTGAATCGTGGTGCTATACTCTTCAATTAATGCCACTGTTTTGTAGTCTTCTAGGTTTTTTATTTAGACATAATGTCTTTCAAAACATAGCATAAGAAGGCATTTTAGGCAAGGCATCAGTAAATGGAATGTTAATGTAGAGCTTCTTTAGGACCTCCAAAAATTTCCCTAATTGCAAATCAAGTGTAAACTCATCCATTCTTCAAGGGAAAGGCAAGGGCGGCATAAAAGATTTTGGGAAAAATTGTTTGGGTTCCTAGGAACCTCACTAGCATCATGCACAAAATCATCATCAACCACATCATTAGAAGGAGACGGCTCGTCTTCCTCAACAACATCATCATTCCCTTCATTCTTAACCACATTATTGGCACTTCTCAAAAACGTAGTATTACATTGCTCCCTAAGGTTATGTTCGTGCTTACTAGGAAGTCTTTAAGAAGATTGGAGGAAAAGCTAGCTTGTTGGACAATTTAAGCCTCCAACATCTTATTATGAGTCATAAGAACATCAACTTTAGAGGTTAATTGCTTAATGAACTCATGCTTTTGTTGTGTCAAAGGCAAGCTCTCCATCATAGCCTCTAAGTTAGACTTTTTAGGCATTTAAGCGGTAGGCGGTCTTTGGAATCGGGGATGTGGTCTAGCATTCATGTGATGCATAACACGAGGGTTAGTCTTATGTGAGAAATTTGGGTGACTCCTTCGACTTGGATTATAAGTATTGGAAAAAGTGTCATGGATTAGTCTCTAGTTGAAGTTGTTGATAGATTTAACTTGTCTTGGCGAAAGGGACTCCTAGGTTGGCAATTTGTAGTCAAATGTTAAAGGGAACCACAAATGTCACATGAACGGGAAGGAGGACATGAAGTCACGACATTTACATTTAAACGAGCCAATCTTTGAGTCATTACATCTATTTTAGTGGAACCAAAGTAGGTATATAAACTTCCTTCTTACCTCGCACCTTCTTAGATTGTACCCTATCACTAGACCATTTGTGGTTGTTAAAGGTAGGTTCCTCAATGAGATTGTAAGCATCATCCACTGTCTTTCTCATTAAAATGCCTCTTGCCACCATATAAATGGTGGGCATCATGGCATGGGTGAGACCATCATAAAACGTATAGATGATCATCCACTTTTACAAGCCACGATGGGGGGCACAACTACAAGTCTTTGAACCGCTCCCAACCTTCATAGAGAGACTCATCCTCCTTTTACATCAAATTGTAATTTGATTTCTCGAGTTTGCTATTTTGCTTGGTGAGAAGCCAAAAAAACCTTGGTAAGCTCTTTCCATCCACCAGTGGACAAGTTTTGCAAATGGTGTGTAAATATAATCTATTAGAATCAATTAAGTTACAGTGGTGGATAGATAGGGGAGATGTAATGTGGACTTACTATTATGGAGGATTAGTCTAGAATATATTTAATTATGTAAGTTTGTGAAAATATATTTAATTTATCGCATGTGTGGTTAGACAACAACAAAATCTTTTAAATTCCTAAAATGTAAAGGCAATGTATATTTGTGCAATACTCTTAGGCTAAATATACACTGTACATCTTTGTGCATTACTCTTTGATGATATTTACACTTTACATAATTCAATATTTGCAACTCTAATGTTGAACGACTTTCAATCCCCATGATTCCCATTCTCATTCTAACTCTTATTTCCTTTTAATGTCTATATTTTCCTTGTTAATGATTAATGATTAAATAATTTCTTTCTTCCTTTTATTAAAATTGATTACTTTAATATTAAATGGTTGTGATTAAGAGTGAGAATTAATCTTATGGCCCGAAATTTTTGATTTTTGACATTGCATAAGAAATCTACATCAGAATAATATTGCTTTTATATAGTGGTATAGAGGTGAAGGACTTGAAAGATCATAAGCCATCAGTAGTGGGAATTGCAAAAAGTTTGAACCTACTTAATGGAGGTGATGTATTTCTAGCAACTGCTGAAACTACAGAAAAGTCAACTTGGATCTTGGATCCTGATTGTTCATTTCACATGTGCTCAATTACAGAGCACTTTTATACGTATCAACCATGAGAAAAAGGTATTGTCAACAGGGCAACAGTATACAAAGCCGAGTTGTCGGGGTGGGAACAGTACAAATTCATATGTTTGATGGTAATGCGGATGCTAAGTGGAGTAAGACATGTGCCAGGTCTAAAAGAAATTTGATTTGTTTGGAGACTTTTGATGCGAGAGGCTACCAGTATTCATCTCAAGAGGTAGCTTTGAAAGTTTCCAAATAAGCTATGGTAGTCCTTAAAGGAGGAATATCTAGAGGCTTGTACAGATTTGTAGGGAATGTGCAGATAGGTAGAGCTATAGGGAGAGCTTCTACAAGTAACTCAACACTAGTAGAATCCATCTCATTAGAGACCGAAAAAATCGGTCTCTAAAATGCCAAATTCGATTTCAATTTAAATTTAGAGACCAAATAGAGACCGAAATTATGTGATCGTGAAACCCTTGGTTGCAATTTGAATTTAGAGATGGAATTACGAGAGTTGGTCTCAAACTGAGGGCAATTTTAGAGACCACATCTTTAAACTCTATTGGAGTCTAGTCCAACTCGATCTCCAATAGAGATCAAGTTCATTCGGTCTCAAGTTGAGACTAATTTTGAGGTTTGGTCTCTAATTTCACTTAGGGTTCGGTCTCAAGTAGGGACCTTTTTTAAAATTCGGTCTTCGATTGCATTTGTTTTAAAAAAATTATTTTTCTAGTTGTTGTCAATACCCTATTGCTTGAAATTTTTTTAAAAAAATTATTTATGATGCAAATTCCATTTTCAATACTTGTAATTTGAATTATCTGAAGCTCAAAAATTCAAGAGAATAGAACATTTTATTTATATAATTCACTAAATTTGAATAAATACATATACACAACATAATTTAAAAGTGCATAAATTTTCTAATTTCATTTAAAAGTTACAAATTGTTCTCTGCCATACTTACGTATAAGAAAGAAAAGCGGAGAAAATCTAATCTATATGCCATGTTTGTGGTCTTGTAGTTCTCAATTAAAGTTTGTGTTTTCCTTTGTTCCTTTAAGCTGCAAAACATAGAAGGGGAAAAAAAATTAGCTTTTACAAGAGACGGCCAAGAAAATAAGAGAAGGAAAGCCACAAATTGACCTCAATTTTCATCATCATGTCATATCCACAAGCATAATTCATCAAATCTAAAATTTGTTTAAAAACCAAAAATTACATACTAGACGTTTTCGGATCCAAAAAATGGAATCTCACACTTTCACACATCAGTTGAGATTCAAGATTTCAGATCTAAAAGTTTCAGATAAAATATTCTATTATTTGAAATTTAAAACAAATTTTAGATTGAACACCAAACTTATAAGTATTAGCCAGCCTTCTTCATCGTCGTGCTCAACAAAAGCCCCCACTTTGATGTGTTGCTTCTGCCTAGCTCTATCTCAACATATTCATCTTCATTAAGAATATAGAAAATAGAGAGTGAGAGAAAGAAGATGGCAGAGGCTTGGAGTTCAGAGAGAGATGGAATCATTGCTTAGGGTTAGGGGAGAGACAGAGAGATAGGATGAAGCGCGTAAAGGGACGAAGGTGAGGGACGGTTGTGAAGGGTTAGGAAAGAGTTTAATTATACATGGGGCCGCTAGGGTTTGTTTAGTTTTAGCTGAGACCAAATTTCTGAGACCGAATTTTGAGACAGAAAAATATTTGGTCTCCAACTAAAACGGGCAAGATAGGTGGACACTAAAATTGATCTTTAACTAAGACGATTAGCCCGTTTGGTCTCTAAAATCAGTTATGTTTGAGTCCAATCTATTTAAGCGCTATATTTAGTCTCAATTAGAGTCTGTTTCGATTTTTGGTCTCTAAAAATTTCATCTCAAGTGAAGACGCGCTCCATCAGTCTCTGATTTTGGTCTCTAATTTAAATTAGAGACCAACTTAGGATTTGGCCTCTAATTTTTGACGTCTAATGACACGGATTCTTGTAGTGCAAGTGGAAGATAGGTAGCAAGGAGGAAGCGGGTAATGCTTGCTTCTTTGGCTGAAGGTGGAAATGACCTTGGCGAAGCAAGCTAGGTAGAGCCATCGGTATTGATTTTTATCAAGGTGGAGATGGTTGGAATTGGTAAAAATCAATGGCGGACAAAAAAGAAAAAGCAAAGGAACTTAAAGAAGAATTGATAATGGAAGGAATGTTTCAAAATTTATGTTAGGCGATAATTTGTCGTATTTTACGTGCCTCGGTTATCGAATTTTACCTCGTATAATAATATAATCTTTAGGATTTTTACTTGTTTGATTTGCTTTTGTAGGTAATAAACTTCAATCGAGCAAATGTCGCGAAAAGGAGCGAAGACGGACAAGAAAAGCAAAAGACGTCAAGAAAGGATGACGGGGCGACAGTGCCACCATGCCAGAAAATTGGCACGGTGTGGTCGTGCCACCCCATGCTTCTCGTTCGCTTGCTCGCTCGATTTCCTATTTAAAGCCCCTTCGGGCGTTTTTGTTTGGATCTCCCTGGCTCTCTTCGGGTGACTTTTAGGATAGTTTTAGATTAGGTTTTAGCCAATAAAAACCTCAATGGGAGGATTGGATTCAGAGATTAGATTGTGTTTCAGATTCAAGCTTGTGGATTTCAAGATTATTCAATGAAATCAAGCATAAGTTTCTCTTCCTCTCTCTTTTTATTTCATGTTTTTGTTCTTGTTTAGGTTTTGTGAGTTTAATTCTTGCATTTGATTTGTTTAGTTTAAATGTTTAGTTTTCGTTGTTAATCCATGTTTATTTAGATTGTTTAGATTTGATTAGTTTCATTCTCTTTCCTCTCTTGTTCATATTTGGTTTCATATTTGCTAGTTTAGGTTTAGTTTGAGTTTTTGTGTTTGTGATGTTTAGTTGCTAGTTTGTGTTGATTTGGATGGTGATTAGCCTCTTGATGGCTAATTGATCTTGTTTAGGTTTTTGCCCACCCTGTTTATGCTTGAATTTAGAGTTTTCTTTTATGCCGGCCAAGTGTTCAATGAAATGCTTGAAAAAGCTTCCGTCCGTGTTTTGGGCCAATCAACTTATGCTGAGAAGTGAGGTTGATTTTCTAGTGTGGGTAGTGAGAATAGCTTGGATTTGGATATGAAAATAGTCTCGGTCGCTAGCTAGATCAAGGGTTGTAAATCTTGTAAGCTAGATCAAGGGTTGTAAATCTTGTACTTTAATTGCACTAATCACATGAAAATAGGAGGTTAGAGCAATTAGACTAGCTGATGACCCTTGAGAGAGGGCTTGGGTGGTCTTTAATGATACAACCGATCATCTCTGAACACTACATAACTTGGGAAGGTTAAGGTTTGACTTGATTGATTGGTTTATCTCAGATTTAATCATAATCGAAGTCTTTGTTTTTGTTCTAGTAGTATAGTTATATTTTCTATCCCCCTTCTGTTTTGCCTAGCTTGAGACGCTTTCGTAAGCTTTGGTATTTGGAAACCTAACTCTCTGTCGACGACACTCCGAGTACTCAACGATACACCTTGCACTTGGGACTTATAAATATTAAAACTTTTCCCTAGCAAGTTTTTGGCGCCGTTGCCAGGGAGTTGGCGTTTTCCAATATTGGAGCTGACTTGAGTATTTTAGACTAGGCTGCTATTTGGAAAAAAAAATATTCTGAAAAAAAAAGCCTATTTTTCACTTTCCCTAGTATGAGCATGAATTACTTTGGAGATATTATGATAGATTACGTGTTTTTCTTTCTCACTGTGGTTATTACCTGGATAAGTGAGAAATTTTGAGTATAGTTGATGAGGGTGTGAATTGTGAGACCCGTGCTCTTTTGGAGCATTGGAATTTTTGTGTTAAAAATGTTGACGAAGCATGGGATTTGCTCAATTGGTTGGCTGGGGATATTTATGAATTTGAGGCTAGTTGTGCTAATTCTTTCTCCCCATCCCCCTGTATCCCTAATTATACTCTTCTTATGTGTGAAATTTGCAATTGTTCTGACCATGACAGTGATTCTTGTCCTTATGATATTTCTGCTGATGGTTTTGCTAGACTTTCTAGCATGATTGAGACAATGAACCCCAAGTGCAAAGTGCATCATTGAGTACTCGGGGTATCATTCGCAGGGAGTCGGGTTTTCAAATACCAAAGCTTACTAAAGTGTCTCAAGCTAGGCAAAATAGAAGGGGGATAGAAAATAGAACTAAACTACTAAAATAAAAACAAAGACTTCGTTTATGATTAAACCGGAGATAAACCAACTAATCAAGTCAAACCGTAACTTTTCCAAGTTATGCTAGTATTCAGAGATGATCAGTTACATTATTAAAGATCACCCAAACCCTCTCTCAAGGGTCATAAGTTAGTTTAATTGTTCTAATCTCCTATTTTCATGGGATTAGCACAATTAAACTACAAAATTTACAACCCTTGACCTAGCTAGCGACCGAGACTATTTTCATGTCCGAATCCCAGCTATTCTCTCTACCCACACTAGACAATCACCCTCACCTCTCAGCATAAGTTGATTGACCCAAAACATGGACGGAAGCTCTTTCAAGCATTTCATCGAATACTTGGCGGGTATGAAAGAAAACTCTAAATTCAAGTATAAACAAGGTAGATAAAGGTCTAACCAAGATCAATTAGCAATCAAGAGGCTAATCACCATTGAAATCAACACAAACTAACAACTAAACATCACAAACATAAAAACCCAAACTAAACCTAAACCAGCAAATATGAAAGCAAACATGAAAAAGAAAGGAAAGAGAATGAAACTAATCTAATCTAAACAATCTAAATAAACATGGATTAACAACAAAAACTAAATATTTAAACTAAACAAATCAAATGCAAGAATTAAACTCACAAAACCTAAACAAGAACAAATACATGAAATAAAAACAGAGAAGAAGAGAAACTTATGCTTAATTCATTGAATGATCTTGAAATCCACAAGCTTGAATCCAAAATACAATCTAATCTCTTAATCTAATCCTCCTATTGAGGTTTTTATTGGCTAAAACCTAACCTAAAAGTATCCTAAATGTCACCCGAAGGAGAGCCGGGGGGATTCGAACAAAAACTCCCGAAGGGGCTTTAAATAGGAAATTGAGTGAGCGAGCGAACGGGAGGGGTGCCACGGCACGGCCACCCCATGCTAGGTGGCACGGCCACACCGTGCCAATTTTCTGGCACGGTGGCACGGCCACCCCGTCATCCTTTCTTGTTGTATTTTGTTTTTCTTATCCGTCTTCGCTCCTTTTCGCGATGTTTGCTCGATTGAAGTTTATTACCTACAAAAGCAAATAAAACAAGTAAAAATCCTAAAGATTATATTATTATACGAGCTAAAATTTGGTAACAGAGGCACGTAAAATATGACAAATTATCACCTAACAATTTATTTTTAGGGAAGCTTAACACTAAGGTATATTTAGGAGTGATTTTTTTGGGGGGTAAGAAATTTCCCCAAACTTCTATAAATAGAGATATTATTTACCTTTGAAAATATATATACACATAAACTACATAAGACACCACCAGAAAAAATAACAAGAGGGAGATTGGTGAGATTGAAAGAATGTAGGGAGCAACTAGCGATTAGTTGATAGAAAACACACTTGGGTAGGGGTTGCGGAAAGGGTCTGTTTATAAGTGTCTGGTAATTATCACTTGTAAACAGGGACAGTTGTTTGTATATTGTCCTCAAATAGTAGAAATATAATTCTTTTTCTCCCAAATTCCTCTTGTGCAAGTTTTATTTATTTTGTCGCGTTCTTGAAAATTTTCAAATCTTACGTGCTTAAAATCTAACAAATAATGATAAAATAGAAATGCTCAACATGCCACATATAAGCAAATAATGTTGACAAAAACATTTTTTTAAGAAAACACCATCAGTTCAGGCGCTTCCTAGTACCCATAAGATAGAGATGGAGAGTAGACAAAAGTTTTGTATACTAGAGATGGAATGTCAGAATGAAACTTATATAATAGCTACGGGCTATAAATTGTGGTTTTATAGACTATTGATGGGTTGTAAACTGGAGAATGAGAGTAGGATAGCAATCATAAACTAGGAATGGGTTGTAGACTTGTGTCTTGGAATCTGGAGATGGATTGTATGATGGGGACTTGTAGATAAGGGATGGGCTATAGACTGGGTTATTGTAGATTGGAGATGAAGAGTAAGATGGAAACTTGCACACATAAGGTGGGTTGTAGACTAGAGATGGAGTGTACGATGGGGTTTTGTAGGTAAGAGATTAGCTGTAGAATGGGATGTATAATAGGGACCTATAAACAGGGGATGGGTTGTATACGGAGGTCTTGTAGATTGAATATGGACTTTCGTTGGGATACTTGCATGCTAGAGATGGCTTGTATGATAGGTACTTGTAGATCGAGGATGGGCTATAGAGGGGGTTTGTAAACTGGAGACGGGAGCGAAGTATAGGATCAGGACTTATAAGCAAGGCATGCATTTAGACTAGGGTCTTATAGATTAGAGATCGAGTGTCGTTTGGAGAGTTGTAGACTAGAGATAGAGTGTATGTCGGGATCTTGTAGACCCGAGATGGGTTGAGACTGAGGTCTTATAAATTAGATTTGGCTACAAACTGGAGATGGAGTGTAGATTGTGGATGGAGTGCGGTATGGGGACTGGAAACTGAAGATGGGCTATAGACTAGGGTCCTGTAAAATGGGGATAAAGTGTAGGATAGGGTGTATGATAGGGACTTATAAATAGGAGATGAGTTGTAGACTGGGTCTTGCACATTAAAGATGGATTTTAGTATGAAGACTTGTGCATGGGGGACGGTGTGTAGTATGGGGAATTGTAAATCGTAGATGGGCCATAAACTAGGGTCTTGTAGATTCAGGATAAAGTGTAGGATGGGGCTATTGATGGGGCCTTGTAGATTAGAGATAAAGTGTAGTATGGAGGCTTATAAACTGATGATGGAATGTATGGTTAAGACTTGTAGACTGGAGATAGGTAGTAGATACGGGTTTTCTAAACGGGAGGCAGGCTATAGATTAGGGTCTTATAGATTTGGAGAAGGAGTAAAATATGAGGACTTCTAGACTCAAGATGAAAAGTATGATAGGCACTTGTGATATAAAAAGTGCTATCCAACAGTATATTATGAGCTCAAATTTTAAAATTTAAAAAAAAATCCGTCGGAATTTCTGTCAGAATTCAGTCGAAATTTCCGTCGGAATTCCGTCGACGTTTTTAAATTTTATTTAAAAAATATATAAATGATTTTCCAATGTATCTAATGCACAATAAATTCTCATTATTGACGTTAAATTGATATTAACATTAAATTCTGCTTAACTAATAAAAAATTATATTCTTCAACAACATATTTAACTACTAAATTGAGAATAAATTATCAACTTAACAGACTAACGTCAACGTAGGAAATTAACTATATAAACTATCAAATTTACGTAATTACATGCAAACTAATTATACAAATTATTAAATTCGACATATATACTTAATACACTACAAATTTGTACAAATTACACACGAGTAAACCTTCTCAAAAACTTGATGACAAATGACGGCGGGAAGAGGTGACGGTGGTGGGGTGGTGGCAAGCGGCGATTGGGGCAATGGCAAGCGGCTGTAATGCATTGCTCCCCCCCCTCTATATATTTTGTAAAACGAGGGCCAAAAAATGAAGCTTGGAGCGAAATTTATAAGAGAAATTCCGACAGAATATTTCGTCGAAATAAAAAAAATTATTTTTCTGACAGATTTTTCCTTCAGAATGTTCAAAAAAATTCAATTTTCCCTCCATTCAACTCGAGGTCAAAAAAACTTTTTCACAATTTTTTTATATTTTCCGTCGAATTCCGTTAGAACAAAATCAGTCGGAAAATCCATCGGAATTTCGACGAATCAGTCATAATCTGTCGGAATTCCATCGGAGATTCCAACGGACCTGTTTTAGTAGTATATAATTAATAGTAAAGGAGATATGGGCAAAATAGTGGGATGTGTGGAGAAACATGCACCTTCTAACTCTTGGGCTGTAACTTTTTCCACAGTTATCTAACTTTCGTGAAACTTGATTCATTAGAAATCAAATTCAATAAGTTTTTCAACAAATTAAGAATAAATTTAACAAAGATTGGACAAAAATATGTGGCCAAAATTAATGACCCAAAAACCTACCCCAACCAATGACACCCGCACAGTGCTAGTTTTACGTCGGTAGTGGGCCACTAAGCTTATCATGGCTGCCAAGGGTCATTTAAGCTAGGGTTTTTACATGAGCTTTCTCTTTGGCCAACAGTGGGATCCATCTTTCACTATTTCGATAAACCCTATGTAGGCTTTTCCTCCTACAGCTATATAAGAGAAGTACTCCTCCTTGAGAGGACGCATGCTCTACAAACCCCCAAAAAAAAAGCCAAAAAATCCTTTCTTCCTCCTACCAAAAATACTTATGGGATTAGCATTAAATCCCTCTTATATTTCAAGTCGACTTAAAGGGAGCCTTGAGCACAAGCTCTGCAGAACTGGATTAAGGTAACTCGTGCAGACTACGTTAAAGTAATCAATTAATTATTTCTATTTTGTGTTTTCATCATTGATTTTGATTATCATGTTCTTATTTAGTCCACCTTGATTGCTTTTTATTATGTACATGTGTAATCATGGTCACAAAGTTTATTGATTTTTAGTTCTCTTTATTTCCTACAAATTGACTTAAATCTAACAGATCGCCATAAAGTGCATGTCTTCAATGCTATATTCGCTAAACGAGACAAACTGGCATAAAATTAACATTCGCATGGAATTGTTAGAATTTAATATTCCCTTTTATAACCCTAGTAGAGGCTATTATTGAATAAGCTATGTTGGTGGGTGGATTATTGTCCTTACCATCGTTCATGCCTTCACCCCTAGGTCTAACTCTTGGCTAGTTAGCCTTGCAGTCAAGTCAACCCCCATCGGGGTCATGTGAATTGTTGTCTGCAATGTACTTTTTTTAAAAAAAAGTTTTTAATCCTGAAAAAACCAAGACCCAAGGTGCGCCCCACAAATATGCTCGTGGGCCTAGGCTACAACGACCATCTTCGGCCACTCCTAGATCCTCATATGTCATTCTTGGGCTCAGCATGGGAAACCATCTGCTGGCCCGTTAAGGAAGTATCCCATGTGAAATTATGATTTTTCCCCTGACCACAGTGACTATAAATACCCACCTACCCACCTGAAAGGGGAGGATTTAGAGGAATCATTTACCACGTATAATCAGTACTAAAAGGCACTTTTTCCTTCGCATTGTCTTTTCTTGAGACCCAACACTGACTTGACCGTCGAAGAAGCGTTCCCTGGATCTCAATCCAGGGTATGCCCCTTTTTTCAGGTTCAACACTGGCGGAATGGATTGTTAAGCATATAGCCCGTGCCATCACGTAAGCCCGCTCTCATCTCACGTCGTCCTTCGAACGTATGGAAACAGATTTGGCGCCATCTATAGGGACAGAGTGGTGAACGACGGTCACAAGTTACACCACACGAGCACGTTCTAGGAGAGACAAAGCCCCGATGACCGAGCCTCTGAGGTACAAGATGCTTCGGAGAGCTCCTGGGCAAACCTTTGCTCAGTCGGGCGGCGCCCACCCGAGCAGGAAGCCTACGTCATAGTGGATGCGCTGAAGAATTTCATAACCACTATGCCTGACACCATCCTTCAGCAAGTAATTGAGTAAGCGAAGAAGACCATGAAAGCTCTAAAACCCACAAGGCTGCTACCTACATTTGATTACGTGCCTACCGCGGGATGTGAGCCATCCCATAGGCACACCACTGCTGGGTCACTACGTCAAAGTGCTGAAGTAAGAGAAATCGTCTGACCAGATAGGAACGAATGGTCTTAGAAAAAGTACCACGACCGCTCAATGAGGATAGACGCCCGGCGGGCTCGTTAGGCGGCCTCGGGTATACTTGCGAGCTCAACAACTGTGTCCAATGCAACTCACTCTCGACACACAGCCTGGTTTGAGGAACAAGAGTAAACCTCAAGGCCTCAAGAAGGAGCTCCTGGAGGAGGCACACTCCCGAACGTCCTTCAACTTGGGAGCGCACACTCAGTACGTCCACACATGGTGCTCGTCATCCTAGTCCTCACCAAGCCGGTCGCTCCTAGCAGAGTCCTATAAGGACCGGCCTCCCTCGAAGAAGCCCATCGGTAGTGAAAGTGGGAAGGTAGTGGAAGTGGGACGGACATGGCCAGTTCCCTTCTCCACTCCTTTTAGTGCTGAAATAATCAACGCTCCCAGGGTCGGCAAAGTTAAGATGCCTACGATCAAGTTGTATGATGGGACCACGGACCTGGAAAAGCACCACGGGGTGTATAAAGCTAAAATGTACGTCCAAGATGTGGACGATGCAGCTTACTAACGATATTTCCCGGCTATCTTAAAAGGAGTTGCACAATCCTGGTTTATTGGTCTAACTGCTAGAAGTGTCTCCCGCTTCCAGGAACTAGCAGGCCGGTTTGTCAGCCAGTTCATCGCTAGCTGCAAAGAGAGGTAGACTAGTATTAACCTATCAAAGATCAAGCAGAGGCCGCAAGCGTTCTTAGAAGAATTCGTGAAACGGTTTCACCAGGAGGTGGTCTAGATTCCTGACCTGGAGGATGGAGTAGCGTACACCTCCTTTCTGAACGAATTAAAGAATGGACCGTTCAAGTTTTCCCTGGTCAAGTAGACGAAAACTTCCTTGGTCGAGGCATTGAGGAATGTCGCTGATTTCATCAGAGCAACCAAAATATGCGCGAAAGGCATAGATGCCTCAAAGAAGGCTAAAATTCAAGGGGATAGGACCACTAGACGAGTGGATCGAAGCCCGAGACCTGACAGCCAGGGCCCTTACTTCACTACAGATCCGAGAAGCATGCTGATGGAGGTGAAGGGACACCCCATGCTGAGGAAACTACAGCCCATGACCGCAGTGCCAAAACCTTACAATGCACGAAAATATTGCAAATTCTACGAACAAAATGATCATACCACTGCCGAGTGTAGAGAGTTGAAGAAGGCCTCCACGAGCTCGCTGATAAAGGGCAGATAGATCGCTTCTTCAAGAGAGGGCCCTGATTCCTTCATAAATAGCGTAACCCCGAGCACAGGAAGCCTCGAGAAGAGGAGTGCTTCACTGAGATAGTCGCCACCATTGCTGGCGGACATGGAGAGGGCACTACCCGATCAGCATAGAAGGCCCAGATGCGTGGGACGCATCATGTCCTAACTGTGGAGCAGGGGGACCATGTCACGGTACCCACCATGGTATTCGATGATCGTGAAGGCCCGCATTTTTGCTTACCGCATATTGACCCTCTGGTGGTCGAGCTAAAAGTGGCCAACGCCCTCATCCGCCGGATCTTGATCAATACAGTGAGCTTTGTTGACATCATCACTTGGAACTACTGCAGAGACTCAAGTATCCGGGAACAGAAATCACTCCCCTCGTACACCCATCCTAGGCTTTGGAGGACAAGAGGTAAACCCCATAAGAATGATCCGACTCCCACTACAGTTCGAAGACAAGTCCAAAGCATGAAATGTGTCATTTTGGAACGGCTGACTTTGCACAAAGTAAAGGTTGTCATCGCGTCGTACTTGCTTCAGCTTCAGTACGAAGCAGATGATGATAGCATTAGGAAGCTCCAGGGGGATCAACGCACAGCCTAGGAGTGCTACCTTATCAGCATCCGACCATTAGTGGAGCGCTCGAGTGGGCAGGGCCTGGTGAGCCGCCACCCTCGGAAAAAAGGTCGCAGGTTACGCTTCCTCCTCCCGTCGAAACCTTGGCTATCTGCACCTTAACCTCAACCGACCCCGGACGGCCGCACCTGGAACCAGCTGATGGCCTAGAAGGGATTCCTCTTGATGACGAATGGCCTGATCGCACAGTCTAGCTAGGCTGAGAGATGGAGATCGAAACCAAACATGCTTTAGTCAGCCTCCTTCGAGAATACCAGGATGTTTTCATCTTCGACATCGAGGGAATGCCAGGCATCAGTCCCACAGTAATAAAGCATCGACTGAACGTGGATCCCGCCTACAAGCCAGTGATCCAGAAGAAAAGGCATATGGGACCCGAGCGGCTGCCGCGGGAACGGCGGAGGTACAAAAGTTATTGGAGGCTGGCTTCATCAGGAAGTGCCAGTATCCCGAATGGATCTTAAATATAGAACTTGTCAAGAAACCCAACGGGACATGGTAGATGTGGTTCAATTTCACGGACCTAAATAAGGCATGCCCAAAGGACAGTTACCCCTTTGCCGAAGATAGGCAAACTGGTGGATGTCACCGCAGGGCACGGCATGCTAAGCTTCATGGACACGTTCTTGGGGTATCACCAGATTCCTATGTGCGTTAAAGATGAGGTGAAGATGGTCTTCGTGAACGACTGGGGGCTACATTGCTATAAGGTAATGTTCTTTGGACTGAAGAACACTGGGGCTACCTACTAGCGCTTCGTAAATAAGATCTTCGAGCCCCTCCTCGAAAAAACCATAGAAGTAAGGCTGAGCAAGCCCGGATACTCGGTCCATTTTCATGGAACTGCTCCCGATCCTGCTTGGAACCAAGTCAAAAATCTAGACCTGCTCCCGATCCCAATTGGAACCAGGTCCAGGTTTTTTGGAACCGATCCCTGAACCGGTTAGGAGCAGGTCCAGAATCAGGTCCCCGGTTCCTAATTTTTTCCTATTTTGTTTTATTTCAATTCATTTAAATTTTTCACTTGTGGTTATAATTTTGTAAGAAAACCAATACGCCTAACAAGCTAGCTAATCAATCGTTCAAATTCAAATTTAATAGAGTGGTAGCTAGATATTTACTATGCATTAAAGTCCAATTGGTTAGCTAATAAATAGCATTTCATTTTATCCAAGCTTAAAAATATATCATCTTCTCATAGGATTATACATTAACAAAACGATTTAGCAATATCAATGTATAACCGAAAATTATGGTACCATCGGGAAAACAACACATAATGTCAACAAATAACCAGGTAACTCAAACATTTTTAAAAACAAAAAGTAATTAGATCAGGTAACTAGGTAATGGGTCCGGTTCCAGTTCCAAGTTTTCAGGACCCTACTCTGGACCCAGTTGGAACCGGTTCTAGGATTTTGGAACAAGTCCTCGAACCAGTTCAACCGGGTCTAGGTATGGACTCGGCAGGTCCGAACTGGGTCCGAGTCCAGGTCCGGGTACTCGATTTTTTTGTTTAGCCCTACATGGAGGTATACGTGGATGACATGATAGCGAAGAGCAAGCATGATGCAGAGCATGACAAGGATTTGTAGGGGACATTTGAAATTCTTCGAAGATACGTCATGAAACTCAACCCTAAAAAGTGTGCCTTCGGGGTCCGGTCAGGTAAGTTCCTGGGCTTTATGATCAATAGCCGAGAAATAGAGCGAACCCTGGCAAAGTCAAGGCAGTGCTAGACATGAAGCCCCCGCAGAACATCAAAGAAGTCAAGCGATTAACCGGATGCGTCGTAGCCTTAGGCCGTTTCATGTCAAAATCCACCGACAAGTACCAACCCTTCTTTCGCGTCCTTCGGAAGTGCGCAAACTTCATGTGGGATAAAGAAGAGGATGACGCCTTCCAGTCACTGAAGGCATACCTTGCCCACCTGCCCAGGATGGCTAGCCCCATACAAGGTGAAACGCTCCTTCTCTACCTGGCCGTCTCGGAGCAGGTGGTGACCGTAGTCCTATTGGTGAATAGGGCTAAGGAGCCAATTCTAGTATACCATGTAAGCCACGCCCTAGCAAGGGCCAAAGTGAACTAACCCCTGATCGAGAAGTTTGCTTACGCCTTGGTGTTAGCTAGCCGAAAACTTTGTCCCTACTTTGAGGCTCACAAGGTGGTGTCCTTACAGACCAACCGTTGAAGAATGTTCTGCAAAGACTAGACGCCTCTGGAAGGCTCTTAAAGTAGGCAGTAGAGCTGGCCCAATAGGATCTCATCTTCGAAACATGGTAGGCGATCAAGGCCCATGCCTTAGCAGACTTCTTGGCTAAAAATGCCAATGTCCCCGCGACATCTACGCCTCCCTCCCCTTGGAACCTATATGTGGACACCTCCTCCACTAAAGATGTGAGTGGGGTCAGCCTAATCACTAAAACCCCTTGGGGTGAGAGATATGAACACGATTTGAAGTTCATATTCAAAGCATCTAATAAAGAGGCTGAGTATGAGACTCTGATAGCCGGGATAGAATTCTGTTACACGATCTGGGCTAACTCGGTCAAAGCTTGTTCAGATTTCTAACTAGTTATCAGTTAACTCAATGGAGATTATAAAGTAAAAGACAACACCATGGCAGCATATGTCCACCAGGTGTGGGAAGCTACCAGTTTATTGAAGTATTTTTCGATAATACATATACCACGGTTTGAAAACTGCCAAGTCGATGCCCTATCCAAATTGGCCAACTCCTCAAAGGATGGTACGCCGAAACGAATCAAATGGGAAACCCTGTCAGATAAGCATTGAAGCTCATGAAATCCTTTGGTTGGACAGGAGCTCCACCTGGATGGATCCCATTTGAATATATTTGGTGGACGGTACGATACCCCCAGACCATAAGGAGGCGGACCGAGTGAAGAAGTGGCGCATTAGTTCATCTTATACGATGGCATCCTATACCGACAGTCCCACGTCTGGTCGCTGCTTCGTTGTGTGACCACAAAAATAAGGCAGAAAGTCCTGGAAGAACTCCACAAGGGAGTATGCAGCTCATATATTGGCGGATGCCCCCTCACGGTCGTCGCTATACAAAGCAGGTACTATTGGGCCTCTTTACGAGAAGACGCTATAAGCTTAGTACGCAAGTGTGACCAATGCCAGAGGTTCGCTCCCGTACAGCGGAAACCTACCACCTTGCTAACACTGATAATCAGCCCCCTACCATTTACCACTAGGGCATAGATATCCTAGGGCCTTTCCCTAAGGCCACGGGCCAGTGCAAGTACTTGTTCATTGCTATGGCTTACTTCATAAAATGGATAGAAGCAGAGGCCCTCGCCTCAATCACCGCAGCCGAGTTCTACTTGGAAAAACATCATCACCCATTTTGGCATACCCCGCACAGTGATTGTTGACAATGGCCTGCAATTTGATACGACTAAGGTCATCGACTACCTTAACAACTTGGGATGTCAGGTGAGATTCACCGCAGTCATGCACCCACAAACCAACAGTTAGGCTAAAGCTGCAAACAGAGTTATCTCCATGGTTTGAAGATGAAATTAGGCGATGCCAAGGACAAGTGGGCCGACGAACTGCACGGAGTTTTGCAGTCTATGCATACCACGGAAAAAAGGGCTACCAAGGAAACCCCCTTTATGTTGACTTATGGGTTTGACGCCATACTTCCCGTTGAGATAACGCTTCACACACATTGTCTCACTACTTTCCAAGAAGCACTCAACAATGCAGCCCTTCGAGAAGCCCTCGATTTACTCCCTTCTGTTCGAGGCGACGTCCTCCTTCGAAAGGCACTTTACAAGCTTTGCGTAGCACGATTCCATGACCGAACGGTACGGTTTCATCCCATCAGCGTGGGCAACCTAGTCCTTTGAAGAACTAAGGCTGTGGCTCGATTGAGCGAACACGATAGACTCACGGCCAATTGGGAAGGCCCCTATAAGGTGATAGAGCAGGTGAGGTCGGGCACGTATCGTCTCATAACCTCACAAGGAACTCCTATTCCAAGGACGTGGCATAGTAGTAATCTGTGCAAGTACCATCATTAGTAGCTCGAATCTTTTGTACGGTTGACACAATGAACCTAAAATATTTTACAATAAATATGCACTTGGACATTGTAGGCCAAGCTACATGTTTTTCTTTCCCGCTCCTACGAGACCTTTAGCCCCTTAAGGGGCTACCACCCTTACAGCACAGCCCAAGGCCGGTCGCTACTCCTTAAGCCCTCAAGGGGCTAAAGGTCTCATAGCACGGCCTAGGGGCTGATCGCTACACCTTTACCACCCAAGGGGCTAAGGGATTTAAAGCACGGCCCCCGGCCGGTTGCTACACCTTTAGCCCCCAAGGGGCTAAGGGATTCACATCACCACTACCGTTGCTTCCTATAGGAAAATGAATACCCTCATAGCATGTTGTTTCACTTAGGGGTTAGGACATTGTAAATCCCAACAATTATGAAACAACAAGTGATGGACGACAGATGACTAAATCAAGAGATCTCATTAACGTTCGAACAAAGTATAAACACAAATGGGAATTAACAGAGGGGAAGAATCGGAAGAAGAACAAAAAATGGAAGAAGATGCTTTGCCTTAGAGGGTCGGATCCTCATCATCACTGCCATCGTTCTCTATGGCTTTTCCATCTAACGGGGCGTTGTCTTCAGGCCCTCCCACACCCTCATCTTTGGAAGCCGACAGTTGAAAATTCAACTTGCTCTGGGTCCTTGCCTGGAGCACGGGCGCGACAAGGGTCATCAGTGTGTTTGATGTACACCTCGAAGTAGCCCTCGTGCTACAAATCATCAGGGGCCAGGGTCTCAAGGAACTCTCAGAAGAACTCCATACGCTTGTCCTGGCCGCGATAATAGCCTAGCTGCTCAGCCTTCATGGCACCTTCATGGCTAGTAATCTGCTCAGCCTCTGTTCAGATGTGAGCCTCTTCCAACTGGTGCTTTAGCTCTTCTTTCTCGGACTCTAAGGCCTCCTTGCCTTTCCTCAGATTTTCCAGTGGCGTTTGTACTTGGCAGCTGAGTCCTCCAACTTTTGTCACTCTGCTTGGAGGCTATGGAGTTGCTCCTTCAACTAGGCATTGAAGTTATGGAGGTCGTGGATCCGCTGCTCCAAGACAACGGGGGAAGGTGCCGATCTCACAACCTTCAATGCTCGGGCGAAGGTCTACCAGGAAATGGACTAACATAAAAGGTTATTAAGGAAGGGGAAAAGGACAAAGAAAGAAGAAGTAAAATATGCAAATTTTACCTCAGTAATAGCCACCTGCTCTTTGGTGACCCTTGGGGGTTCATACCAGAGGGGGCTGGATACCACGACCTGGTGAGGTGCTCCACCAGAGCTGATTTTGCCAGAAGATCAGCCCCCAGAAAGTCCATGGCCTCAGCCGACTTGTTCACCAATGCCTCCCCGACTTGTCGTTGGAAGGCTCGTCGGTTCTCCTGGGAGCCCCCTTGTGAGGACGGCCCCGTTGTTAAGTCATAAATCATGCATCGTTTCAACAATTATTTTGATTATTTTATACATATTATTTTATCTAATTTGCTTTATTTTATACATTTTTCAGGTTAAATGTTAATAAAATAAAGAGGAGAAGAGAAGACGTTGAAGTTCGAGTTTTATCTACTGAAAGATTTTAAAAGCAAATTTATCAAGTTGGTCCAAAAAAATAATGAATTATGAAAATAATATTTTCATAAGGATTTATTTGGGTCTGGATCACTACTCCTAATTGAAGAGATTAGAAGACTTGGAAGAGAAAGTGCCCAAAGAAGAAAATCTAGCAGAATGATACTATAAAAACCTATCTCTTATCCTCTAAAACCCACACACCAAAAACCCTAGCAATATCTCGCACCACCCTCAAACCCTTCACGTCATTCCCCATCAAACCACACACACTCACGCCACTTCTTCATCAGCCCATCATCATCAGGATCATCTTCATCACCATTATACATCACCTTCTAAACAAATCCACGCCTGACCCCCTAAAAGCTTCCTCTCCATTGCGCCTTATCACTCTATCATAGCCTAGCATCCTCACCACCATCACACAAGCATCACACCATCGATCATCATCATCATCGTGGATCACTTCTCACGCCACAATCAAGTAGAATCATCCTATTACTTCTTTTTAGTTTTATTTTATTTTATTTTTATAGTTTAGTTTATCGTTAAATATGGAAGCTTTGGTTAATTATTGTGATTTTATTTTCAATATGAGTGAGTAATTTCTTTGTACTTAGTATAATCTATTTGAAACCATGCTAAATTAATTATTTTGAAACCAGTTTTATACTTTATTGTCTAATTTATTTTTATTCATGATTCCATAACAATTAGTATTTATCGTTTATGATATTCGTGTTAGATTAATTAGAATGCATGTCAATTAGTTTAATACGAATTCATATGATAGCTTAAAAGGCTTTAATACGTAAAAATTGTTGTCTTTTAGGCATAAGTATTACCCTAATTGATCGCGGATGGCTCAAACTCATCTCTTTTAATTAGATAATTATTATAGATCTTTGTTAAATCAATTTGCTGGTAACCTGGTTACAAGGCATTAGATGATATTTTTCTAATGCGTAATGCTCTAGTTTGATTAAATTCTTTCGCTGGTGTGAGGGTTATCAAAACTAGTAGAGTTTATGTTAGGGTTGGACCTAAATAAACTAAAATATAAGAAAAAACGAAGAAGTCCCGCTAGCGGGTATCTTCTACATTCTAACTCATGGATAAATCAATTTGTGTGTTGATAATAAATATTAATTTGCATGGGCGATATAGATTATGCTGAGTATTTTTCATAAATTTGGTATCTTTGATAATTATTTGTTACTTTTTAGTTAATTTCTCTAGTTTGTCAATTTTAATTCTTAAATTTATAAGCTTTAATATAAATTTCATTTACCCCCCCCCCCAAAAGAGTAGTCCTTTAGAAGTATCTTGGTATTATTAGATTAGTTAGATTTTGATTTTTAGTGTGGTTATAATTTTCAAATTTAATTTCTATTTTATTTTGTCATTTATTTACCGATTTGCTAGAAATTAGGTTAAAAATATTTTCTTTTGTTTTTTTCATGTGTTAGTCTATTTTAGGGTTTATATAGTGTCCTATTCTGCCTATATTTAATTTCGGAATGTTTGGAAATTATTTGATAATTTTTTGAAATTATTTCGTGAATTGGATATGTGCAGGTTTTTATTTCAATAAATCTAAAACAATTACGTTTTTAATTTTTATTTTATGTTTTTAGGGTTTTATTAAGTCCAAAAAATTATATACTGAAATCAAGTCATTTTTGTTATTTATTTTCGTATTTATATTAGTGCAGTTTATTCTTTCTTTAATTTTAGATTTTATTTTCTGTTTTAATTTTCTGTAGTTAATTTTCTGTTTAAATTTTTATGAATTTAATTACATATAATTTTGGAGTTACAAAGTTATAAACTTGCAGAATATTAATTTGGATTACTTTCTATAATTTTTAATATTAATTTTCTGCTTGTTATTTTCTGTTTTAATTTTCAGTCTAATATTGTGGTATTATTTCTGTTTTTGTTTTTGAGATTATTTAGGATAGCTATTTACTATTTTATTTCCAAAATTAAATTTAGAATATTAGGAGCAATATTAAGTATTTTTCCAGATTTTTACTTATTAAATTTGATTTGTTTAGTAATACAATGAGAAAGTAAAATAAATTAGAGTAGTAAATTTAATTAGATTTAAACTAGCTATTATCATAATCTTTCCTTGTGGGATCGATCCCTACTTTCCTATGCTATAAATATTATTTATAAATCAAAGTAGTGATTTAATTTATAACTCTATGATAAGCTCTACAAATTTTGGCGCCATTGCCGGGGAAAGGAATTAAAAATTGTTAGTTTTATCCATTTTGTCTTACTATTTTTATTACTTTGTTCTTACTTTTATTATTTTAATTTTGTAGATGCCTTTAATTTATGAAATTAAGGAGTGGTAATGAGATTGGAGAGGACAAAGAGCAAACGTCGGAAGCTAAAAATAAAGAAGATGATCCTGAATTAGTAAGTCTTAAAACTAAAGAGGTAAGAATGCCTACTCTGTGGGACCTTGCTGCCCCTAATCTAGAAGCCCAACATTTGTCCATTACTTATGCCGCATTAGATAAACCTCTAAAATTGAACTTTGGATTCATCAATCTGCTACCCAAGTTTCACGGATTAGCTGGTGAGGACCCATACCGTTATATTAGTAAATTCCTTATCACATGCTCTACTATGGTGCCTGAGGGGATTCCTAAAGACCAAATTAGGTTGAGAGCCTTTCCTTTTTCTTTGCTTGGTAATGCTAAAGATGGGTTATATTACATGTCGGCTGAATCATTCTCTACATGGACTGCATTGCATGAATTATTTTTAGAAAAATTTTTTCTAGCATCCCGAATTCGATTAATTAGGAAGGAAATGTCTGGTATCAAACAAATGAATGGGGAAACTTTTTGTGAGTATTGGGAAAGATTTAATAAACTGTGTGCTAGTTGTCCCCAACATCAAATAACTGAACAGTTGTTGATTCAATACTTTTATAAAGGGTTGCTTCCTATAGATCGTAATATGGTTGATACTGCCAGTGGGGGGCTTTAGTTAATAAGACTCCAGCAAAGGTGAGAGATTTATTCAATTTAATGGCCCAAAATACTCAGTAGTTTGGTGCTAGGGAGTCATCGATTACAAAGGTTAATGAGATTGGCTCTATCTCATCTGTGGAGAGTCAATTATCTCACATCATTGCTATGTTAAACATGATAGTTACTGGGGAAGTACAAAAAGCAATCATATGTGGAATTTGTTGTCTAGAGGGGCATCCTACTGATGTATATCCTACACTTCCAAAGGGGAATATTAATGCTGTCTATTCTAACCAAGGTCAAAGGAGGTATGACCCATATTCTAACACCTATAATGAAGGATGGAGAGACCACCATAACCTTAGGTATGGTCCTAAAACCAACCCACCTAATTTTGACCAAACATCTCGTCAATCTTCTAATCAGGATAAGACCAACTTCCTACTAGAGCAAGTCCTTAAGAAGATGGATGATAGGTTCCAAAATGTGGAGACAACTCTTAAGCAGGTTCGAAAGAGACAGACTGCAACTGATACCATAGTTAGCAACTTGCAGGTTTAAATGCAAAATAGGTTACCATCTCAACTTTACCCTAACCCCAAGGAGAATGTTAGCACCATGACACTTAGGAGTGGGAAAGAGCTAAAAGAACCTAGGAAGAGTGGAGAAGTAGAGCCTGAGCTAGAGGTCAAAGAAGCTGAACCGGAGTTAGATAAAGATTCTAATCTAACTACTAAGGAAATAGGTGAGAAGAAAAGAGAACCTTTTAAGCCAATACCACCCTTTCCTAGTAGGTTTCGGAGCCCTACTTTTAAGGTGAATGAGGCTAACCAAGAGATCGTACAGACATTTAGGAAGGTAGAGATTAACATACTCCTCCTTGATGCCATTAAACAGGTGCCTCGCTACGCTAAGTTCTTAAAAGAATTGTGTACTACTAAAAGAAAGTTAGTAGGTAATGAAAAGGTAAGTGTCGGGAAAAATGTGTCTGCAGTTTTCCAAAGAAAACTTCCCCTTAAGTGCAAAGACCCAGGTGTGTTTTCTGTTCCTTGTAAAATAGGAAACCTTTACTTCGATAAAGCTATGCTTGACTTGGGTGCTTCCATTAATGTTATGCCTAGGTCTATTTATGACAAACTAAACTTAGAAGAGTTAAAGAACACTGGTATAGTGATTCAGTTAGCTGATAGGAGCAGTACTTACTCAGATGGAGTTTTAGAGGATGTCTTAGTCCAAGTTAATGAGCTTGTATTTCCTGTTGATTTTTATGTGATGAACATGGATGATGCATGTCATGATATTCCTAACTTGCTTGGTAGGCCATTTTTGAAAACAGCTAGGACTAAAATTAATGTGCCTGAAGAAGCATTAACCATGGAATTTGATGGTGAAGTGATTAAATTTAATATTTTTAATGCCATGAGATTTCCTGCTGATGTGAATTATGTGTATGCACTTGATGTTATTGATGAGTTGTCCCAAGATATTTACGATTTGTCTCATGAAGATTAATTGTTTACTATGCTTACTAAGGGTCTTGATCATGCTGAGTTTCAAAGAGTGCCCTACCAGGTTAATGATAATCTAGTTGATGTGATAGGGTCTTTATTCCACTTACAAGTGCATAATAGACCGAACAAGCTTAAATTGCCCGAAAATCATGCTAAATTACTTCCCTCTAGCATTTTACCCCCTAAACTGGAATTCAAACCTTTACCTGATAATCTGAAGTATACTCATTTGGGGGATAATGAGACTTTGCCTGTCATCATCTCTAGTGCACTTACCCTCAACCAAGGGAAAAAACTTGTTAAGGTGCTTAGAGAACATACCAAACCAATAGGGTGGACTTTAGCAGACCTCAAGGGACTTGCCCTACTTTATGCTCATATAAGATCACATTAGAGAAAGACACTGAGCCTAAAAGGGATCCTCAGAGGAGACTTAATCCACCTATGATGGAGGTAGTCCAGAAAGAAATTCTTAAGTGGTTAGATGCTACAGTGATATACCATATAGCTGATTCCGAGTGGGTTAGTCCTATACATGTAGTTCCTAAAAAGGGAGGGACAACCGTAATGCAAAACAAGGAAGGTGAACCAGTACCTACTAGAGTTCAAAGTGGTTGGAGAGTATGCATTGACTGTAGAAAACGGAACAAAGCCACTAAGAAAGATCATTTTTTCTTGCCTTTTATAGATCAAATGTTACAAAGATTGGTTGGTAGGTCACACTTCTATTTTTTAGACACGTATTCAGGCTACATTCAAGTCCCTATAGCTCTTGAGGATCAGGAAAAGACCACCTTTACCTATCCTTTTGGCACTTATGCTTTTAGGCGTATCCCTTTTAGTCTATATAATGCACCTGCTACTTTTCAGAGATGCATGATGAGTATTTTTTCTAATTTTATCACCAAGATTATGAAAGTTTTCATGGATGATTTTACTGTGTATGGTGATTCATTTGATGAGTGCTTGCATCATCTCACATTAGTGCTTAGGCGTTGCATTGATATTAATTTAGTGCTTAATTTTGAAAAGTGTCATTTCATAGTGGAGCATGGGGTAGTACTTGGACATGTAGTGTCATCGAGGGGATTAGAGGTAGATAAAGCAAAAGGTGACATCATTCAGTCTTTACCCCATCCCAGGTATGTCAAGGATGTGAGATCATTCTTAGGGCATGTAGGGTTCTATAGGAGGTTTATCAAAGATTTTTCTAAGATTGCTTCTCCTTTATGTGCCTTGCTTGCAAAAGATGCTTTATTTGATTTTAATGATGATTGTATGAGGGATTTTGATCAGTTGAAGTTAAAATTGACTACTTCGCCTATTGTGCAACCTCTAAACTGGGCCTTACCTTTTGAGTTAATGTGTGATGCTAGTGATAAGGCAGTGGGGGCAGTTTTAGGTCAAAAAGTTGGGAAAGTACCTCATGTGATTTACTATGCGTCTAGAACTCTTGACTCTACACACAGAAAAGGAGATGCATGCTGTTGTTTTTGCTCTTGAAAAGTTCCGTCCTTACTTGTTGGGTGTGAAAGTTACTGTTTACTATGATCATTCTGCTCTTAAACATCTACTAGAAAAGATTCAAAGCCCAGATTAATTAGGTGGCTATTACTATTGCAAGAATTACAATTGGAAATTAAAGATAAACCTGGAGCTAAGAACTTAGTTGTCGACTATCTTAGTAGACTGGAAACGGGAAAAAGTGGTAGTCCTTTTAGTGATTGTTTTCCTTATAAGACTTTGTATGCTGTCAGTAGTAAATTACCTTAGTATGCTGATATTGTGAACTATATAGTCACCACAACTTTTCCCATTGACTTGTCTAGAGCTAAAACAGAAAAGATAAGAGCTCAATCTAAATACTATGCTTGGGATGAGCCATACCTATGAAAATTTTATGGTGATCAGATAATAAGACATTGTGTTGATGACAGTTAAATTCATTCCATTCTAACCTTCTATCATTCTTCAGAAAGTGGGGGACATTTTAGACCCACAAGAACAGCATATAAAGTTCTTAAGTGTGCATTTTATTGGCCTACTATTTTTCATGATGCTTATAATTTTTGCAAAGGATGTGAAGCATGCCAAAAGACTGGAAATTTATCAAGAAGGAATGCCTTTATGTAATGTTTATGTTTGTGAAATTTTTGATGTGTGGGGTATTGATTTCATCGGACCCTTCCCCCCTTCTTTTGGGTATACTTACATTCTTGTACTTGTTGACTATGTGTCCAAATGGGTAAAAGTTGTAGCTACTAGAGTTGATGATGGTAAAACTGTGGTGAAACATATTAAATCTCTCAATCTGCATAGATATGGAGTACCAAGAGTAATCATCAGTGATAGGGGGACTTATTTTTATAATAGAACTTTAGGTGCCTTGTTAGCCAAATATCATGTGACTCATAAGATATCTACTAGTTATCACCTCCAAACAAATGGCCAAGCTGAAATCTCTAATAAAGAAATCAAGGGCATACTTGAAAAAGTAGTTAGGCCAGACAGGAAAGATTGGAGTCTTGGGCTAGATGAGGCTCTTTGGGCTTATACGACTGCATACAAGACCCCTATTGGTATGTCACCTTATAGGTTAGTCTTTGAAAAGCCATGTCATCTTCCTGCTGAGATAGAACATAAGTCATATTAGGTTGTGAAGTAATGTAATCTTGACTATGAGTTAGCAGGAAAAGAACGTAAATTGTAGTTGCAGGAATTAGAGGAGATTCGCTTGGAAGTCCATGACAATTCAGTCATTTACAAAGGTAAGGCCAAAGCATTTCGTGATGCTAAGCTTGTCAGAAAAGAATTTCAGTAGGTGAGAAAGTGTTGTTATTCAATTCAAAACTGAGACTCTTTCCTGGTAAGTTAAATTCAAGATCACTTGGACCATTTGAGGTAGTAAAGACTTATCCACATGGTGCTGTTGAGATTAAAAGCTTATCCACTAACAAAATTTTCAAAGTGAATGGACATAGGTTGAAACACTTCAGGGATGGAGACTCTATGAATTTTATTGAAGAAATCACTCTAGAGGATCCATGAGGTTCATGATGTCGCGCCAACGACTGTAAACAAAGGTACTGGTTGGGAGGCAACTTAATGTTTTTTAGGAAAGTACCCATTTAATTTTACTTTTATTTTCATTATTTCTATCTGTTTGCATGCATTATGGACTATGCATGAATTAAGTGTGGGGGGGTGCATCCTGCATTTAGTTCCTACGTTATTTATTCTTGAAAAAAATGTAAAAAAAAAATTATTTTAATTTTCTTATAAATAATGCATGATATGAGTTTATACTAGGCTTGTTTGCTTAAAAATTTTTGTTTTCTTAGCTATTTATAGTTTATTCTTCTATGAGTGAAGACTTCTAAGCATGCTAGCTGTCATTCACAGAAGTTTGAGTTGATCCTCATATGTCTCTTTAATGAGTAACCGTCATGATTATCCATCTTATTTGGTCATATTATATAGCCTCTTCAGAGGTAATAAAATGACCTAGTCCATTTCCTAGACTATTGAATTAGTAGAATAACTCATTAAAATTATGACTTTTCTTGTCTTATAAAAAAAAAGTGAAAAAAAAGGTGTTAGATTACCAATATGGGAAGGAATAGGTGGCTCGGCACCTTTTCCCCTTAAGTTTAGTCTCAAGTTGAGCCTTATGTATGGAGTAACCCATGATTGGGAGAGTCATGCCCCTTTTTTGGGCCGATCAATGATTCGTACCAAACTAACAGTTCAAAAAAAAAAAATGATGAGAATAAATTGTTTGCTCCATCACCTCTATTCGGGTGAGTGTGAGACAGGGAGTGTTTAATTTCTACGACCCTATATGGGCCTCAAATATGTGCGCAAGTGGAGTTTGAAAGATTAAAAAAAAAAAAAAAAAACAGAAGAAGAAGAAAAAAAGTACAAGGCAAGTTTAGAATCAATTTCAATGAGTTATTCTTTCTAATTTAATTGTCTCTATAGCCATACCGTACTTCAACCTTTCTATCGTAAACTTTTTAAACCTCTTGATCGGTGTATGCATGCTTAAAAGAGATGGATAATTATTGTTCTTGTTACTTCATTAAATAGATGCTGTGAGATTGATGAAGAAACTCTTTGATGGTCGTAAGATGTTTAGTTAGTTATCAACTTGTTGGAAGGAAAACTTATTAATTTTCAATAAAACTATTTTTAAAGCAAGCCAATGCCTAGTGTAAAATTTTATATTTATGCATGACTTTATAAGAAAGGAAGAGAGACAGGTTTTAGGTCGCGTTCCAGATTTCTTTGCACGAGGACGTCCAAAGTCTAAGTGTGGGGGAATTTGTTAAGTCATAATTCATGCATCATTTTAATAATTATTTGGATTATATTATATATATTATTTCATCTAATTTACTTTATTTTAAATATTTTTCAGGTTAAACATCAATAAAATAAAGAGGAGAAGAGAAGACGTTGAAGTTTGGGCTTTATTTACTGAAAGATTTTAAAAGAAAATTTATCAAGTCGGTCAAAAAAATAATGAATTATGAAAAATAATATCTTCATAAGGATTTATTTGGGCCTGGATTACTACTCCTAATTGAAGAGATTAGAAGACTTGGAAGAGAAGGAGCCCAAAGAAGAAAACCCTAGTAGAATGATACTATAAAAACCTATCGCTTATCCTCTAAACCCACACACCAAAAACCCTAGCAATCTCTCATGCCACCCTCAAACCCTTCACGTCGTTCCCCCTCAAACCACACACACTCACGCCACTTCTTCATCAACCCATCATCTTCAAGATCATCTTCATCACCACCATATATCACCTTCTAAACACATCCATGCCTGACCCCCTAAAAGCTTCCTCTCCATTACGCCTCATCACCCTATCATAGCCTAGTATCCTCACCACCATCACACAAGCATCACACCATCGATCATCATCATCATCGTGGATCACTTCTCATGCCACAATCAAGTGGAATCATCCTATTGCTTCTTTTTATTTTTAATTTATTTTATTTTTATAGTTTAGTTTATTGTTAAACATGGAAGTTTTGGTTAATTATTGTGATTTTGTTTTCCATATGAGTGAGTAATTTCTTTGTACTTGGTATAATCTATTTGAAACCATGCTAAATTAATTATTTTGAAACAAGTTTTATACTTTATTGTCTAGTTGATTTTTATTCATGATTCTATAACGATTAGTATTTATTATTTATGATATTCGCGTTAGATTAATTAGAATGCATGCTAATTAGTTTAATATGAATTCATATGATAGTTTAAAATGCTTTAATACGTAAAAAATATTGTCTTTTAGGCATAAGTATTACCCTAATTGATCACAGATGGCTCAAACTCATCTCTTTTAGTTAGATAATCGTTATAGATCTTTGTTAAATCCATTTGTTGGTAAATTGGTTACAAGGCATTAGATGATATTTTTCTAATGCGTAATGCTCTCGCTTGATTAAATTCTTTCGTTGGTGTGAGGGTTGTCAAAACTAGTAGAGTTTATGTTAAGGCTAGACCTAAATAAACTAAAATATAAAGAAAAACGGGAAAATTCCGCTAGTGGATATCTTCTACCATCTAACTCATGGATAAATTAATTTGTGTGTTAATAATAAATATTAATTTGCATGGTGGATATAGATTATGCTGAGTATTTTTCATAAATTTGGTATCTTTAATAATTATTTGTTGCTTTTTAGTTAATTTCTCTAGTTTGTCAATTTTAATGCTTAAATTTATAAGCGTTAACATAAATTCCATTTACCCCCCCCCCAAAGAGTAGTCTTTTAAGAGTATCTTGATAATATTAGATTAGTTAGATTTTGATTTTTAGTATGGTTATAATTTTTAGATTTAATTTCTACTCTGTTTCGCCATTTATTTATCGATTTGTTAGAAATTAGGTTAAAAATAGTTCCTTTTGTGTTGTTTCATGCGTTAGTCCATTTTAGGGTTTATATACTGTCCTATTCTGTGTCTATTTAATTTTAAAATTTTTGGAAATTATTTGATAATTTTTCAGAATTATTTCGTGAATTGGATATGTATAGATTTTTATTTTAATAAATCTGAAAATTACGTTTTTAATTTTTATTTTATGTTTTTAGGGTTTTATTAAGTCCAAAAAATTATATACTAAAATTTGGGCATTTTTGTTCAAAAAATTATATACTAAAATTTGGACATTTTTGTTGTTTATTTTCGTATTTATATTAGTGCAGTTTATTCTTTCTCTAATTTCAGATTTTATTTCCTGTTTTAATTTTCTGTAGTTAATTTTCTATTTTAATTTTTCTGAATTTAATTACACATAATTTTGGAGTTATAAAGTTATAAACTTGCAGAATATTAATTTGGATTACTTTCTGTAATTTTTAATATTAATCTTCTGCTTGTTATTTTCTGTTTTAATTTTCAATCTAATATTATGTTATTATTTCTGTTTTTATTTTTCAGATTATTTAGGATAGCTATTTACTATTTTATTTCCAAAATTAAATTTAGAATGTTTAGGAGTAATATTAAGTATTTTTCCATATTTTTACTTATTAAATTTGATTTGTTCAGTAATACAAAGAGAAAGTAAAATATATTAGAGTAGTAAATTTGATTAGATTTAAACTAGCTATTATCATAATTTTTCCTCGTGGGATCAATCCCTACTTTCCTATGTTATAAATATTATTTATAAATCAAAATAGTGGTTTAATTTATACCTCTATGACAAGCTCTACACCCGTGCCTCACAGGAGGCTGCTCGGTCGGCCAGCTCCTCGGGTGCCTCTCGCGGAAGCGACCGTTTAGCCTCGACGCTCTTTGAGGGGGGTGGGCGGGCCCTCATGGGGGTAGGAGCTGATGCCGCAGCCACTTTCTCCCCCTCTTCAGGGTGCGAACGTTTATGTGAGGCCGACCACGGAAGGCTCAGAGATACGGTCAGGGGCTTCCGACCGCGCAGTGTGACCTTCGGCACTTGTCATGATGCCCTAAGTTAATACTTGGAAAAGAAAAACCAGAAAATGACTTGATAAGGCAAGGTTATGGCTTGCAGGGCTAACCTTCCCCGCCTGGGATTCAACATGGCGGCACTGCTCATGTTCCCGGCACCGAACAGCCTCAACGGGGACCTTTTCGATCGTAGAACTCCTGCTGTCAAAAGGTGACAGCATGGCTTGGACTTGCTCTGCACAAGTGAAAAGAAATTCAGATCAGAACTAAGAGAAGGGTAACACATAAGGGAGACACACAATACCCTTAAAATAATTCTCAAGGACAAGAAGGCAGGTAGCAGCAAGGAAGAAGTCATTCTCAAAGAACGATAGCTTAGGAAGCCAATTAAAGGGCTCCCTATCGCTCAACTTGACTCGCCGACATTTAGGTTCTTTGCCCGCATCCACCATTTGAGACATGAAGGAAGGAAAGGGCTTCATCCGGTCATCTTCCCGAATATAATACTGGAAATAACAAGAGGTTTCTCTCTCTTCCGAATATAACAGGTTACGGATTAGCTTACCGTCGTTTTAGTCAAGAAGGTCGGCCTAACTCGTCACTCGGTGCGCAAAGAGGAAATCATATTTTCAGTTTTTTAACTTTGATTTCTTCTCAATGGCACTCATGAAGCTCTTCCTATTATTGAAATTGTACCAGTCGGTCTCCCCAATCTCACTCGGAGCCTTCTGCATAGTATGAACCAACCCGAAGGCTCGGCCAGTATAAGAGAGCCCACGCAGCTCACATGTGGTGATAAAGGAGCACACGTTGTGCCAAGACGTAGGCACAATCTACGCGGGCGCCAGCCTGTATTTGTTTAAGATTTCCATAATGACCCTATACAGCGGAAATCTAGGGCCGTCGGAGAGGGCCTCCTGGTAGACTACCATACACCCATGTGGTGGCCTATTAACAGTAACGTCCAGGTTGGGAATCGCGAACTTATACCTGGCGGGAAGGAGATACTTCTCCTCCAAGGCCGACCTCTTTAGGGTGTGCACTACCCTAAGGTTTGGAAAATGTGTGCTCCACCCATCCCTAAGGTCCGAGCCCATAGGAGCCCCTAGAAAGCACACCCCCTCTGCAATAACCTCCTAGGTCGGCCCCCTTTAGGTACGGCCTCTCTTATGAGAGGAGACCGAAGAATGAGAATTTGTTAAGCAACCTTCCCCTCTCCTCTCAGGAGTACATGCTGGTGGAGCAAACCTCCACACTCATTCTATGAGAGTCTGAGGCGGAATGTGAATTACTTTTTGAGTATCCTTCAGCCATGAGCTCTAGAACGGTCTTCAGGTGCATAGTAGTTTTCGTCCTTGCCAGCTTGCGTTCCTGGACATCATACATATAAGAAACAACAACGTCAATTTTCCAAGGGTAAACGACCTCTTCCTCAATACTAAGGATACTGGGAGTAGAAGAATACTCGCAACTAGACTAAGACGGTGTGCCAGGCTCATATATGGGCACCGCATAAGGAATCTTTTTGGGTTTCCTAAACTAATTCTCTGGGAGAAAACTTACCGTTACCCAGCCATCGATTTTGGCCGGAAGTTTGCGAAATTAGGGATGACGACCCTCCTCTCAAGGGCAGGCTGGCCCTTCGGGGACAGTCTCACTTGACGAACATGAGGACGACATAACTTATCCAATAAATACAAAAACAAGCTTCAAAGGGATACACAAAGACGTGTACCTGCAAAGGTCGAAGGAAATTAAAGGCAAAGGTTGAAGATGAACAACCACGTTTAAAGATTCAAAGAAAAGAGGGTTGATGGTAAACAACCGCATTTGAAGGCATGAAGGGTAGAAGTTGAAGGCTCTATAGTAAACTTGAAGGAAGATGGAGAAGAGGCGGAGCGTCTCTCTCTAAAGAACCTGCTTCTCCCTCTAAAAATTATAAGGGCAAACTCAGAATAACCTTCACCAAAACCCCCACTTCTCTTATATAGAGGGAAGATGGGGGGAGAAGAGGCGACATGCCCTCCGAGACGTTAGTAGGGCTGGGATGCCACCTAGGCCACGACACGTGGCATACAGGCACACACGTTCTTCTAAACTAGCAACACCCTTAGCTACCAAGGGGCTAAGGGTCTCTCAGCATGGCCCAGGGCCGGTCGCTACACTTTTGGCCCAAAAAGGGGCTAAGGGTCTCATAGCACGGCCTAGGGGCCGATCGCTACACCTTTAGCCCCCAAGGGGCTAAGGATCTCTCAGCAGGGCCCAAAACCGGTCGCTACACCTTGGCCCCAAAAGAGCTAAGGGTCTCTCAGCACACCCAAGGGTCGGTAGCTACACCTTCAGGCCCCAAAGGGTTAAGGGTCTCCCAGTATGGTCCAGGGTCAGTCACTACACCTTTGACCCCAAAAGGGGTTAAGGGTCTCTCAGCACGGTCCAGGGGTTGGTCACTATACCTTTACCCCCCAAGGGGGTAAGGGTCTCTCAGCACAACCTAGGGCGGTCGCCAAACTCTTTGCCCCAAAAGGGGTTAAAGATCTCATAGCACAGCCTAGGGGCTAGTCGCTGTACTTTTAGCCCCTAAGGAGCTAAGGGTCTCTCAGCACAGCCCAGGGCCGGTCACTAAACCTTCAGCCCTAAGGGGCTAGGGGTCTCTCAGCACGGTCTAGGGGTCGGTCGCTACACCTTTAGCCCCCAAGCGGCTAAGGTTCTCTTAGCACGGCCCAGTGCTGGTTGCTATAGTACATGGCCAAAGCCATTTGACGAAAAAGCCACAGTCATTTGACGAAAAAGCCACGCTTCATTATCAATGCAAACGGTTACATAATGGTTGTACCAAAAAAAAAAAAAAAACAAGAGAGAGAAAGAAAGAAAGACAAGCTACATCAGAGCCTACCATTGTTCGTCGTCATGTCACTAGATGGAGAAGTGGTGTCATTAGACCCGGTGCTTTCCTCCTGGCTATTCGCGGGCATCGGCCCCACTCCTGGAGCAACCGGCCCAGGCCGGTGAGCTATTAAAATATTGTTCCTATTAAGCTACAGCCAGGCTTCAAAAAATGAACCACCGTAGACCTATGAGAGCAGACTTCAGGTCTTCGACCAGGCTCCTTCTCAAAACGCCTAACTCCAAGGCCTTGTTGACCACAATCGCATAAAAGATGGCCTGAACCAACTCGGGGATATGGAAATCATGGGCGGCCTCCTCAGCGTCGGCAAGGATGAAGTACAAATATAAGTCATGATAATCCTCCGAGAGCAGCCGAGGAGGGCGAGTGGCCCTTCTAAGGCGCCAGTTGAAAGTCCCTAAAACGTTAAGGGTCATCTCCTCGGTGCTAAAAAAGTAGGGGAACACCATGATTGATAAACTCTTAGCAAGGTGGGATCCAAATGAAATGGAAATGGAGCACCAATGAGCAAACCCCATTTTTGTACAAAAAGCGGGGAGCTTCCCAATATAGCCTTCAAGCCTCGGGAATAGGCTACCTCAAGAAACCCCCGGGCATCAAGATTGAAACATAGTTATCAACAGGTAATAGGGCATCTCTGATAAAAAGTTACCTTCTACAGTCTACATATAGTCTATTCAGCAAGAACTCGCTCCACATTCTGCCCGACCGCCCGTTCGGCCGGGCATACAGGTAAAATATGAGGGGCTAAATGATCCGAAAAAAACTAGGACCCAAGGTGGGCACCACAAATATGCTTGTGGGCCTAGGCTACAATGACCATCCTCGGCCACTCTTGGATCCTAAGATATCATTCCTAAGCCCAACACGGGAAACCATCTAGCGGCCTGTTAGGGAAGCATTCTATGTAAAATTACCATTTTGCCCCTGGCCACAATGACTATAAATACCCACCTCATGAAAAGGGAGGATTCAGAGGAATCATTTACCACGTACAATTAGTACTAAAAGGCACTTTTTTCTCTGCATTATCTTTTCTTGGGACCTGGCACTGACTTTGGCGTCGGAGAAGTGTTTCTCAGATCCCAATCCGGGGTGTGCCCCTTTTTTACAGGATCAACGCTCGCGAAACGGATTGTCAAGCATACAGCCCATGCTATCACGTAAGCCCACTCTCATCCCACGTCATCTTTAGAAAATACGAAAGCAATTATCATATTTTTCTAAAACATGGTGGAAACTACACATTTTTTTCTTTAAAGCTAAAGCTTTCCTAAGACAAACCTAAAAAAGGAGTTGTCTCACTGGAGAGAGGGATTGAGGTCCCTTGCTCGTGATGCTTTTAATAACATCATTTGCTGAAATATTAGGAGCCTAAATACGCTTAATAAGGAGTTGGAAGTGAAGAGTTTATGCAAATTAATAAAGTAGACTTCACTTGCCTTGCTAGAAACAAAAATAAGGGGGTGCTTATAACAATATATGTTTTTTGGCCCTGGTAGCTATGTCAATAAAAATCCATCCTCCTAGAGGAAGAATTGTTGATAATCAGTGCTTTTAGTGACATTTGTTTATAAGTAATATGTTGACTCTTTATACATTTCAATTTTGGCCATTCTTGTATAGTTTAGATAAAAACTAGGTGACTTTTTTTTAAAAAAAAAAAAATTCCACTGTATCATGTATAACAATTAACATAGGTTGTTATGAATTTGACAAAACCTCTATTTTGGCTAATCCTATATGAAAATCAATTGTGTTGAAGGTTGCAAAATAACTAAGTGTTTAATATTAGTGCTTTGCTTTACTAGAAAAAGATAACTCAAGTAAATCATCAACTTCATAATACTAGTTTAATTAGAAAACCACAACAAATAAGACTGAAATGAAAATAAGTAAATTATAATTATTTCAATTCCAACAAATACTGAAACAAGAAATAAGAATACTGATGAAATGGAAACGCTCAGCCTCACACATATGCAGAAATAACATTAACAAAATATTTTGTTAAAAAACGCCATCAGTTTAGGCGAGTGCTTCTTAATATCCATTCGATGGAGATGGAGAAGAGACCAGAGTCTTGTATGTGAAAGGCGGAAAGTAGGAAGGAGAATTGTAGATTGGAGCAAGGTTGTAAACTGGGGATGGAGTGTATGATGGGGACTAGTAAACGGGAGATGGACTGTAAGAAGGAGGCATGTAAGCTAGAGAGTTATAAATTAGAGATAAAGTGTAGGATGGAGACTTATAAGCTGGAGATGGGCAGTAAACTAGGGTCTTGTAGATTGGAGATGTACTATAGAATGACTGTAAATTGAAGAAAGAGTGTAGGATGGAGACTTATAGAATGGAGATGGACCACAAACTGGGGATGGAGTGTAAGATAAGGACTTGTACACTAGAGATGGGCTGTAGATTGGGATTTTATAAATTAGAGATGGGATGCAGGCTAGAGATAGAGTGTGCGATGGGGATCTGTAGATTGCAGTAGGAGTGTAAGATGATGGAGACTTGTAGATCGAAGATGGGATGTAGACTAAGGTCTTGTACATTAGATATGGGTTGTAAACTAGAGATGGAGTATAGGATGGAGATTTGTACATCGGGGATGGACTATAGACTAGAGATGGCGTGTATGATGGCGTGTAAGATGGGGTGATGTAAACTGGAGATGGGTTGTAGTCTGGAGTCTTGTAGATTGAAGATAAGTTATAGACTGGAGATGGACTGTAGACTAGAGGCGAAGTGTATGATGAAGATTTGTATACTAGAGATGGGTTGTAGACTGGGGTCTTGTAGGTAGGAGATGGGTTGTAATCTTGGTTTAGAGTGTATGATGGGGACTTATAGATTGGAGATGGACTATAGACTGAAGTCTTGTAAACTGGAGTCGGAGTGTAGGATGGGGACTTATAGATTGGAGTCGTGTAAACTGGAATTGGAGTATATGATGGGGACTTGTACACCGGGGATGGGCTATAGGCTGGGGTCCTGTAAATTAGAGATGTGCTATAAACTAGAGCTGAAGAGTTGGATGGGGATTGAATACGAGGGATGGGTTGTAAACAGGGGCCTTATACATTGGAATTGGGGTGTAGGATGGAGACTTATACACTGGAGATGGGCTATACACTAGAGATAGAGTGTAGGATAGGGATTCATAGATCGAAGATAGACTGTAGACTGAAGTCTTATAAATTAGAGGTGGTGTATAAAATGAAGACTTGTACACTGGAGGCAGAGTGTAGGATGGGTACTTGTACACTGGAGATGGGTTGTAGACCGATGTTTTGTAGATTAGAGATGGAGTGTAGAAAGTGGACTTATAGATAGGGGATGGGTTGTAGATTAGGGTCTTATAAACTACCGATGGAGTATAGGATGAAGACTTATATACTGGAGGTGGGCTTTAACCTGGAGATGGAGTGTAGGATGGGGTTTTATAGATTGGTGATTGACTGTAGTGTAGGCACTTATAAACTAGATATGGGCTATAGATTGGGGTCTTGTAGATTAGGGATAGAGTGTATGATGGAGACTTGTAAATAGGAGATAGGCTATAGAATGGAGTCTTGTAGATTGAAGATGGAGTGTAGGATGAAGACTTGTATACTGGGGATGGAGTGTAGTATGGGGACTTATAAACTGCAGATAGGCTATAGACCGGGGTCTTGTAGATTGGGGATGAAGTGTAGCATGGGGTGTATAATGGTGACTCGCAAATAGGAAACGGGCTACAGACTGGGTCTTATTAATTGGAGATGCAGTATAATATGGAGACTTATATGCTGGGGATTGAGTGTATAATGGGGTCTTGTAGATTGGAGATGGGTTGCAGACTGGGGTCTTGTGAATAGGACTTGGGCTGTAGATCAGGGTCTTTTAGATTGGAGATGGAGTGTACTATGGGGACTTGTAGACTAGGGATGGAGTGTATGATGGGGACTTATGGATTGGAGATGGGCTGTAGACTGGGGTCTTCTAAACTAGAGATGGTGAGTATATTGGAGACTTGTATGATGGTGTCTTGTAGACCGAAGATGGACTATAAACTGGGGACTTGTGCACTGAATTTTGCAAGTATAGATGTGTCTTAAAGACTTAGGAATGAGTGTCAACTACTGAGTTAGTGTAGGCAAGCGGTTCAGGTGATTCATACTCAGGTGATTTATACTCATGTGATTGGCTATAAGTACAGTACTCACTAGTTGATGAAACAACAACTAGTGATAGCGGAAGTAAGGATGTAAAAATGGGGCGGCTTAAAGTCATCTTGATGAGGAAGGCTCTGCGATGCTTTGAAAATAGTAAATGGAGGACAAGTTAGGGGACAAAAGGTTTCCAGGTTTTATATGAGAACTTAGGTTTGCATTATTGTTGAATTTTAAGTGGACCAACTTGGTTTACAAAATGGCTTGCATGAACTAATTAGAATTCGCACGTCTAGAGCTTTTGGATTGCATGACGCAAGCAACATAAAAATTTATTGGCTCAGTTTAGCTAGTTAAATCACCGTAGAGGGGGTAAATAGGGTGACAATCGAAGTCACAGAATTATCAAGATAAAAATGCGAAAATATAAATGTGAACAAAACACGCTAGTTATAGAGATTCAAATACGGCTAGTCCTCTACCCATGGGCGCCCTTCGCTACTATTGAATTTATGCAGAGTTAATTCAACCAAGATAATGCAAATGAGGAGCAAGTGAACAATATGGAGGTAAGAAAATAGGATCTTTACAAAATTACAAGAAAATTAGGACCTAAATGGATTTTGGTTTATTGTGAATGCCTAAATTGGTTGTTTTTAAGCTAACCAATGCTTTTAAAAGAATTTTAAAGGAAGCAAAATGTAAAAGTTTGCTAAAAATGTATGACTAGTCTAAAGGGTTACAAAAAAAGATAAATTTCTTATGAATACAAAGATTCCACCAAAGTTACTCAGCAGAATGCTTCAAAAATCAAAACCTAGGGGAAACAATTTACTCACCAGGGTACTTATTCGCTTGTACCTTTATCAAGTAAAAGTTTTAATGCATTTATAAATCATGTTCAAAAGTTTTTATCTTGTTTTGGCCACCCGAGTGACCCATTTAACGTTATAATGATCATGTATTATTAAGTTCTCATGTTATTGATGAAAGGAAACCTAAACGATATGGCCTGCTAACAATGGATCTCACCAATCACTAATTGCCATTTAATGCCAACTGCCAAGCGGTTCATCTAAACCTAGAAAGCGGGTGGAGATCTCTACACTCATGAATTGAAATGATTTACTATTTTAGTATTCGAGTCCTAAGTTTGACTGATAAAAATCATTTACTTTCACTAATTATTAAGCTTAGGTTATTGCGTATGATTTGCAGACTAGATTCATGATATGTGCGCACTCACTGGCTCTATGAATTTGATTTTACTGTATAAGAGTAATGTATTAGGCTCATCGCTCACTTCTCTCTCTTGTTTGTGCCTTATAAAACATTTAGGAATGAACTAGTTACATCAGTATTAGGCTTAGAAGTAGCACAATAAGTAGATTATGGATGCTTTTTGAGTGCTAGTGTTTCCCTAGTTCTTGGTACCCTCTAATGGAATTTTTGGAGTTGGTCAAGGCTCTAAAGGCCAAACCTTAGGTTGATCTTCTCCATCAACGTTGTTTGTGTGTTTTGGGTTTTTGGATGTTTGAATGTACGAAGGATTTGTAAAATTTTTCTTAAACTTTCTAGTTATGCTTGTGCAAAGTTGAATCGCGTAAACTATGCTAGTATGGTCTAGCTTTAAAGTAAAACAAATGATGATAGGTTTTAAGAAGTAGTTTGTCTTGTTACCATTTTATGAATCTTAGGTATAAGTTCAGGTCTCTATTCTAAAGCAACACACTTAAGCCAAAAAATAATAATAATAAAACATTCGAGTTTAAAGTTGGTTTTACTTTACATGTTTCCTTACGTGAATCTTATGCTTAATTAATTTTCAATTGGATAATTATGCATCCTTGAGTTGGGGGAATTACAATATGTATGATATATGATGATGGACTATCTTTTTGACATCGAGGGATATTATAGTGCCCCGACCCCTCTGGGTTGCAGATCTTACCAGTAACGGCTTTAGGGATCATCGACTGACCCTACAAATCACCACAAGTCTTTCCGGCGTGTTCCGTCCTCGCTCACACGCTGCCGGAGAAATTTTCCAGGAGGTCACCCATCCTAAGATTGTTCCCCAGCAAGCACTCTTAATTGTGGAGTTCTTAAGAGTGGGCTTCCCGAAAATAAAGGTGCATATTTGGTGATATAAGTAATCACTTCAAATCCCTTTAAGCCACAATTGGTGTGTTACAATCACCCCCACTTGAAGCGTACAACGTCCTTGTTGTGCCTCACTAACTGACCGACTTATGAGTCCTCTTGACCGGCGGTCCATACCCAGTATCTTTGCCCCGCTAGGTGACTGCCCATGGGCTCTCCATCTACTGGCGTAACTCACGGTCGCGGGTCAGCTCTGATACCATCTGTAATACCTTGACCCCTCTCGGTCGCGGGTCTTACCAGTAATGGCTTTAGGGATTGTCGACTGACCCCACAGATCACCACAAGTCTTTCCGACATATTTTGTCCTCACTCACACGCTGCCTGAGAAATTTCCCAGGAGGTCACCCATCCTAAGATTATTCCCCAGTAAGCACGCTTAATTGTGGAGTTCTTAAGAGTTGATTTCCCGAAAGAAAAAGTACACCTTTGGTGATAGAAGTGGTCACTTCAAATCATTTTAAGTCACACTCGGGGTGTTATAGATGTTCATTATTATTTAGTCATAATTTAATTCAAACTTAATAATAAAACTAGACTGATTGAAAATATAATATGCAACTCTATGCTAATCAATCAAGACATTATCATAAATAGAATGACTGCTATAATTGTTTTTTTGGACAATAAAGAATGAATTCATTATTTAAAGGTCATACGGCATCTACGATCAACATCAAACTCAAAAAATAAATAATTAAAATAATAAAATAAACCTTTCGACTGAAAACAGTAATTGATACACTTCTGAACACTCCTCTTCTATTTAGTCGCTCCTTAATGATGCAACCTTTATCAAGGACATTATTGAATCTTGTATACCCTTCTTATTAAAATAATTTATCTACTCTTGTAATGCATATTTGAAGAATTGACATCCACTGCATGCTGATTTCCTATTAGTTAATAATTCAATCCCATGTATGCAAAACGACATGGAATTGTGATAGAATTACTCCAACAACAAGAGATAGTACCAGTAATTGGACTGCAAACACGCGGTGGCATTATAACAAATTAAGGTCAATCCCATAGAAACTAGGACAAGGTACCGGGTTGTATTCACTCAAGACAGGTTAAGCGGATCAAAACTTAAGATTGTAATCAAATAATCAACTGTCTAATCTAACAAATAAATAATCATGGAATTAAGTAAAACATGCAATCACTCAATCCATATGTCAATCAAACACTTCTTCCTCGGTTATTTTAAAACCAACAATCGAAGTATCAACCGCCTCTGAAGGTGAATTGAAATACCTAAATCTAACTAGTTATCAGTTCTCAAGGGATGTTAATTAAGCATGCGATTATCAAATGAGTGGTTTCTTAATTGGTGTGACTTTCTCAATATCTCCATACAATCAAGTCAAATTCTAGGATTCCAATATCAGATTTCATCTTTCATCTCTTCATCCAATACCCAGCACATGCAAAAAAGTGATCAATTCTCTCACATGGAAATAAACATCTAGGATTCAATAAAACAAGCTAATAGTTTTAAATACCAAAAAGACCAACATAAGATTGGAAAAATTAACAAGTACTTGCATAAATCCAAGATCAAAACAACAAAAGTTAATCCAAATTACAAAACATAAATCCTAAAATAAGAAAAGATAAGAGAAAAGAAGAGAATTACTCAGTCAAAAAATGCGTTTGAATCCGTTGATTGTAAACCAACCTAAAATCCTTGCGAAATTCCCCTCCTTTAATCCCCCCTTACTCTAGTATAATCTAAAACCTAATGTAGATGATGAACATGATGGTAGAAGGGATAGAGAATGCTAGAATGGAGTGCCCTAAATAGCCAAAAGTTCGACCAGCAAATGGTAAAACTTGAAGGAAAACAAACAGCCCTAGCAACAAGGCTACACTAATGCCCCCGTTGCCGGTTAGCCACAACCTGTGGTTAACTCAGCTGCCAAGTTGTGGTGGCCTCCAGTCATGCTGCCTTCCTATTTTTCTAAATTTGGTCAACCTGGGTTGATTATGTACACTATCTCATGTTAACCATGTTGTCTACCCGAGTAAACCATGTCCTTGCAGATTTTTGTCAAGTTTTGTGGGATTTTGTCTCCTTACATAATTCTTCATAGATTTTGTAGGCACATTCTAGTTCTCTAATCTAGTTTCTGCACAACTCCATCAATACCACCAAACCCGAGCATAAAACAGAAAATGGGCATAAAATCACACAATTATGCATACTAATTTCCTAAAATGACCCAAACACTCATGAAATTATATTCAAATAGGACATTCATCACTCCCCTATGCAAAAAAACCCTACAGGGATATTCCTACTAATACAGAGGGAACATTTTTATAAGAAGAAATGCTATAAAAACTTCACATAAAGGAGAAATTGGAGTTTATCATTAGCAAAGAGTCAATGACAGTCCCTAAAAAATAAGGAGAGAAGGAGAAGGGGAAGGAGAAGGGTAGGGTTTTTAAGAAAGGCAAGAGAAAAGCAGGCTAGATGAATAACTGGTATAATTAAAGTATGCAAAATCAGCAAACAAATAAATAAAAGGATTAGTGTGCATCCATTAATATTGTTGGCCTCATAAATCAATAGGTAAGAAGAGAAGTATAAGTGACACTCCCCTCCTCTTCGGCTGCCTCCTTTACTCCTTATAACCGAAGGATTAATGATGGTGATGATGATGGAAAATGAATGAGGAGAGAGAAAGAGAATTAGCAACAGTTATGGGTGTGAGGGAGGCGAAGAATCACCGGTGCTCTGTTTCGAACAGCAGGTTTTAGGCTGGGAATCGAAGGAATAGATGATGAAGAAGAAGAGAATGGGGAGGGGTCTAGGAGTCACATGCCAAGCATGCCCTACTTAAGGGAAATGGGAGAGAGAGAGCTGGGCAATGAAACTGGGGCAGAGAAATGGAAAAGAAAGAGGGACCGGCCCAAGGGAAGAAAAGAAAAGAAAAGAAAAAGAAGGAAAGAAAGAGTAGAGAGGCGGGCTGGGGAAATGAGGGAGGCAAACGGGCCCGGCCCAAAAGAGAAAGAAAGAGAGAAAAAGACAAAGGGGGAGGGGGAGACTGGGCTAGGCAAAAGGTGGGTCTCGCTGCTGGGTCGAGAGAGAAAAGAAGGGGAAGCAAAGTGGGCTGCGGACTGGGCCTTGGTGAACACTAGATGACTGGGTCGATTCTTCTTCTTCTTTTCTCTATCCATTGCTTGTTATGACCCAATCTAATTTTGATTCAATTTTCTCTCTTTTTCTTCAAGCAATTTATTTATTCTTCAAATGGGTCAAATTCCTACAAAATAAATAAAACTAATATTAAGATCTTAAGTTAATAATTTATTTCGAGCAAAAAATTAGATAATAAAAGGGCATAAAATAACATAATTTCAGACTGAACAAATACCCCCACACATAAGTTTTACTCGTCCTCGAGTAAAACAAAACTAAACAATCTAGAAAAGAAAATAAAAGCCTAACTCACTTTCATAGGAATCACGGTTGCACTTAGCATGTGTAACAAGCCCTTTAAACCCCTAGGTTACCCCCAGTGGACGAGTAAGGTCACGTGAGGGTTTGCAGAAGATATACCCATAAAATCTATAAAAGAAAACTAAATAGAAACTTAAAAATCTTTTTGGTTTTGATTTTTTTTTTCAAAAATGAATATGTACAAAACAAGGGAAAGGTATATACACATTCTAATCAACTAAATCTCCCTTATAGCAAAGATGTTAGCCTGCATAGAAACATATTGTTCACATCAAGGCTCCGTACCCCAAGAATGACATCAAAGCACTAACTTTTCACCCAATTGCACATCGAAAGTTTGAATCTATCCCAGTGCTTGTGTACATATGTGTCATCATCTTAGAGCTCAGGTTTATCAAATCAAACTCAACCTTACTTGATTGATACAAATTACCTTATTGACTTATCAATATAGGAAGTAAATTTTCCCAGCAGTAGTATTGCCTCAAAGGGTAATACCCAGTAGCGCATGCCTCAAAGGGTTACTTGTCATTCCAAATTTTTCCATTTCCTTTTTCTATTCTTTCTTTCTTTTTTTTCAGTTTTTTTTCATTTTTTTTCATTTTTTTCTTGTTCTTTTGTTTTTTTTTTTTCAATTAAAAAAAATCAAAGTAATTGTGTCAAAAACAAGTGGGAGAGCCGATAATGGAAAACTAAAGCCTTAAGACAATGAGGATGAAAGAAATAGGGATTGGATCACACAGTAATAATGAACAAATGGGGTTAGAATTAGCGCTAAGAATGACACACCAAGGATAAAGACCTATCAAGCACATCATGCATATATACAAGCTAACAATCAAAGTACAGAGCATTTAATTTGATTAGAATAGTATAAAACTTCCCCAAAATAAAACAAAAATCTTTTTGGATTTGCAAAATTTTTTTTTTTTTAAGATTCAAAATTTCCCCACCCCCACACGTATTCCGAGTAATGTCCTCATTGGGAGTAGAAAGAAACATAAAACCACAAAATAAAACTGAAAAAAGAAAACAAATAAAACAAGACTCACAAAGATACGACTCAAAATCAAATAGTCAACATATATACAAAAGAAAGACAAAAAAACTAACTATACAAAAGGAAAGAAAAGGGAAAAAGAGAAAAAGAGTAAAAGAGAGAAAGGATGAAAAGAAGTTCTTAGCAAACCAAGTCAGGTGCTAAGTACACCCGAGCTATCATCGCAACACATCACTGAGCAGGACTCGGCTCACGGAGTATCAGACACTCCACGTCTTCCTTGCTAGGCAACTGCAGAAATTGCTTCAATCTTTGACCATTCACCTTAAACGTAGCACCACTGTCGGGGTCCTAAATTTCGACTGCACCATAGGAAAAGATACGTGAGATAATGTAAGGACCAGTCCATCGGGACCTTAACTTCCCTGGAAACAAATGGAGTCTAGAGTCATACAAGAGCACTCTCATTCCGGGGGCAAACTCCCTCCGAAGGATATGCCTATCATGAAACGACTTCACCCTTTCTTTGTAAGAACGAGCACTCTCATAAGCCTCGACTCTAATCTCATCAAGTTCATTCAGTTGTAGTCTACGCTCCTCACCAGCCTCAGTCAAGTCATAGTTGAGTTTCTTAATGGCCCACCAAGCTCTCTGCTCTATTTTCATAGGAAGATGACAAGGCTTACCATAAACAACCCTATAAGATGACATACCTAAGGGAGTTTTAAAAATCGTCCTATAGGCCCAAAGAGCATCTATGAGTTTGTCAGCCCAATCCTTTCTATTCCGGCTCACGGGTTTTTCAAGAATTTGCTTAATCTATCGATTAGACACCTCAACCTGGCCACTGGTTTGGGGATGATAGGGGCTAGCAAGCCTATGGACAATTGAATACCTCTTCAGTAAAACATCAAAGGACCTATTATTGAAATGGGTACCCTGATCACTAATAATAGCACGGGGCATACCAAATCTAGCAAAGATGTTCTCCCTCAAGAACTTCACAACAACTTTAGTATCATTAGTCCTAGAAGGGATGGCTTCAACCCATTTAGACACATAGTCCACAGCTAGCAAAATATACTCATTTCCAAAAGATGATGGAAATGGTCCCATGAAGTCTATACCCCATACATCAAAAACTTCCACCATAATGATGGGACTCAGTGGCATCATATCCCGCCTGCTGATTCTGCCCAACTGCTGGCACCTAGGGCAACTCTTACAGTACTCAAAAGCATCCCGAAATAGAGTAGGCCAGTAGAAACCACATTGAAGAACTTTGGCTGCAGTCTTCCTACCACTAAAATGCCCCCCACATGCTTGATCATGACAGAAAGAAAGGACACTTCTCACCTCATGGTCGGGAATATATCTCCTAAACATTTAGTCAGAACAGTACTTAAACAAGTAAGGATCATCCCAAACAAAGAATTTCACAAGGTAGAAAAACCTATCCGTATCATTCTTGGTCTAACCCTCAGGGATCCTACCAGTAACTAGGTAGTTCAAAATGTCAGCATACCAAGGATCGTGGTGGACAGCATACAACTACTCATCAGGGACGCACTTAGAAACAGTTGACTCACTCTCTCTATCAGATAGAATCCTAGACAAATGATCAGCTACAAGGTTTTCAGAATATTTCTTGTCCCTAATCTCACAATCAAACTCTTACAACAACAATATCCATCTAACAAGTCTAGGCTTAGCATCCTTCTTAGAAAGAAGATGCTTAAGAGCAGAGTGATCAGTGTACACAATCACATGAGACCTAATCAGATAAGGTCTAAACTTCTCAAACCTAAAGATCACAGCCAAAAATTCTTTCTCAGTCACAGTATAGTTCAGTTGGGCATCATTCAAAGTGTGACTAGCATAATAGATCATATGGGGCTTCTTATCAACACACTGCCCTAAAACTACCCCAACAGTATAATCAGATACATCACATATCAATTCAAAAGGTTCTCCCCAGATGGGAGGATGAAGAACAGGAACAGAAGTTAAGGCCTCCTTAAGCTTAGTGAAGGCCACAAGACATTCCTCAGAGAAGTAAAATGACACATCTTTAGCTAGCAAGTTGGACAAAGGCTTTGCAATCTTACTAAAGTCCTTAATGAAGCGACGATAGAAGCAAGCATGTCCAAGGAAAGACCTCACTTCTTTCACACAGGTGGGAGGGGGAAGATTAACAATCAAATCAGTCTTAGCCTTGTCGACCTCAATTCCATCTTTAGAAATAACATGGCCTAAGACTATTCCCTTCCTAACCATAAAATTGCATTTCTCCCAATTCAGAGTTAGGTTTTTCTCCTGACACCTTTCCAACACTTGTCTCAGATTAGACAAACAGTCATGAAAGGAAGACTCAAACACAGAAAAGTCATCCATAAAAATTTCCAAGTAGTGTTCAACTAAATCTGAGAAAATGAAAATTATGTAACGTTGAAAGGTAGCAGGGGCATTGCATAGTCCAAAAGGCATATGCCTAAAGGCATAGGTTCCAAAGGGACAGATAAAAGTAGCCTTTTCCTGATCCTCAAGAGCAATAGAGATCTAGGTATAGTCAGAGTATCCATCTAAAAAGCAATAGAAGGAATGTCCAGCCAATCTCTCTAACATTTGGTCCAAGAAAGGAAGGGAAAAATAGTCTTTTCTAGTGGTAGCATTCAATTTTCTATAATCGATGCAAACACGCCACCCAGACTGCACACGAGTAGGGACTAACTCGTTCTTGTCATTCCTAATCACGGTAATACCGGTCTTCTTAGGAACAACTTGAACAGGGCTAACCCACTCACTATCAGAAATGGAATAGATAATCCCATGGTCTAACCACTTTAGTACTTCTTTCCTAACCACTTCCTGAAGAGTAGGGCTCAAACGCCTTTGACGATCACGATAGGGCTTAGCATTGTCCTCTAGATGAATCCTATGTTGCACAATGGAAGGATTAATATCCTTAATATCCCCTAAGGTCCAATCCAAAGCTTCCTTGTTTGCTCTAAGTAGGGCAATCAACTTGGTTGGTCCCCATCTAGGTTAGAAGCAATAATGACAGGTAAAGATTCATTGGGGCCTAGAAATGCATACTTAAGAGAATCAGGAAGGGGTTTCAGTTCAAGAGCTGAAGGGAAAACAGATTCAGAAGCAGCAGTGAGCAAACAATCAGCAGTAGAGTACAAGTCATCAAACTCAAAAGTATCAAACTCAAGCTCATCATTCACAAGAAAGGACTCATACTTAACAGCAAACACATCATCACAAGCATCTTCAAGTATAGAATCCTCTACCCAGTGAAGAGTAGAGAACTCCATATCATCAAAACCAGAGGGCTGCCTTTGCGGATTAAAAACGTTCAACTCTAAAGTCATGTTACCAAAAGACAGTCTCATCATGCCATTCCTGCAATTAATGAGGGCATTGGCAGTGGTCAAGAAAGGACGCCCTAGAATCACAGGGACTTGACTAGTTAAGTTAGACGTTGTCTCAGTCTCAATCACAATAAAGTCCACAGGGCAAATGAATTCACCCACTCGGATCAGCACATCCTCAACTATCCTCCTAGGCAATCTGGTCGACCTATCAGCTAATTGAATAACCATCTTAGTAGGCTTAAGCTCACCTAACCCCAACCTCTCATACTCAATGAAGGGAATCAAGTTGACAATGGCCCCTAAATCAAGCAAAGCTCTATAAATAAGCTGGTCCCCTATAACTATAGAAATAGTAGAGCAACTGGGGTCCTTATACTTCACTGGGATCTGATGAGATAGAATAGAACTAGCACTAGAGGCTAAGAAAGTCTTCCTAAGGACATTGGTAGCTCTCTTGGTTGTGCACAGATCCTTTAAAAACCTAGCATATAGAGGAATCTGCTGAATAGTATCGAGCAAAGGAATGTTGATCTTGACTTGAGATAAGGTCTCTCTCATCTTCTCAACATGGGCTTGGTCTTTCTTCTTAAGCCTATGGAGAAAAGGAGGCAAAGGCATATGGACTTTCTCAGATGAAGAATGAGAAGAAGAAGAAGAAGAAGGACTCTTAGAAGGAGAAGGGTCAACTGACTCAGAGGAGTCTTTCTTTTCAAGCTCATCTTTTTTAGAAGGTGACTCAGGAGAATGGTGGGAATCAGAATCATTGGGGACACCATCAATAGTATCCCTTGACTCACTAGATGAGCCAGTCTCTGGAGGTAAAGAAGAAGAAGAAGAAGAAGAAGAAGAAGAAGAAGAAGAAGAAGAAGAAGAAGAAGAAGAAGAATTCTCGAAGAATTGGTGAGGATACCTGCAAGGTTCCTTAGGATTTCTAACCTGGTATCAATCTCTCAATCAGAACGGAGAGATATCACTGCATTCAATTTCCTCACAGGCTCACTAGGGTTACATAAAGAAGAAGATACGTGATTCTTAGGGTTCACCTCAGGCTGACTTGAAAAAGTACCTGGCTCCCTAAAAGATGATGTTAACTGGAAAAACTGTTCATTCATCATTCTCATCATTCTTTCCATGTTAGCATTAATCATTCTCTCTATGTTATTATTAATTCTCCTCTCCATTTTATTAATATCACTGTAACCAGGAGGAGGTTGAACTTGAGCTACAGGAGGTGGAGGTCTAGGTGCATTAGATACACCCGAAAAAATCGGTCTCTGAAAGGAACTAGAAGGGTGAAAGATGGATTAGGAGTTAGGAACCGTAACATTTAGTCCATTACTCCAAGAGAAGTTATGGTGATTTCTCCACCCTGGATTGTAAAAAGGAGAGAAGGGTCATTCTTAGGTCTCTAGAAGGCCACACTCGCTTGCTCTTGCCTAGTTGCTAACTGGTGAGCAAAGTAAGGACAAGCACTCAATAAATGATCTAAGGCTTAACAATGAGAGCAAGACACTGAAGAAGCCTGGGATAACTGAGTCATTCGTGGAGTAAATCCTTTCATCATATTTTCTAAAGCAACAATCTTAGACTCTAAGTGACTCACTTCAGAGACAGAATGTAACCCACCCCTTGCAATCCTAAAACTTAAACTATCATCTCGAGCGGTTTCCCACTGCATAGTTTTCTCAGCTAAGTCCTCTAAAAATTCCAAAGCATCTGTGGCGTTCTTAGAAAGAAAGCCACCCTGACACATAGATTCTACCATGGTCCTAGTCTGTTGGTCCAGTCCTTTATAAATAATCTAACACAAACATGCCTAGTCTAGACCATGATGGGGACACTGGGCCAGCAAATTCTTGAACCTATCAAAATATTTCCAAAATGATTCCCTATCTAGTTGCACAAATTGATTGATTTTATTCCTTAGCTTAACAGTCTTGGCATTAGAAAAATATTTTCTTAAGAATAATTTCATAAAATCATTCCAAGAAGTTACAGAATTAGCAGCCAAGCCATACATCCAACGTTTAGCAAAATCTTTCAATGCAAAAGGAATTAATTTCATGCGCACAACGTCAATGGGAATATTAGGAAAATGAATCATAGAACAGACTTCTTCGAATTCCCTCAAAAATAAATAAGTATCCTCTAAACCAGTAAATTTAGGGAGCATCTGAGTATAGTGAGGTCTCAATTTGAAGGTCACATTGGGTCTAAGGTCAGGTATAGTAAAATAAGATGGCAAAGCAGTCTTAGGAGGGTAGAAAATCTCACTCAAAGGTCTTTCTTGTACCATTTCTTCTAATTCAAACTTGGGTTCGGATTCGGGTTTTAAGTCAGGGTCGGATTCACTTCTAACAAGTCTATGATTTTCAAGATTTCTAACCCAACCAGTCATATAAATCCAACGCCCTCACCCAAGGTTCTATTTTTGGTCTTTTTTTTTCTAAAAATTTTAAATTTTTTTTCAAAGCCACAAAATGACAAAACAAAACAAAAAAGGTGGATCGAAACTAAAAACAATTCACAAACAAAAAATAAGCAAAATTCAAACAAAAGTACAAACACAAAGAAACTAAAAATAAATAAAACTACACCTAAACAACCTAATTCTCTAAATAAAATTTAAAACAAAAAATAAGACTCCTAAAATTAAAACTAAATATACAGACAAAATCCACACAATCACAAGGGACATAAATATATTTTTTTCTCGAATTTTTCTATCCCCGAATAGTGCAGAAAAATGCAAACAGAAAATTAAGTCCAAAATTCACAGAAAAATCATGACAACTCCAAAAATTCCACAAACATTCACACAAACTCTAAAAATTATTCCGAATCTAGGAAAAATATCAAAATAGCAAAAATCACACCAGAATGGGCCCAGAAAATTCGAATGGAGTGCAAAAATTGGTTAAAAATAAGCACTTTTAAATAATTCCGGATCAGTTCTATTTTGCTTCTTTCGCTGCACAAAAACAAAATTCGTTAGTACTGTTTTTTCAACAA
>JAKOGI010000908.1:52500-151821 GCA_029747015.1 Carnegiea gigantea | reverse complement strand
TTAAATGGCTAATAATAATTTAAAGAATGGACATTCATGTGAAAGCACAGTTCTGAAGAGTGTATGATCATTCAAGTAATTCTTTTTAAGACTATGTTTGATGAATGAAGTGCCAACCATTGGTCTACCTTACTATTGTTGTATCCTTGCATGTAATTTCTACTATCTGCCCCACCTTTTTTCTTAAAAAAAAGAATATCCTTATGCTGTAATTTTTACTGAACCTCTATGTTGATAATTTGGAGAATGGGCATGTGTAAGACCATTCTAATTCTTCTGAAAAAAATAATATCGACAATTTAACTAGCAACAGTTTCTTACCCTCTTAGTGCTGCATTCCTGCAGCTAATTTCTGCTATCTTCCCCCCCCCCAAAAAATCCTCTATGTCATAGTTTGTATTTATCGAAGTCATGTTCTTTGATCTGAAAACCTTTTTGAGTTTGTCTCTGCAATATTCTATTCAAGTTTATTGATAATAGGCCACATTTTGGCACTTAGTCTTGCTATTGGTCGCTTGGTTGGAATTTTCTTTGTTTTGGGGGGAAGAGTGGGGTTTTGTGAGTTTTGTATAGCAATACTTGGGTTTTATCTAAATTTAGTTATGCCTGTTTACAAAGACTTTAAACATTGTATTCAAATGCAATAAAGTTTAATGCGATTTTCTTGATGTCAAACTCTAGCTATTCAAGGTCCTTTTTAACATTTGGTTCTACAGTTTGCAAAATTGACTAGAGCTAATGTAGTTGCTACCAAACTGCAGCATCTATGCAAGCGCTGAATTCAGTTGTGCTCGCAACTTTGCGAACGTGTAAGGTAAATGACAACCTACCTACGTCAGTAACCTTGTCATTAAGTTTGTGATGTAGACCATGGAAAGCTGGTTGTGCTAACACAGGATGACAATGTCAACACTACCATCATGAAGAATTCAAGAAATTTTGAACTGAATTAATTTTGAATTGTATTTATGTCTAACTTTAACACTCACGGTGTGTACTTTTGACTTTGTTTAAATGAATTGTAATTTTTTGGTGCAATTAGATGGATTGTTGTTAGTCATTCATTAATTTGCTCAGTGGGAACCTTTTGAAGTGTGTCATACGTGTTAGACTGCAAATGGAAGATAACTTAAGTATAAAGATTACATTTCTTCACTGCTTGCTTATTGAGATTTAATTTATACATGTTATTTAGTTTGTTTTTTTAGTTCTTTTTTTACTGTATAGTGAAGAATCACATGCAAGCAAGTTTTAGCGTGACAAATAAACATTGGTTCAGCGAACAACGCATTTTTTGTAATTGTATGATAGTTGTGTCTTTGTTTTTATGCACAAGTCATAATAAATTTCCAATACGGCATATAACTCATGTTATAATAATATAATGTCATTTCTTATTTATAGTGGAAGAAAGGATTGCTTTGTGTGAAAACATAGTGTTTGATGGTATTTTAAATGTTTAAATTTATAAAAAACAATATACATTTAAAATTTATGATTAATAATTAAACCATCATTAATTTGTCTAATATTTATTTTTCCAAGGTTCTATGCAACATATTGGCAAATTCTCTTACTTAGGAAAAAAAATTATATCCATGAGGGATAGATAAAGTTTAATTTTATTAATGTTTGCGCTCAAATCAATACTGAAAAAATAAATTTCTACATAAATATAACCAAACGAATTTTTGTCATTTAGCACTATTAACTAACTTCCGTATCATTTTTAGCATGATGTTACAGCTTTATATTTACTATTTATTATCTCTGTCATAGTTGGATAATATCTTTCATTGTCATAGCCCTATGTTATCACTTTTAACTTCTAATATCATGAATTTGATATTAATGAATGAAAGTTGACTATTGTGTGTTAGTATGCATTACTATAAATAAGATGATATAATTTGAGGAGTTGGATTATAAATTAAAATTGAAAGCCCTATATTAGCTTTAGTTCGGATCTTTTGAAACCATATGTTATTTCTGTCACCTATGTACATAATATTGCTCGACAAATATGATTAATCACTTTGAGAAAATTGTTTGACTTTGATATGCAATTTACGCATGCTTGAACATTACAATTCACTATAAATGTGAACATGTTTTTCTTTTGGGGTTCCTTTCATTGTGTATATGTTAAAAAGCAGTTGTATCAATATAGGTGCATCAGTTCCAGTATAACAACAAAATCTAAAGTACACCTTCAAGGGGTTGTTTTGTATATTACATTATTTGAAATTCAACCAAAAATTCCAATTTGTAAAAATATTTTGAATGCTTGGAATGCTCCGTGCACTAGTGAAAAAAAAAAAAAGAAAATGTTAGCTTGCCAATTTTTTTCTCTTTCTCCTGTGGGCCTAGCAAATAATATGGGAAACTATTTGAGATATCATTCTATGCGATTTATATTAGGAAAAAGTATGAGTATAATCATGGATAAATTAACAAGTCTCAAATGAAATTATTTGTGGCTTCGCTTCCCGTATTTTTGGAATCATTCCAACAATTAATGAAATTTTATGTATGTCAGCAAACATAACTATTAAAAATAATGTTAATGAGACTAATTTATGAGGGCAAATTATCCTACAACTCGATTAGCTACTTCCTTTAGTACAGTAAAGGAAATAGACTGCATAATATGATATAAAATATTAAGAGTGGATTGACTCATTTTGGTTCGTTCATTTATATATATATTTTTTTTTCTCAAAGTATTCTATTTCCGTGAAACTTTCTATTTTATTTGTCATATTGGATTAGTTGTCAAATCATTATAATTTTTGTCGGTGTTTATAAAAGAGTTAATATAAAATTTATGTTGTGTGGCATAAATATAAGAGTGACGTGCTCAAATATTTCTCTATAATTTCTATAAAGAAAATTAAACAATGTTAAGGTGCTCAAATATTTCTGTACAGCATAGAAAGTAACAATTTTATTTTATTTTCGTTTCCTACTCGGAAAAACACATATTTTTAGTTGATCCATTAGATTTGTATTCTATATATATACAGCAAGGTGCGAAGACTGATATGGATACAGTTGAAATTAAACATAGGTTACCTTTTAATAGGTAACACATTTTATTCAAAAATGATAAGTGTCTTGCAGCAAGACATTCAAAATGTGTCTTGCTCTTATGTCACATTTGCCACATGGATAAATGATGTAAGCTTTTAAAAAACATATTGCCACATAATTAGGGTCCGTCTTGCTTTTAAAGCAAATTTTAGGGTGTGATTTAAAAATAGATTATAAAAGGAACTAACTGTGCAAATTATACAAATTAGTTTTATAAGATTTTCTTATATTTTCTTAATTGATAAAAATATGTATTTTTGGTCGAAAAAAGGAAAATAATGTATTTATAAATTTTTAATGGAAAATTGCTTATCTTTGACAGAAAAAAATTAGGAAAAATATTGTGATTTGTAACGGTCCGACCCTAAATATTCATATTAATTACATTGAATCACCCTAATATTCATTTAAGTTGGGCCCCGCATTTCAATTCAGCATTTTCTTTATATGCATATATAACTGTACAATTGTAGATTGAATCGGCAGAAAGGCCTCGAAATGGATTTTTGGCTCTTCCAATAACTCATTAAAATGTTTCATTAAAATGCTACTGAATAATGGAATATCTGTTAACATGACCATGCCTCTTACAACTTTCCATCTAAAGCTTTGAAAATCTCTTCAGTAATTTTATCCGAAAGTATTTAATCAATGGTGAAATAAAGAAATAAAATCAACCAATATTATTATAGCGCAAAAAAAAGGTCAAAGTCGGTTTGACCGTCAGTCAAAGGCGGTTTGATCGGTCAAACCGACCCACAAAAAAAATCAAAAAATCTAAGATTTTTTTTGTGCCATGCATATATATATATATATGGGGGGCTCATTTACACACACACCACGCAGGAAAGAGAGGAAAGAGAAGAGAGAGAGAGAAAGAGAGAAAGAGAAGGGAGAGAGAGAAAGGAGAGGAGAGAGAAAGAAAAGAGGAGAAGAAGGAAGAAGAGATTAAGGTTTTGACTTTGAAACAAATTTCAGGTGAGTAATTCTTGGGTTCTTCAACCTAAAGTTTTGAATTTAAAGTTTTAATAGATTAAAACACTAATGCCAATCGGTAGAAACCAACCGTTTAGCTTCATGTTTAGTTATGATATTTTGATTAATTATGTGTCGTGACTTGATGATTATGTTATGAATTCATCCAATATGGTTTCAAAGATATGAATTTTAGTTTGAATCTGCCCAGTGAATTTGCATTGAAATTGGGTTAATATTCTGGTTATTGAGAACTATTGAGTGGGATAACATTGTGCGGATTTTACGGTTGCATATACCCATTATTTTCAGATTGGTGATAAAGTTTCATATATTTTGAATATACACTTTGTGAGTTAGAAATTCTAAACGTGTATTTTATGGGTTACGAATTTTGGATTGGGACGTTATGTTAGACAAAATGTGATTATATGATTTCGTTACGATTAGAACTCAGGACTTGACGGAGGATATTATAGAACGTTCTAGAACCATGACCATAATAGTAACTGTCGATATGTTATTTTATTGGCATGACATGATGATGTAAGGTTCGATGCCGAGGTAAAGTTTAGGCCTAATTTATAGAAAGCCTAAAGCATAACAATAATTCGGATAAAAATAGCCCTAATTCGAATTATACAATAACAAGAATAATAGTAATAACAATGGCCCATAGTGATATTAAAGCTAAGAGTTTAACAAAACCACGATAAGTAACGAACTTATACCAAATATTAGAATAAGGTGACGATGACGTCATTATCTCATTACATGTTTATAACATTCATTAAGCAGATTATCTCATTACAGATTAATGAAATAAAGCTCATAATTCAAGGGATTTAAATTATTTATTATTTATTAAACCAAGAAAATTTAATCAAATTACGTAATCTTACACTAATCGAAAAAGGGTTACATATGTAAAGTAGGAATGAGGCCACATCTGCCGCTTCAAGCCGCCAACGCACATTCTTCATTATAAAGAAGAGAGAATCTCAAAGATCAAGTTCGTACATTGCCTATGTTCTTCAAAAACTCACAGTGTTCTCAGCAATGAAAAATTAATACAAGATTCAATTAATAAACCAATTTCTCAATGTTTTGTCACATAAACAAGTGGCTCCGACAATTATCATCAGGGCTTATGCCCATCAATAATCAAGGCCTGTGCCGACCAATATACCCACGTGTGGCGTCAACTCAGGCTTCTCGATCGGCCTGGGGGGTGATCACCTAAACTACGATCGTTTCGAGATGTACATCGACCAAGGAATCCACTTTCAGATAAGAATCAGCAAATCAATTTTACTTATACATTCTCTCTCCCCTGTTTGCAAAACAAAATATTTTGAAATGCGGCCGGCCTAACTAATTTCACATCAGACTTATTTTACTGCATAGGAATGTACGTATTGAGCTTCGGCTCATCATTCGCATGTTTTCATGTTTTCTGTTTTAGGTATGGGATCCATGAACCTCTCATCATCCTAGCAGGTCAGGAGGCACCAAGAAATAAACAAGAGCTACAGGGTTTGATGGACAATAGCTAGCCAAATGCTCACAGTAATGGTAGGTAGCCCCCTGAAAAATTTCATATATAGTTGTACGTTTGAACCTTTAGGATCAATAGAGCTTAGGATGGATTTGCTAAGTTACCACGTACATTATGAATGGCATAAGGGAATAAATATTTATTCTAAAGTTAGTAAGCCAGTTAGCCTTGTTCCATTATGGAACGGTGATAATGCCTCCATTCAAATCAAAAGTCTTCCGCTGCGAATTAATAAAATCAAGTTTAGCTAGGGTAACCAGCATTAGCCATTGGGGGTATTACAATTATGGTATCAGAGTCAGGTTTAGCATCACTGTGAGCTATAGGGATACCTATGAAGTAGACTGGATCAGTGAGATAAATGTGTGACCAAGCATTCATATGTATGAGTGCACCCTGGGATGTTTTAGGAAACATTTACCTAGCCTTAATCCTTTAAAAAGGGTCAATGGTATAGTTAAATAATTCTTTAGGGGTTCTATCACTATTAAACTAGAGCAAGAGTGCATTTAGTCAACTTCTTGGTGACGTGTGTGTTCTAGAGAAGTATACTAAGTTATAGCAAATCTTGTGGAATTTGGGTTGCTCGTTTGAGCCACCAGGAGACTTCTAACCTAGAGAATTGGATTTATTATGAAGTTTAGGTATCGTGAGATCTCAACTGTTGCCAGAAGGTAAAGTATATAAACGCTTATATGCTCTAATAATGGCACTGAATTATATTGTACGTGTGAGATAGGAGGAACGTACCTTGCAGCGATATTCATAGGTGGGATTATTATGAAATGTCCATTACAAAGTTGCAAAAAAAAGGGGGGAATGCTGAGGGCCTATCACAGTATCATGGACGCTTTACAATAATCAATTAGTATAAGGAGTTCTGTTGGGCAATTCAATAGCTTATGTGGCGTAAATCGCTCTTAGATTGATTGCCTGGGTCAAGATAAGAGGTCACACAAAGAAGATGTTGTTGTTAAGGTGACTATGAAGTATGCGAACCTATATAGGCTACCGACTGCTAGGTGCAGACAAGTCATTATACCTTAGAAGCGTGTTTAGCAATGACAAAGTGAGAAAGATATGGAGGATATTTATACTTGGAATGTTAGGAGACGTTCTGAAGTATTGGTCATTGACCCAAATCATGTAAACGAGTATGTCTCAATTTAGGCGACATGGACATAGGAAACATCGGGGATGTGTAGGAAAGAACTGTTTTAGAAATTCCCACTTCTATAATATGGTTGAGTCGATAATGACTACTCTTGGTAGGAGGCACATCAAAATCTACAGATACCTGGAGATTACCAAGGATAGATTTTAGGTGACATATCCTATCTCAGAAGACTCCTGAAAATAAGTAATGTTTGAAGTTGTTCATGATCATGCAAGTTTAGGGGGTAATGAGGAATTTTGATTGTTTTAAATGAGATGTTGTGATCTTTGGCATTGGTAATGAATATCAAGATGGTCATGCTGATCTATAGAAGTTAAAGAGTGATTTTAATGGATGGTTATGTGAAAAAAAGGTTGTAAATATATGGTTTGTGAGTTGTCAACAGACCCGAAATAGGGATCACTTTGGAAGAAACGGGTATTAATTGGCGCATCAAAAATTCATGATTTTCTTTAGTGACAGCTTGAGGAGTTAGTTTTCAATAGATGCTGGAATTACTTAATTTTGAGCTGTGTACATGAAGTTATGGGCACTTTACTGAAGGCCACGCAGATTGAATTTGAATTGTGCACGTATGTGTTCTACCCTAATTTAAGAAACCTTATTATGAGAATTATGCTTCGTGTCCTCAATAAAAGTTTTAGTGGAGATCATGATCTTTTCATATTGGGATTTTACATCTTCTTTGGAGATCGGGAGTGAAAGATATGGATTTCTCTAATACAGACCATCAAGCAGTAACATTTGGAAATATTTTCAGAAGTTTCTATATAATTATGGGTATTGTAAGGGAATAGTGTAGTGAGCTTAACAAGTTTGATTATATACAGAAGCTTAGTAATAATTTTTCTTATTATGAGTTAGGCTAGGGGCGTTGAGGGGCTCAGCAATACTCGTTAGATTAAGCAAAATAATTTAAGTAGGAAGATTATGCCTTGTGGAGCATCAGGTAACCCAATAAGAAAAGCCCCTTGGGACTAACAAGGATCAGGCAAAAGACGATAATCTATAAAAGCGAAATCGTAAGGGAAAGGCTTAAGGATATACCCATGATGGAATTGTTACTTTAGAATATGGGAAACTCTAAGAGTCCTAATTTATATTATCGCCAAGAGTAAATAAGATTTTGGGAGACAAATAATCATTGGAGAAGTATAATAAGTACAACAACTATTGGAATTGGACTTGGGGCACTTATTGACGCATCACAGAGTATGTTGGTGAGAAATTGAAGAGATGAGTTAAACATACATATATCTGTCTATTGCATGGACCTTATGAAAGTATTACAAGTGATCGTATAAGGTTGAAGAGCAAAAGTTCACTCTAGGTACAACAATAAAGGGGTGTGGGGTATTAAGATCCATGAGATATCTATATAAATCGAAGCAACTTACCTTTGAGCTTTTCAAATCCTCGAAACTTTCTCGGCATGAATCCTAGTGTTGATCCGAGTGGGAGTCCATTGATCTTTGCACAACTGGTAATAGGCCCCCCTTGTTATGCCATAATATCCCCTAATTTGTAATTCCTTCCCATTCACAATTGTGTTGCAGCAATACTTCATTACCAAGTCTTTCCTTCATTAAATTATTATTACGGTTACGGTTTTCCTTTTCAATTAATCATTGATAGCCATTCACAGAGTATGTTGGTAAGAAATTGAAGAGATGAGTTAAACATACATATATCTGTCTATTGCATGGACCTTATGAAAGTATTACAAATGATCCTATAAGGTTGAAGAGCACAAGTTCACTCCAGGTACAACGACAAAGGGGTGTAGGGTATTAAGATCCAGGAGATATCTATATAAATCGAAGCAACTTACCTTTGAGCTTTTCAAATCCTCGAAACTTTCTCGGCATGAATCCTAGTATTGATCCGAGTGGGAGTCCATTGACTTTTGCACAACTGGTAATAGGCCCCCCTTGTTATGCCATAATATCCCCTAATTTGTAATTCCTTCCCATTCACAATTGTGTTGCGGCAATACTTCATTACCAATTCTTTCCTTCATTAAATTATTATTACGGTTACGATTTTCCTTTTCAATTAATCATTGATAGCCATTCAACTTTGGTTTCTAACACGGCTCAAAGCGACTGCATGAACTTGGTAACTCAATCATACAATCTTCATTAATATCAGTAGAGTACAACCATATACTTGGTTCATGATTTTCACATCTTTAAAACCCCTATATCTCCCTCCCTTCTCCTCTCTTTTTCGTCACTTGGAAAAAATTAAACTTTGTCATGTACTTATACAACAATATAATACATATGTTTATATCTCTTCATTTTCATTTGACTATCCGTCTCTCTCATGCTTCCACTAATTACCTCTGCTCAGCTTATTTCCTGCGGCCATTGTTTCAATAGTAGTGTGATTTTTCTTTCCCCCTAACATCCAATCATTACATAGATGATTATTCTCCTACTATTCTGATTTTGAATTTATGCACAATGCTTAATCATTCTTATTACCCTCCATGTCTAAATTATTTACGTTTATAATTATTTTCACTCCATCTACACCACGGTAATATTTTAATTACCCATTGTGTCCCAAATCTGTCCTCTGTTCCTTTCCTTAAAAATCTTACATTGACAACATTTTCAAATACTTTTAATCATTGACCCACTTCATTCTTAATCATCTCAATTTACGTACTGGTATTGTTCCCTTGCTGTTTTACCTCCCCTCGACCCCGAGCATCTGCCTAAAAAGATCTTGATTGGCATACGAACCTTTATTGATTGACTTGTCTTTTGCACTAACGCCATTATTTCGACCATTTATTATACTTGGTTTATCTGCCTCATCCTTAACCTTTGCCTTCATCAATGATATTTGGTCCTTCTTTAATTTCATGCTTCCAGAAGACTGCGGCTCTTTAAGAATGTTTGCACCTATTTCTAGCATGATCCGCTATGTCCTTGAAACTTGTAGTTGTCAACATTCTAATACTTTGACTTTCACCTTTCTCGTCTTCATTTCATTGAGACTGTAATTATCTGTATACATTTTCTAACCCCACCAATTTCCTTGCTGTCAAATTTCGTCCCTCAAAGTATAGCCTCGGCTTCTCCATGCAACCTTGCTATCTTACTTAAGCTTGCTTTGTAGAACTTATTTTATACTCTACCCATTCAAATCCAAATTCGTCTATTGACTTTTTCATTCTAATGATGGCTAAACGATCACTTTCTGGAAAACTCCAAACTTCTCTTATTCCACTCTATATTTCATAAAGAATCCACCTTGAGCTGCAAGTCAACCTTCTAACTACTTAATCAGACTGAGAAGGCATACTAATGCTCGTATCTACCACTGATATGACTCAGGAATCTTCATCTGTGAAAGTTTCAATATACGTATTTCCAATGAACATTTTCTCATTGTGCACTTCGCCACCAAATGACTAGCAGCCACTAATTTCCACTTCTTAGTTCATCAAACCATCCAAAGCATTTAACCTACTGTTTAATAGACTTGCATCAATTATCTTCTAACCCGGGCCATGCTTGCTGAATATAATATGATCTTCCGGTCTCTTTGAACTCTTAACTAAGGAATATATTCTTTATCCTATCCATTTTCCGTCCTTGTTCCTTTAATGCTGCCGTTAAACATTATCTGTGTTCCATCTCCATTCCTCTGAATCCGCGTTTAATTAATTTAAGTGTACAGACCCCAACTTTGCAACTCAAAATCAGGATACCAAAAATTTCAATCAGACACACTCAAAGATCGCAAACCAACACAAAAAGCAAAACAGATGAACCTACTGACGTACCCAGAGCAAAAGTTCATTCGAACACATTGGAACAAGCTTCAAAGAATTAAATCCACGACCACAGAACAAAAAGGGTCTCAATTTCACATATTCAAAAGTTACAAATAGACGTAAGACGGCAACACATTTGAGCAATAACTCACCTTCTATTCTCAAATTCTTGAAAATTCATACCCATCTTTATTTTGGCCATTCTACAATAATCCCTTATTGATTAGTTTGATTTCACTATTTATTTCTTCCATGGGTAATGACTCACATCACCACCATTCCCATCACTCTTATTCATGGGTATGCTCATCTCTAAATATCCAATTTCGGATTATTAAACTCTTGACTAGTCCAAGGGTGAAAAAGCCAAGAACAGTTTAAACGCGATAATAATAATAATTCAATATGGCATTTTCAGGACCCCTAAAAATATAAGCTTTGAAGTTGTGAAGTTGTGAAGTTGCATCACAGGAGATTTTCACAAGAGCTTGCACAAGCCAAATATGAAAATCTAATAAGGCATATTGTTTATGGGTTGCTCTGAATGGCTATGTGAGCCAATTATTGTTTTCAGAGGGGAGATCTGTTGAGTTGTACTCATTTCATTCTTACTATTGGAACTATATTGGGTAAGTTACTCCGGGCATGTGACCCGTAGCATGGTGATCTCCAGCATGTAGCCAATGCGCTTGATTGTCATACGTTTCTATCTATTGCAGGAATGTAATATAAGGATTTAAGCCAGAAGAAATTCTGTCAGTTTCGCCCCAAAACTTGAGAAAATACTAAACCCCCTCGCCAAAAGTAAAGCGAGGGTACTTGAGGATAAAACTCAGCGATTTATACAATAGATGTATCACCAGAATTCGGACATAGATAAAATGACTTCCACATCTCACAACTCAGGAAATAAATTTCAGATCCACATCATGCCACCGTAATAGAGTCAATTTCCATACTTAAGTGAAGTACGGTAAGGATTTCTTTCAAATTGCAAGTTTCAAGGACGAAACTTATTTTAAGGGGGGAAGGCTGTAACGGCCCGACCCTAAATATTCATATTAATTACATTGAATCACCCTAATATTCATTTAAGTTGGGCCTCGCATTTCAATTCAACATTTTCTTTATATGCATATATAACTGTACAATTGCAGGTTGAATCGGCAGAATGACCTCGAAATGGATTTTTGGCTCTTCCAATAACTCATTAAAATGCTTCATTAAAATGCTACTGAATAATGGAACATCTGTTAATATGACCATGCCTCTTACAACTTTCCATCTAAAACTTTGAAAATCTCTTCAGTAATTTTATCCGAAAGTATTAATTCAATGGTGAAAGAACGAAATAAAACCAATCAATATTATTATAGCGTAAAAAAAAGGTCAAAGTCGATTTGACCGTCGGTCAAAGGCGATTTGACCAGTCAAACTGACTTTGACCGGTCAAACTGCCTTTGACCGGTCAAACCGACCCACAAAAAAAAAATCAAAAAATCTAAGATTTTTTTTGTGCCATATATATATATATATATATATATGAATGAGGGGGCTCATTTACACACACACCACGCAGGAAAGAGAGAAAAGAGAAGAGAGAGAGAAAGAGAGAAAGAGAAGAAAGGAGAGGAGAGAGAAAGAAAAGAGGAGAAGAAGGAAGAGAAGAAGGAGGAAGAAGAGATTAAGGTTTTGACTTTGAAACAAATTTTAGGTGAGTAATTCTTGGGTTCTTCAACCTAAAGTTTTGAATTTAAAGTTTTAGTAGATTAAAACACTAATGTCAATCGGTAGAAACCAACCGTTTAGCTTCATGTTTAGTTATGATATTTTGATTGATTATGTGTCGTGACTTGATGATTATGTTATGAATTCATCTAATATGGTTTCAAAGATATGAATTTTAGTTTGAATCTACCCAGTGAATTTGCGTTGAAATTGGGTTAATATTCTGGTTATTGAGAACTATCGAGTTGGATAACATTGTGCGGATTTTACGATCGCATATACCCATTATTTTCAGATTGGTGATAAAGTTTCATAAATTTTGAATATACACTTTGTGAGTTAGAAATTCTAAACGCGTATTTTATGGGTTACGAATTTTGGATTGGGACGTTATGTTAGACAAAATGTGATTATATGATTTCGTTACGGTTAGAACTCAGGACTTGACGGAGGATATTATAGAACATTCTAAAACCATGGCCATAATAGTAACTGTCGACATGTTATTTTATTGGCATGACATGATGATGTAAGGTTCGATGCCAAGGTGAAGTTTAGCCCTAATTTATAGAAAGCCTAAAGCATAACATTAAGTCGACGAAGGAACCAGTAATGGTACAAAAATGTTAATAATAATTCGGATAAAAATGGCCCTAATTCGATAAGTAACGAACTTATACCAAATATTAGAATAAGGTGACGATGACGTCATTATCTCATTACATGTTTATAACATTCATTAAGCAGATTATCTCATTACAGATTAATGAAATAAAGCTCATAATTCAAGGGATTTAAATTATTTATTATTTATTAAACCAAGAAAATTTAATCAAATTACGTAATCTTACACTAATCGAAAAAGGGTTACATATGTAAAGCAGGAATGAGGCCACATATGCCGCTTCAAGCCGCCAACGCACATTCTTCATTATAAAGAAGAGAGAATCTCAAAGATCAAGTGCGTACATTGCCTATATTCTTCAAAAACTCACAGTATTCTCAGCAATGAAAAATTAATACAAGATTCAATTAATAAACTAATTTCTCAATGTTTTGTCACATAAACAAGTGGCCCCGACAATTATCATCAGGGCTTATGCCCATGAATAATCAAGGCCTGTGCCGACCAATATACCCACGTGTAGCGTCAACTCAGGCTTCTCGATCGGCCTGGGGGATGACCACCTAAACTACGATCGTTTCAAGATGTACATCGACCAAGGGGTCCACTTTCAGACAAGAATCAGCAAATCAATTTTACTTATACATTCTCTCTCTTCTGTTTGCAAAACAAAATATTTTGAAATGCGGCCGGCCCAACTAATTTCACATCAGACTTATTTTACTGCATGGGAATGTACATATTGAGTTTCGGCTCATCATTCACATGTTTTCATGTTTTCTGTTTTAGGTATGCGATCTATGAACCTCTTATCATCCTAGTGGGTCAAGAGGCACTAAGAAATAAACAAGAGCTGCAGGGTTTGATGGACAGTAGTTAGTCAAATGCTCACAATGATGGTAGGTAGCCCCCTGAAAAATTTTATATATAGTTGTACGTTTGAAGCTTTGGGATCAATAGAGCTTAGGATGGATGTGCTAAGTTACCATGTACATTATGAATGGCATAAGGGAATAAATATTTATTCTAAAGTTAGTAAGCTAGTTAGCCTTGTTCCATCATGAAACGGTGATAACGCCTCCATTCAAATCAAAAGTCTTTCGCTGCAAATTAATAAAATCAAGTTTAGTTAGGGTAACCAGCATTAGCCATTGGGGGCGTTACATGATTGATTTATATTCTCTTAATTTACAGTAATATTATTTTCCAAGAAATAAGGAATATATTTCAATTGAATTTTTCTTAATTTTTAAAATATTATTTGTCGAAACAATTAGGAAAAATATTTTATTGACTTATTTTTTCAAGATTTATAAAAAACCATTTTCCCAAAAAAATTAGGGAAAATATTTGGTTGCCATATATTCTCTTAACTTATAAAAATAATTATTTACCAAAAAAATAAAGAAAAATATTTTTTCGACAACAAAACTTGGGAAAGTATTCGAAAAGTAAGATGTTTTTGTTAGATTTTTTTCTAAGTGAACAAAATTTTAATAAGAATAATAGTTTAAAATGAAAATAATTGTGTCATATATGAAGAAATTTGGTAGAGAAATTTTCTCAAAAAATTTTATTAATTCAATAAAATGTAAATAAAAAATATTTTTTTAGCATGTACATAATCTCCTACTGTGGACAACATAATGAGAAAAAGAAATCATGATTCTCTACTTTGTGCGTTGAGTTAGAATAGGTCCATTAAATTTATTGTGCTAAATATGTGTTGTTTTATTTTTTTCAAGTAAAGCAGAGTACTCCCCATTTTCCTTGATCTTTGGACCATGGGCAACCATTTCTTTTCAACCCCTGACACAAGCAAGCATGATTGGACGTGGCTTTTGAAATTATTTGTGTTTTTTTTTTGAATTTTTTAATAAGTGGTAGAGGAGTTTACTCATGGTAAATGAGTGGGGTTGAAAGTGGAGATAAATGGGGAGATTTAGGCGGCAAAGGTAGGAGTATAAATAAAAACATAAAGATCAGCTAGTAATTAGTGATCAAAAATTGACTTCTATAAGCACAATATGTCAAATATAGCCTTGTTTATAGTAGCAATTTCTAATGGCAATAAAGAAGAGAAAGCAGCATGTCCGGGAATTAATAGAAATTAGGTTTTTTATACGCAATATTATTAAAAATCCACTACTTGGCCAAGATGTTGTAGCGAATACTTTATCGCAGTTGAACTAGTTTTCAACCCTTCGAGAAATTTTTGAAGAAGAGTGCAACAAATCTCAAGGTTATGTCGACAATAACCTAAATAAATTATTTTACAGAGTCAACCAGGAAGGAAATCTGATGGTCACTCAACGGCTATTGATATATCGATTAAACACGAAGAATACCTTAACTTCAAAGACCCCATTGCAATAGATTGAATTTAGGGTTCTCTCCCTCCATCTCCATTATTATTTCATTTTTTTGTCTTTAATTATAGTTTTCATTTGATGTTGACCATGCATGTTTTTCATATTTATGCTTTGATTTTATGCTCTCTATGATCATTTATGTTTGTTAGCTATACGGAGGAGGGTTGTAAGTAGTGTAATTAGCTGTTTTCATTACATTTAAGGTTAACGTGTCATAATTTTCATTGAATTTATATTTGCTTTCACTATATGTTTCATGTTTCCATAATATATTGGTCATTATATACGTTTTATATCATCTTTTCTTAACGTTTCACATCATTTTCGTAATGCAAAACTCTACTACAATTGAACTTTTTTTAAAGTATCATAATTGATTATGTTTGGTCATTGATTTCCTGGTGATTAATTACAGCCATTCGTTTATTTCACAGCTTTTTTCAGCCGCAAAATTCTACCATAATTGAAAACTTTTTTAATTATTGTAATTGATCAATTGACGATGTTGATTTCCTAACAAAAAAATCTGAGCCATTGATTACTTTTATTGTTTGCCTGCACAGTTTGTAAGACACCGTAGTGATCCATTGTAACCCTCTCTTTCAGTTATTCTTGTCTACATGCATGTTCCAATCTACAAACAAACAAATCTGAAGACTCCATAACATATGACAGTTATTAGCAAACGGAAATTCCATAATAGACATTAGGAAGCAATTGGGCCAACCGTTACACTTACTTTCTCTCCCTTACTTCATGGCACTACGGTAGATTCACTGTGATACTGAGATGTGGCAATTGGGTTGCTCTGTTTCCTTCTTTTATTTGACAAGAGATGCTCTATTTTTGTTACTGTTATTAATTACTTCCACAAAAATTGTAAGGGGAAAAAAAAGGATGTGATAGACATAAATGAGAGAGAGGGAGAGAGAAAGAGAAATGTCACTAAAAAAAGTGGACAATTTATTGGCAATTTAAGTTCAAAGGAGAATGATTTGATTGTATGACTGGATCTCTCTCTTGTTCTGCAAATTATATGGATTTAGTTGATGTTTTTCTTTTGCCTGCTGCTGTATTTTATTTTGAAACAGATGGAATGAAAATAAAAGTCCTCTCAAATTAATTGTATGCCAACAAATTGGGCAAGCTAGCCATGGAAGACAGGTTTAGTTAAATTTACGGATAATTCTTCATATAGCATAGTGATGATACAAGAACAATAAAATCATACTGTGACTTCTTTTCCTCATCATCTTCTTTTATTTTCCTTACTTTGATTCTCTGCTACAGAGGACGCACCATTTAGCCCTGGAAAGTTCACCTCCCTATAGGACCCCCTCCTCTGTCTCCCTCTCCCTGTCTCAATTGTGTGGCTAATTGAAATCCTGAAACCGAGCTGGGAGAAATGGTATTTTTTAAATTAGCATGAGTACCACGCATTAATAGTTTCATATAAGCAAAAGTGAACTAGGAGAAAAGGGAAAATTAGATATAGGATATAATAAAATTCATCCCAAATAAAAAATAAAAAGTTGGATAATTAAAAATGCCACTAGTCTCAATCATAAAACATGACAAGTGTTTCTTACAAAATCAAACACAACAAGTGCAAACCCAAATACGAAGGATGCAAACCTTATCTAAATAAAAAATAATAATAAATAAACAATAAAACAAGGAGCTAATGAAGCTCAAATCCAAGAAGTTAAACAAATAGTTCCGTATGCTAATTTTGTTCCCCTAATCCTCCTCCTATGATCTGATGAAGATGGGTAATAATATGTTCTTCAATCTCTGGAATTTCATGGACCTACGCAAGTATAATAATGAGTTAATGGCTACAACATCATTGTTACAGGCTCTAAACTTCACTCCAATTAATGTAGTTAGTAAGTATGGTACTATTATTTAAACTTGACCCCAATTCTAGAACAGAAAAGTTAATAACCATAACAAGAATAATATATTCCAGACTTTGAATACATTGATGTAGAAATGACCTTACGTTAATATTATTGGTAGATCCTGCTCCTGCTTCCATCATTTGAAAAAGCGCAATCATACTTCCTATATCATGCGGATCTTGAATGGTCTATGCAAGATAATTGTGTCGACAATACTAATAACATCAATAATACAATGTACACTCATCAATTGAAATAAATCCACATGGATATAACTATTGCAAGTAAGTACGCTCCAAATAACTGAACCAAATATTGTAATGGAGCACCAAATTAGTATTAGATACATTATTCTATCTAATGATGCCAACTTCCGTCGATTGGAGAAAGTTTGTCCTACTTGCCGATCGATTGAGTTCTCATTACCCTGGAAATAGGGGGAAAAATACAATTATCACCTATAAAATTGTTACATTTATTTATAGAAAATATGGCATAAAATAACAGCTTTTGTTTTGAGAAGTGACATAAAATAAATATTACATGGTCACTTAAATTGACCATTTGTAATGGAGTTTCATCACGCATCATATTATCACCCTCTTCGGTGGAAAATGGTGCACGTGGCATCTGTTAAATTCGTAAATAATAAGTTATTTTCACATATTTCAACATTTTATGAACAATCAGTTTTCCTACCATAGTATTTGTGGTTGATTAATTTAGCAACAACTGCTGCTTAGTATATTGGCATGATCTTCTTTTCTTACTTTTTCCCTTTCTAAGTATTTCTGCAAGTGACAAAGCTTTTTTCACCTGTGGACGCCCTCGTGAATTGCATACTCTTGGATCAAGGTATTTTTTGCCGGCACCACCCATTGCGCCATCATCATCATAATCTTCTCTAATAAGACAATCCCCAACCCCTTCTATGCGCTGCACGCTTGTAGATGTCACCCAACTTCCATCTACTATTTTTTTGGTCTCCTTTTCAATACAATTTGCTAAAAACTTGGATTTCTTTGGTGAATCAATTGCAAGATGAGTGGCTTTGTAGAAAAGCCTTTGTAGATGTCATTGCCTCTCCATTTCAGGAGCCCACTTTCCGCCTACACCTACTAATTTTATCTTACTATGCTCTCTCTTCACATCTTGTCTCCACCTACGTAAGATGTACATTTCGGAAACTAAAGTCACATCCCTTTTCAATAGAACTTTGAAAGCATGTCTATAAAGTAATCCCTTCTAATTAAACATTCTACATATGCAATCTACGTCACCGTTGGAGATGTTATATACCACAATATACTCTTTCTTACTTATTGTGCCATTTGCATGATCTTCTCTCTCAGTGACCTTGTACTCAACTATAAGTTCATCATCCTTGACTAAGTCAACATCATAATACATAATTGCACTGAGTTCATCTTGCACTTTCTTACACAAATTATGCGTATATACTTCTTGGAATTGCACCTCCATTGCGAACTTCGTTTGGCGTTTAAGCATTCCATTCATGCATACAACATCTTCCTTAATCTCCTTTTCAATTTTATCACTAAGAGCAATCTAAAATTGCTTCACAAAAGTTTGCAATGAGGTTTTCCTATGAACGTATCCATCAAAATATGCATTCATACTCACTGTTCTTTGCATAGAAGACATTCCAGCCCAAAACTTATCTTTGACAAACACAGACACCCATTTTTCCCTATTGTCATACAACATTTGAAGCCATTACTTACATTCCAAGTGAAATTCTTGTACCATGTTATGCCAATTATTTTCGAACTCTTCTATAGTCAAACTTTCATAAACTATATCCATAAAAACCTTATACAAATCAGTGTACCTTTTGTGTCCTCCTACCTTATCAGGAAACTTAATAAGAATATGCTATAGACACCATCGATGTCTCACATCGGGGAATATCCATTCAATCCCTTTGGCTATACTTCGACATTGATCCGTAATGATTGTGGACTTGTGTGGTAAACAGCTGTTAGATGTTTGTATTAGCTGTTAGCCGCTAACTGTTTGAATTAGTTGTTTATATTAGTTGTTTGAATTAGCTATATTTAGAAAAAGTGTTTGATAAAAATTAGCCGTTTCTAAAAAATATGTTGGCAAAATTTCATTTATGCCCTTATTTATAAATTAGTTTTTAATGAGATGTGTGTAATTTTTTCAAATTTATAGACAATTATGTCATTTTCACAAAAAGCTCTTCTCAAAAGACTAATGGGAATAGCTTTTTCAAAAAGAGTTTTTTGGAACCAAACAGCTATTACAAACCGCTCTTTACCAAACACTTTTTAGCTGTTTGACTTTGTCAAAATAGCTAAAATTCTCCTAAACAGCTATTTTTTTCCAACCAGCTGTTGTTACCAAGCACCCTCTGTCTTTTTGGGCACTTCAATCCATTGCTTTTATCCATGCAGAAAAAAGCCATCAAAAGTCTCAATATCCTCATTAGATAACAATGCACACCGTAACAATATAGAGTGTCCATAATGGTTTACTCCAGCAAAGAGAGCAAATGGCATTTTGTATTTGTTTAACAAATAAGTGGTATCAAATGTCGCCACATCATTAAACTCTCTGTATGCCGCTCCACTCCTAGCATCAACCTAAAAAACATTTCGCATTCGACCTTCCCTGTCAGCATCAATTTCAAAGTGAAAGTCTCGACTCACCTCTTGCATCCTCAAAAAAAAGTTTAGGTACAGCATTTGCATCTTCGTCTTTTAATCGAAGCCTCCGAGCTCTATCTAAATGATTTTTGCAGTCTCTTGGTAAGCATGACATGTTCTCCGCTCCACCTACTTCAGTTGTTAATGTTCTTACACTTTTACTAGTCTTCACACCGGCGGCATCAAACAATTCTAATTTTCTTTGCACATGTGGTTCTATTTTCCTATGTTGACCTATAAATCTGGAATTCTTGGGGCTTATATCATGATTATGTTCTAGTCGCACCATAACAATTTTATAGCAATTATCACTTTCCCTCGAAATGGATACCCTCATCAGAAAATGCATCCTTGTGCTTGGTCATTTCCTCTCCCTCTTCAAATCATTTGCTTTTCTTATACCAGCGCGATTGCAAGCATATATTTGACGTTTTATCTTTCCGTCATCATCTTTGGTATTGTGATACTTTACAACCCCAAAACCTTTTGAATATGCATATTTTTGCATATGTTCATGCGTTTCATTCATTTTAGAAAATGATATGCCCACAACTGGAGCATCGACTTCTTCACTGTCTTCAGGAATTGTATGTTCTATGTCCTTATTTACTTCATCATTTGTCCCACTTGACATTTTCTCCGTACTATATTTTCCGTGTTCAGATCCTGATGATTTCATTACATTTGTAATAATTTCTCCTACATATTTTTATTAGATCAGTTTAACATTGGATGCTTGATTACACCACAAACATGATTTATCAATAACATACAAAAGGAGGCTCTTTTTTCTAAATACACTTATAGTTCGTTGAATAATTGCTAAAAACAAACCTTTAAAAGAGCAATTCAACTCGGTAATATTTACGCCATTCGAAGATTTTTATTTTCTTTGTCAATATACAGGTTAATCTAATAATAATTTCTCAATGATATAGGACGAAGTGGTATCTACATTTGAAAGCATAAATATAGCAGTGACCATACTTAGTAAGTTGAACTTCACGACATCAACGAGATAAAATCACTTTTGCAATAGAAAAAGAAAATGAACAAATAAACTCCATAATTAGTCACTAATGACATATACATGTACAATTGCGCATACCACTTTTATAAAATATTTCTGGTACTTCCTCAAATAGCCACCAACTTCTGCACACATGAGATGCAAGAATAGAACTATAATAAAATATTGCATATTTAGTATAAAAGCCTCATCAATTTTATTACTTCATTCAAACACAAGAAAATTATGTTAACTATAGACAAAAATGCTCCCTAACAAAGATAAAGTAAAAATAAAATATATAACAATTTCATTAAAAAATATTGGAAAAAACTGGAGAATAATAAAATATGAAAAAGAATAGACCTTATTTTCACCCATCCAAGTTGTATTTATAAATATAAATATGTAACAATGAGTTACTTGAATGCCTAAGAAATAGCTTTTAGAAATGAAAATTGCCTCCACATGCGTACATAGTTCAATCGAAATCTTACCATCCCTCCCCTTGTCAAGTCACCCATCTTTACAATGTTAATTAGCCCCATCGTGTATAATAAAAATGAGCAGTAGGTTGATTCCATCATGAATTAGTTTAATAAACAGCATAGAGTAAGATGAAAATGCACCTTCTTTTAAATCACCATAAATCCAAATAATAGGTAATTACATATCAAAAAGACATTTATCACTTGATTATTTTAACAATAAAAAAATAAAACTGCATCTATTGATAAGAGAATAATATGTAATTTTAACGAGACTGTAATATAGAATTGCACGCATCATATATTCACATTATACATTAGAGGTTTCAAAGCAACTCAAAAATTTTAATTCATATAAACATTAATTTATCAAATTAAAAATACATACTAAATCCCTAAAAGAATACCTACGACATGCTTAAAGGGGGAAAAAAATAATTATCATCAAGAGTGGAAGTATATATTAAATTATAAATTGCATAAGCAAATCTATTATTATGCATGTGAAATTTAAATTGAAGTAATACGCAAACTAGTGGTGAAAATTAAGCCGCAAAAAAGCATGGCAAGGTCATTATCGAGTTTTATATGGAGCTTCAAGATGCTAAACTTACGGTGTTTCCACGGAATTTGTTTGCATGAGTGATGACTCGCATGTGATGGGAGACTAAAAGTAACTTATATCTTAGCTAAGTTTAGAGTACTAATCAATTTATGGCTCTTGTTGAAAGGGTACCAATATCGTATCTCAGATGTCACTCTTAAGGATATAAATGAACAAATTATTTTTCTTAAAAAAATGGTAACCTTTTGTCAGCTTCATCAATTTAGACCTAACAAAATTGATGATTTGAATTGTATCCAATTGTTCGGCAAAAGTTATCTAACATATTTTATTACCTCACAACCCAAGATGACATTAATTAAGGCTAATTTAATTTTGATATGTAACCAACACTTAGGCTACCCAAATATTTTTAAACTCAATCTAACACAATTTAATTCAAATCAAAAACTCATCAATTAAAATATAACCTAATTCAAAATCAACTGAGCTTATTTCTTAAACTTATTGCCAATTTGATTTGTCTCATCAATTTGCCTATTTTCAATATGACATTCATAAAATATGTTATTTTCTCAGGACGTTGAATCCTTTGCCACACGCAAATACCTTTTTTCCGATCAATCACGCAGTTAAAGCTATCAAAAACAACACTATACATCAGGAGTTTAGGACTCAACAACAAAAATATACATAAATAGTACACATCAACCCATTGTATGAAAAGGCTATTCAAAAGAGTACCCATCACTTGTCATAACCTATTCCCTACTGTTTTACTCCTAAATTGAAAGCTCAACATCTTTGCAGATCCTGAACACCCACCCACCCACCTAAAAAGCAGCGCCATTTATTATCATACCACAAAAGCAAGAGAAAAAGTCCTTGAGCCTGGTGCAACCCCCAACCACATCCATATGATCTTCCATATTCGATCTATACCATGCTCCAGAAAATGGCATAAAAGCCACAAGCACCCCCAAAAAAAAAAAAAAGGTTCAGCTCTTACTCCCCAGCACCTTCAACCTCATCTGAAGCATTTGAAAGAAACATACCTCTTATTTAGGCTTCTTATCGAGAGAGATTACAGTAGCAGATGATAATATCAGCGCTTTCATTTCTTCCTAAGAGAGACTATGGTTGCTGATGATTGGTTGTTTGGGATTTTTGGATGAAACCTGCCTTCTCAATGTCTTATATTCGATTTCAATGAGTACTAATATAGTTGCTCTTCAGGGAGTGCCGTTCAAATATACGGTTTGCTAACCGTGATATTTGGAATTAGATTTGTTGTTGCAATTCAAGAGAAGAGATTCCGTTCGCTCTCTAACTTCTTTCATCAGTCAACTTCTATCCCTACTAGAGTTTCATCGTCTATATGATTCTAAAGGTTATTGGGTAGTTACTAAGTAGATTTGAAAAACTAGATATACAATGAAAACATTATCTTTTTTCTAGTATTTATTTTCGGATATATTATCCATTTTTAAATTTTTTTAATTACTTATTTTCGAATATATTACCCATTTTTTGCCTAATATTTTGCTTCATATTTTACCCGAATTGCATTTGTCACAAATTTTTTTTTTCATTCCTTCAAATAATTGAAATTAATTTTTTCCTACTTACCCAAAAAAATTCAAATCATCAAATATTTTCCTTTAAAACAGACCTTCAAATAATTATTTTCGTTTTATGAGATCTTTATTGGGAATTTTTTATTTTTAATAAATGTACAAATTTTTATCAAAAAATCATAAATTATAGTGATAAGTGTAAAAAAATGAAATCAAATTAGGAAATACATTTTTGGATTCGGTCAAAAATCATAGATAACTTTCTCACTATACTTTTCAAAATAAATATTTTTACAACTAGTTTGGACCCATGCTTTGCACAGTGTTTGTTCAAATAGGCAATTCATAAATATGTTATTGAAATAATAAATGGATAATTATTATAGACATAATTAATATTATAATTAAATGGGATTACAGTTTACTACTCAATTTTTTAATCAGAAATCCGTTAATCGAGTTTAAGAAGATCAAAGACACAAAATGGTATATATATATATATATATATATATATATATATTAAGCATAATCACTATATACAAAATAAATAAAATTGTTCATAAAAGAAATGTTAATTAGCATAATTGAAAATATGATGGATAAATAAACATATAATTGAAAGGGTTTTTCTCGGCACGCTATCATAATATAATTTCCAATTTACATAAGAGAAATTGAACACCGTCACATCATAGACTATTTGAAGTAAAATGCATTGTAAGCCTAACAATTAAAAATTATGGATAACTGATTGACTATGATACAATTGGAGTTGGACCTAATATTCATTTTACGTTTGTTCTTTGCATTGCATCTCAGGAGGCACCTCCCTTTCCTCTTCATAGTAACTGTATGCATATGTATACAATAAATTAAACATCAGAGGCAATAAAGCATTCAAGTCAATGTGAAAAATGGGATTGGATTGTGTGTACATCAAACAGAAGAAAATAAAGAATAACTCTCAATACATATAAGCATTCAGTATTTATCTAAAGCAACGTGGTAAAAGTCATACTCAGTCAAAGAAAGAGGGGGTGGGGGGCAAAAACAAGAATAGTGTATTGCACTTCTAGATTTTGCTAATGAACTTCTGCAACTACCCACTCTATCAATCACTCTATTTTTTGGGGGTTGGGGGGTGTTGTGTTTGTCAAATTCTAATACCCGTTCTATTACAAATTAAAACAGTTAACATCCAGGGAATATCAACTGTGTTCTGAGATCATAATTTGATTACATCTTGCATTTACCATAAACCCCATGAATTAAGGATTGGTTAAACAAAATCAGAGAATTACTTATCTTCATGAATTCGCTGAATGTTAAGAACTAACCAAATGCTAAAATGAAGAAACAAACTCAAAAGATTCCTAAAAATAATGTATGCAGGTATCCTACTGTGCATAAGAAAAAATAAGTATAACATCCTCTAAAGACACACTTGTAATGTCTTTAACTCCTCTTGCACCCATGCCTTGTATCAAAGCAATTCCACAAAGGGGGATAAAAACAATACCTGCAATCTCATCCACCCATTTTGCAAATAATAGAAGACTATTGCAATAACATACCACATTTTGAAAATGAAAAACAAATTTCATTGGCCAAAGCCAGTGATTGTAGGTAAACTATAATCCTAAATTGTGAAATTTTGAGTAAGGAAAAAAAAAAAAAAAAAGCAGATCAGTAGATTATACGGTTAACACTAGCAAATATGTTGCTAGCCTTATGTTTGTCAAGGAACATGACCTTCTATTTTTGACAGAACATATCATCCTTAACAAACCCTCTTGCCCCCCCTGCCCCACAAACAAAAAAATTAATCAAAGTACATCATAAATTATCAAATTGAACTCGGTTCATCCATAAGTAATTTTGTAGGCTTCAAAGTTCTGTTAATCCCACCACAACTACGTTTTTTTGCCTTAAATATGACCTTATCTATCATTTTCTTGTTAATTATCAATCTCTTCATAACATAGATATCCCAAATAACTGCCCTAAATTCAAATTCAAAATCACATAGTTGGCATGAGCTTTCTTCTTTTCTATGCCAATCTGAATATTTCTCATGCCCTTATCTATCATTCTCTCTATAAATATAAATCTCTTTATAGGATAAGAACCCAAATAACTTTCCCAAAATTCAGTTCAAAAATCAAATAGCCAACCTAGGCTTTATTCTTTTCTAGGTCAATCTGAATATTTTCCATTGCCATTAACTCATCCGCAACTCCTTATTTCCATTCCAGCCTTAACATTTCATATCCTCACCCCTCCCCATTTTCCATATATGCTGTTCTCCCTTATTTCCTCTGCCAATACAATTTGTTTGGCCGCTCTATCCCCACCACCCCCTCTCCCCCTGTGTCCATCTTTCCTGCCATCCATACCTGCTTTCTGTTGCCAAGTCCGCACACATTTCCGCAAACATAGAGAAATAAAAAGGAAGAACCTAAATTTGACCAAAAAAAACAAATTAAGATCAAATTCCCACCAAAAAAAGGTAAAAAATTACAATTGAGCACCCCAATCTGGTCAAAAGTACTAAACCCAAAAAATAGTTACCAATTATAAGTAGGCAAAGCACTGAACCGCAATAGTCCCAGTAAGGATAAAGTCGTGGCCAACTTGGTTCAACTGCCTCTACTCTTCAGTGGCAGCCATTGGCATCGTAGAGCTACCGAACACAAATAAAGGCAAGTGCATATAATTAAACAATCTTTTCTCTTTAGGAGTTTTTGGGGGGTTGATTTCAAAGAAAGGCACATAATCATATCAATTGGTTTGGAACTCACATGATAATATCAACTATAAAGGCATTACTAACTAAATTAGCTGGGTGTACTATACTTCTTTACTTGTTTTTTTGGCAGCGAACACATTACCAACTCAATAAGGATTAGCTAGCATATTCAAGGATAAGGTAAATGCAGCAATGGCAAGAGAAGGTTACCAAACCAATGTTTTTGAGTAACAAAGAATGGCACCAACCCCACCCTAATTTCCTAACCTTACCTAGCCCACTTGCTCTTTTCCTACTACACCCTACATACGAACATAGTTCTCAATCACCGTCAATCAGGCATCATCCACATTAATCCAGGGTGGACACATCTACACCCAAAAAAAAACTCAAAATTCCAACAAAAATTTGAGACTTCATAGAATATATGCTTACCTATCGCCCAAAAAAAAATAATAATAATAGGAAGGCATAAATGCACTGGCAAAAACACACTCTTTGGGGCATTTCGTCGAACACCTATCGGGCTCGGGTATGTATGGCCTATTTGATTTCCATGCACTATCATCTCCCTATTCTTGATCTAGTGAGACAGGACTATATGAAACCTAAAACAAAAAATCCAAAAGAATGTCAAACGCAATTTCATAACAGAGAAGAAAGAATATTTACTGAAGAATATCACTAACCCCAACAAAATTGAAGTATTAAACACCAAATACCTAAGAGCAAACTAAAGTAATAAGCAACAAAATTGCAGAATATGACATTCTTCTCTGCTAATGCCCAAATTTGATCCTCGCTCACTGGACTCTTTAGTCGAACCCTTCATGGGCATGGTTCTTCATTGAATGAGAGGATCGACATCAACCTTCATTTTATTGTTTACCTTGCCCAAAAATATAAACTAAAGATGGGGAAACAGAGAGATTAAGTAAGATGAGGAAGCAGCATGATGATTCCAGAGGGGAATAAATTAGCAGTTTAAGGAAGACAAAGAGGGGGGAGAATGCAGCACCATTGATAGTTGGGGACACTGGAGTCTGGAAGATGTAGAGAGAGATAGAAACATAGAGACTGCAGATTGGGAAAACATGGGAAAGTGAGATACAACTGGCAAGGATTTACTATTTAGCAGCGGTTTGTTTTCTTTTTTTTGGTAAATTTTAAAATTTTGTAGTTTTAATCAATGGTGGAGACGATGAGTTTTATTTATTCAGCAGCTGACAGTACATTAAACTCCTTAATTCACTCTCATGCAACTATTGAGGGAGAGAAGCATTCTTAAACCCCATTCATGTTTACACTTATAATATAAAGATTTGATTAAGTTAGTAATCTGGCTCAAAAAGCATAGATATAAATGTTTGCTTTTTGTTTCACATTTACACAAATGACATAATCGGATTGAATTTGCTGTTATTAATAATTTAGTTGTCATTTATTCTTTTTTCCAAAAGAAAGACTCCAAGATGCTATCAATTTAGCCGGTTAAGGTTAATTTTAATACAATTTGTTTGACACTTACAGAAGATTTATGTATTTCTAGTGCATGGTTCTAATTAATCAACAAATTGTTAGATATGAAATTGAATTAATTAGTCTAATGACTAACAATTATAACTTATTTTTAGGCCAACTACACATATGTATCCCCTTGCTTGGATAACTTTCTACTTTATGTACATAGTTGTATTCCTTCCTTTCCTTTTTTTTTTTTAATATTCTATTTGGTGCACCTACACTTTTGAAAAATTCATGTGATACACAATATGAAAATCAAGATACGTTTGATAGTTTTATATTGATGAATATTATTACTAGAACTTATATTTATATTTTGACACTATGTACAAAACGTATTTTTGGAGAATACACAGGTACCAATGGAATGTTTCATTTTTTTCCCTTTCAAATATTTAGGGTGACATTAATTGTGCATAGTACATGACAATACTAGTTACCACTGATAATTAGCGTTATTGGATGTCACTAATCCAAATTTTGAGGAGTTTGGACATAATGATGCAAACTTTATGAACAACTTTCAACATTTCGAACTTTATGGATATTCAATAGTCCAAAGGTCTTTTAGATTGTGTCTTCAATTAATTCCAAAACTTATTGTTCCCAAAACAGCACAAACATATAAAATTCAAATTGTGTATATTTATTCCGAAGTTCTAATTGCCTAACAGATACAATCTAAACTTTCTTATGCAATATTGAAAATAAATACCTTCAAACTAAGGTTCGGATTTGGGAGCTATTTGTAAAGTTTAAACTATTGACATAAAACTTGAATTATTGACATCCAATGACCTAATAAGACTAACAATTAGAACCGTTATTCCATCCAAAAAAAAAAAAAAAAGAACTATTAACCTTTACTTCATCCACCAAACCAAAAAAACAAAAAAAGCAACTGTTGTTACTCGAGATGCTGAGAAGGATTTGTGGTCTGACACCAGTGTAGAGTACTGTGTACTGAATATATATCATCATCATCATCATCATCATTATATATATATATATAATATAATATAATATAATATAATATAATATAAAAGCCAATGGCAAGAATGGATTAATAGTAAATTGACAAGTAGCATGTTGTCATTGGCTATGTTGTTTTAAAAATTTTTTATTTAATTTCAAATGTCATAATAATAAGAATTTAATGTACTCTTTTACTATTAAAAAGTCAAAATCTAGAAACAATTTTACAATTGCATTTATTATATCATCATATATATATATATATATATATATATATATATATATATATATATATATATATATATATATATATATATATATATATATATATATATATATATATATATATATATATATAAGTGAATGGTAAGAAGGGGTTAATAGTGGATTAATTGACAAGTGGCATGTTGTCATTGGCTATCTTATTTTTAGAATTTTTTATTTAATTTTAAATGTCACAATAATAAGGATTTAATGTGCTCTTTTACTACTAAAAAGTCAAAAGCCAAAAACAATTTTACAATTGAATTTAGTATATAATAATTAATTTAGAAATTCAAAAATGACTTTGCTATGAAATGATATAAAATAATAAAAGTATTGATGTCATAATAAAGATTTAATTTACTCTTTTGCTCATGCAATTTAACAAGTCACAAAGAATTTTATAATTAAAATATTAATTTATGAATAGTGATAGTTATATATTAATATAATCTATTATTTATAGAGTTTCCAAAGTCAAAAATGGGTTTACTATATAATAAAATTAAACAACAAAAGTATTAATCTTTTGTGCAATTATTTTGGTGAACACTAACATTAGTCAACAAACAACAAAACCAAAAATTAATAATGATTTAATGTACCTTTAAAAGTTGTCTACAAATTTTTACACTCACTTTGACATTAATCAACTCAAATTGGCTATGCAAATATCTACTGTAAGACAATGTAATTACTATTTCAAAATATCATCGACTCTTGATAAATAAAAAATTCAAATAATTGTCTAGAATAAAATGGTTGTGCATAATTATGTGATAATTATCCTAATAAAGAGTAAATTAAGATAAATGGGAAAAAGATATTCATTAAAAAATAAATGTGATGTAATGATGGTGCAACAGTTTGATGAGTAAGCTTTTTACTGTACATTGTAATCTCATAAATTATTTATGTATATTTTTTAGGTAGAACACATACATGATACGCATGAAAAATATGAAAGTCATGAAATCATTCTCTCTTTGAGACAACTACATATAAATTATATGTTCATTTTTAGTATTTTTTTTAGAATTTATGCAAAATCTAATATTGAAATCATGAACTAGGAATATTGAAAATCTGATGTGAAAAATTAAGATTTAAAATTCATTACTTATTATAATTTCATTTATATTTATTTTAAAATTTTATTTATTTCTATAGTTATTGTGTATTATACTATATTTTAGATGTCAGCATTGATAAATTATTTTCATTTCATTATTATTAAATAAACATTTATAAAAATTTGTGCGAAGCACGGGATTCATCCTAGTGTATAATATAAAACAGAATAGATTAGCAAAGCCTATATCATACTCTTAGGAATACATACTCTCACAAGTTATGTCAGCATTATGTGTTAAAAGTTGTCTATATGACAAATACACGTTGGAGAATAATATATACGTGACAAGTGGGAGTACACACTCTTATGTGTATGATATACATTACCATAGATTAGTGTATGATTGACAACTGTCGCATCACTATTGTTTTTTTTCTTAATTTCAATTAGCCCATTATTAATTGTTAGTTCTAAATTAAAATAATAATAGTAACAAGCATTTAATTTACGCTTTTACTCAAACAAGTCTTAAAGATAAAACATATTTTCCAATTAAATTTAATTTGTGAATAGTAATAATTGAAGATTTGTGTACTATATTATTTATATAGTTTGAGAAGTTAAAAATGGGTTTGGCATGTAACAAAATAAGAATGAAAGTATTAATATTTTATATAATTATTTTGGCGGTTACAAACTTTGCATAAGGATAATAATACTCAAAAAATCAGTGTAAATTATTACAGTTATAACAATAAAAATAATGTAGCTAGACACACTAAAAAGACACAAAATCACAACATATTAACATCAATAAAGTAATGCATAATTGTTGTATATGTATATAAATTCAAATCATATATAAAAAATAAAATATATTATAATATTGTAATCAGATTATAAATATATATTCTAAAAAGACAATAGCACTGTAAAACTTCAATATATACCGTGCAAAGTCGCGGATGCATGCTAGTACCATATGAAAAAGAAAAGGCAGCTACTATTGTGAAGTAAAACAAGAGGACGGTCGTTCGTCAATTTGAGTTCCAGCGGTACAACTCCATGCGCGCAACAATATTTCTCTTTTAAAAGATGGAACCATGAATATGCAATATTTAAACTACTAAAAGAAGAAGAGAGAGAGGCAGGGAAGGGGAGAAATCTCAGGAGGAATGGGGGAAGGGGATCAAGATCATCGATTGCTACTGAGATCAGATGCGGAGGAGAGTGCACTCGACTCGAACTCACTCCTAGACGATGAAGAAGAACAAATTCACGATGGTAATCAACACCGACAAAGAGAATCAGGAGGAGGGATCAACGATCTGATCTCCAAATTGAAAACCCGAATCAGTATGGATCGAGGAAGCCCTAGTAGTCGTCTTAGCCCCAGCTTCAAGCGTAACAACAGAGATAGGGTTGAAGTCGAAGGTGGTTGGAAGCGAATTGGTGATGCTGATGCTGGTGATGAAGAGGATCCCCCATCTTCATCTTCTCCCCCATCTCGTCGTCGTCGTCATCATCATCATCATCATCAGCAGCATCAGCACCATCACCATCATCCTAATCATCTTGCGGAGTCTGACCCAGATGGGCAAACTGGAATGGAAGCCCTTGGGGATCCTCCGGAATGGGCGCTGCTTCTCATTGGTTGCCTTCTTGGTCTTGCTTCTGGTCTCTGTGTTGCCGCCTTCAACCGTGGGGTAAACCCTCCCTTCTCTCTCTTTTGGGTTTCGATTCTTCTTTTTGGTTTTGTTCATGTGTTACTTAGTTTTTGCTTGTCCAACATTCAAGGAACTAGTGTTAAGCTTCAATTCTACTTGCAACTTGGGTTCCCGCCCCCCCCCCCCCCCCCCAAAAAAAAGTAAGGAATGGTTTTTTTTTAAAATTTTGTTTTTTGGGGGGGGGGGGATGGTTGTTACTGGGGGGTAATTGACGGTTTGGAGGAATGGATGAAGGAAAGATTAACATTTATGTGTAGGATGAAGGAGAGATAAACGCCAACCTAAGTTGCTTCAATTCTGCTTGCCGCTGGGTGTGATTGAGGTCAGAAGATGAATATTTTTAAGGAACGGATGAAGGAAGATTTAGGATGTAGGCATGCAACTCATTTAGCATAGAGGCGTCATAATGACTCTCTTGTGTTGCAGTTTCCAATTGAAAAGTTGCTAGAAGTTAGAAGCTTTTCAATTGTGGAGCAACTTTAGAAGTAGAACCATTCCTACAGAGGGAAGTGGTTTATTACAAGTGTTGCCTTCTGGTGTTCAACTATAGGCTCAAGGAGGCAAGCGAAAGAATCATACTAGAAGGATGCCAAGGTGGCGTAGTCCATGTGCAAAATAAGTACAAGGATTCCATGTTGTTATGAAATTGATTCTGGGGGCTAGAGATGAGTTCTTGTTTAACCGATTGCATAGACAATAAAAATGGGGTAGGCAGACTTTATATCATTCCATTTTCCAAGAGGAGGTTCCAGTGACCAAGAATGCACGAGTGCTATGTCTCCTTGTGGGAGATCTGAAGCAACTTAACGTTGGTGTCAGCTGTTGATGGGAATCTGCAGTTGGAAGATGTTAAACCTTCTGTAGTTTTGCTGGCTGGCTTCTTAATTCTTTTTTTTGGGGTCTTTTCTGGTTAATTTTTCATCTTGATACTAGCACTTATGCTTCACCTTCATGATCTTTCCTGAGGACATCGCATGGCAAGTTTTGCTTCGGTTTCCTACTCTAATGATTTGTGTTGTTCTACTCTCTACATATCGTTTCTCTGATAAATAGTCTTGGGTTGACGAGAGCCCTTCGTCCATTGATTCTATGATCATGGATTCAAAATGTGGCCATTCTGCAATGAAACAGCCGTCTCTAAAAGGTTTCGGCGTTGGGTGAACCGCTTTTGCACACCATGACAATCAGGATATGGAACACGATTTCTGCAGTATAGCTATTTTGTCATACCGCGACTGAAACTGCAGTCGAGACCGAAACAGCATTTTGAATCCTTGATTCTATTGAACTAGGTGGATGAGATATGCAGTGATGTAGATCTATTCAGCAGTTGGAGATTTAGTTTTGTTTTGAATCTCATTGGTGAGAAACTAAAAGCATATTAACAAATTTTGTTTATGAGTCTTAGAAGGAGAGCTGAAAGGGTGCTTTTGCAAGTGAAAGAGCTACTGGAGAACTAGAAATGAAAATCTGTAGAGGGTTTGTTACAGATCTTGATGCCTGCATAAATCAGTGGGCTTCTTTTGATATTATTATACATTAGGAAAACAAGGTGTACGAGAATGATTCTTTCAGTTTTAGGAGTTTGTAGGATTCCTTTGAAAAGGTTATCCTTCCTTCTTATGGTGGTTCTTTATGTTTTTATTGTTTTTTTAAGAGGTGGAAATTTACATTAATGGCTTAAAAGATATTTACAAATTACAACCGAAGCATACCCTTGTCCATGTACTGGTTCAATCTGGAGTTTGCTGAATCCAATTTGCTTTCCCTATTTGCAAAGGACTGAAAGCTGCCAAACTTTGCCTTCAGGCAGTTCGCAATTTGGTGAACATGATTTTGCCCAAGTTTTCTCTACCATTAGGAGATCTTGTTCTGGCTGCCCAAATTGTGTAGAAGAATAGGGGTGCCAGTTTGTGCTTCATTCTCATTCTGAACACAAGGGTCTTGTCATTGTTGCTGACGGCTGTAGCCAGGGGTGTAATGAGCTTTTCTGCTGGAGTTCTGGGTGATCAGGGCCCATCCCATGGCTCACTATGTGCAAGGTTGAAATCAAAAAGTACGAGTCTGCAGCTCTTTGCTGAGTTTCACGTAGTATGGAGGCGGTTTACTGTTGTTAACCTGATTTGCTTAAGAAGTTAACTTTCTTTGAGTAGTCTGTCAAATGCTGCTGGCCAGTTCATGGAGGAGCATTTAGGAATATTCGACCCGTGCCAAATATCCATACTTAACTTATGCTCTCTATGTTTGACCAGATGGTAGGAGAAGCTTTACTCTGTAGGTGCTTGTTCTTTGTTGGACTCTGGGGTTTCCAGTAGTGCATCCCTAACAGTAAACATTCTATTAAAGTCCTAACCATTGGTTTGCATTCGCTTGACAATCCAGCTCCGAGGCACTCTATTCCCACATGACAAGTCCAAAAGAAATTTAACCAGTGAGGCCTTATTCCAGGTTGATTTCTCTGTATAATACAGTTTTCTTTCTCTTAGAGCAGCTCAATAGGCTTCTTGGCCTCCATAAGCACATGCTTCATTTACTGGCATTAGTACTTTACCAGCCTGAAGTTAATGGCATCAGGACCTTCATATTTTTGGGCTGTCGGAAGTTTTCGTCTGCTTTTGTCGATGTTGTTAACTTTTTGGGCTGTCTCTAATATGGATGTACATATCTCTTTGCAGGTTCTTGCTTTGTGTCCATGTTCTTTGATCTTGATATAGGTTAGCCTAATCTGAAAGAGTGGTGAGAGAGCCTATAGATGATCCCCATTCAGATACTGCACCTTTGCACCATGTTTTTGGTAGATAAACATAATGTGATGTTTGGTTGAATGTAGTGTAATGCAATCAACCTTGTAATGCAATCATGATTGCATAGCTTGTGGTAATCATGATTACAAGGTAGTTGTTATTTGCAATACTCTTTTACAACCAAACAAGATAATGGAATTACTATTAACCTTGTTTGCATTACAAAGGTGTTTACATCCAAGTATCCAACCAAAGATTGCCTAAAATGTACTGGAAATTTTGAATACCAAGTGTATAAGACATTTGAGTTACTCTTGCTCACATGAGAGAGTTATTCTTTTGCAGCGCATCACTATTCCAGAATGGCTGCAATGCTGTGCTTTAATTGACATTGAGAGCTGATAGCTTAAACTTCTGTTGTTTGGGAGCTTGGGGTCTGGTAAATCATTTTCACTGAAGAAGCTGAATCTTCTGGGTCATATTGCTCTTCTAGAAGCTTGTTTAGGTAGGCACTTTTTTCCTTTATTGTTGTTTAATATTCAGCTTAAGGTTTTTGAAAGGCTTTAGTTAGTTGCCTGTTTTAGTTTTCCTCTTGTGGGAGTAATTTAGGGCCTGTATCCTGAACACTTCCTTTTCATCTAATAGACTTGCATCCTATCCCCAGATGGTCACCTGATGCAGTTGGCGACTTAGATTTCTCCCTCTATTCCGCTTGATTATAGCTTTGATCGGATGACTATTCAGCTGTAGGCGTATAAAGGTCCTTGATGCAGTATTCATTGACACGAGTAATATTGGAATGGAATGTCGGTTCTAATTGTATTGAGGTTGTATCATTTGTCCTAAACAATGGCTACTGTCTGGTGCGAGTGTTTTACAATGCGGCACTTTAGTGTCGGGGCATGCAAGAAAACCGCTAGCATTGTTCCTGACAAAGATGACTTCCCTCTGTAGAGGCTTGTTGTTTAATCTTTGTGCATCTGGCTAACGATTGGTTGTGTAACTTCCGGGGCTGGCTCCCTTGTACTTATTTACGACATGCGAATGTTTTTATGCCTCTAGGTGCATGTCATTCATGAATGGGCCTGGGCTGGTACTCCAAATGAAGGTGCTGCTTGGCTCCGGTTGCAACGTCTTGCAGATACGTGGCATCGCATACTTTTGATACCAGTCACAGGTGGAGTTATTGTGGGTTTGATGCACGGTTTACTTGAAATCCTTGAGCAGATCAAGCCCCCTAGTAACTCTAATTCTTCACAAAGGCAAGGTCTTGATGTGCTTGGTGGATTTGTTCCCATAGTAAAAGCTATTCAGGCTGCAGTGACGTTGGGTACTGGTTGTTCTTTGGGTCCTGAAGGTCCTAGTGTGGATATTGGGAAGTCATGTGCCAATGGATTCTATTTAATGATGGAAAATAACAAAGAGAGAAAGATCGCTCTCATTGCAGCTGGAGCAGCTGCTGGAATCGCTTCAGGTATGAGGTTTAATGTAGTTCAATTTTTACAGTTCTCTTGTAAATCTGCATATTATGCTTGCTTTTCTGGTCACATTCTTATTTCCCTTTGTGGCATTGACCTTTGATTTTTTACTTGATGCTGAACTGCCTTGCTAACTAGATTTTGTTCGAAGAGCTAGATTTAGGATGCCATGGTTTCTTTGTTTTACAACCAAGACAAATGTCTTCTTAGCCTAGCTTTCATCACACACTTCCTATGAATTTTCGGGATTGTTTTGTTAATGTGGAGCATGACTGCAACACACTCTTTTCTCATTTCTTGAGGTTTTGGTGCTTGGAATTAGTTTATGAAGTTATTACCAGAGCAAATAATCTTGGTTAGGCCTGGCAAACGGTCATTCGATTTGGGTTCGGGTCGTGTTAAGTTCAGTTGTTACATTAGGGTTGATCAATTTCGGTTCGGGTTCGGGTTCGGGTTCGGGTTAAGTTCGGTTCGCGTTAAGTTTGGGTTGATCGAATTCGGTTTGAGTGAAGTTCAGATTGAAGCTCGTTGGGGTCAATTTGGGTGCGAGTCGAGTCAAAGTCGGTTCAAGTAAGTTTCGGTTATAGGTTAGGGACAATTTGGGTTGGGTAGAAATCGGATCAGGTTACTTTTGAGTTGTCTTCTATTTTAATTGAGTCAGTTTACATATAGTTTGAGTTTTATATCTTACACGCCCACATAAGTTATAGAATTGTGGATGACTTAGAAGTAGGCATGGCAAAACTGACCCTAGATCCGAAACCCGAACAGAATGATCCGGATCCATACCCGATCCGACACCTGAAATATGCTCATCTGAAAGTGGACCAAAAACTCGAATTGATCCGAATCGAACCATACCCGACCCGAAAATTTCTACAAAGTTGCTTATGTTGGCATGACGAACGTATTTGATCAAAAATTGGTTGACCCGAAATCAACCCGAATCGAACCATACCCAACCCAAAGCGAAACAACCCAAAATGTCACTTAACCTGAGCATGACCCGATCCGAACTTGACCCGACCTATACCCAAACCGAATGACCCATTTGTCAGGTCTACTTAGAAGGAGGTTATATGGTCATGAATTTCAATTGGGTTAATTTTTAATCTCCTCGTCCAAGATTATATTTTAATTTGATTAGTTTTTAATCTTGCACAAAAAAAGGCATATCAATTTGAATTTTGGGTCGGCTATAAATCCTGTCCTTCCAATTCGTCTAAGATTTAGTTTTAATTGGGCTACTCCCAATGCATCACACAGGGAAGTAATCAAGTTGATGAACAAATAGTGCTATAAATCCCCACTTTCCCCAACCATCAAATCAAAGTCAAAGATTAAAAAAAATTAATTGAAGAGTCATGCCTAATCAACATAAACCGTAGAATAATTTTAACAGCTTGATTCTATATTTCCATTTTTGTTACTCAAATGGTTCGAATCCTTATTAAGTCATTTCCTTCCAAAATTGTAAATGCATTATTTCATTTGTTCAAAGTAAGGTTTTGTCATTTGCTTAAGCTTTTCACATCCTAAATATTAAGTGAAGTTGTATAGCTAGTACCATCACTCACTACTTTAAGTTTGAATTGAATCGGGTTAGGGTTGGGTCGGGTCAAACTTGGATTCGGGTCGTTTGGGTTTGGATCATTCGTGTTCGAGTTGGATCGGTTCGGGTTTCATTCATTTCGGGTTAGGGTCAATCAAGTTATTACTGTTTCGAGTTGGTTTGGTATTGGGTCGGTTCAATTTTGGGTTTCGGGTTGAGATCAGTTCAACTCTTTTGGACATCAGTTCGGGTCTGGTTTCAGGTCGGTCGGTTCGGGTCATTCCGATTGGGTTGGTTTTGCTAGGTCTAATCTTGGTGCACTCAATAAGATGAGAAAATTGGTTGATCGTGTTCAGCGCACACAGTGGACCTAGAATCCTAGATGAACACTAGAGCACCTGTGGGGTGTAGCTTTCAGTTGCCCAGGTTCTTAATCTGTTAGGTTGCTCTTCGTTGCATTAGGAAGTTTCATGTGTAAGGATAATCAAATGTGTGGCCATTTGGCTTGTTTCTTACACAAATTTTTGGATTATCTGAATGGAGTGAATTAGAAGATTCTGTGGCAACTTTCATTGAGCACATTAAGTATAAGAATTGTTATGATATTGACATATACCCCTTCGTCATTTAGGTAAATCTTATTTTTAGCCCTCTGTTTTTGGAATTATTGTCTAACCCCCCATTTCTAAAATTGTTATCATAAATAGGAAAATATTATTATTTAACCCTCCCTCACCTACAAATTTTTGATTAAAAAATGAGGCCATATGTGTTTTTTTTTAAAACAAAGAAAGAGGCCATATGATAACAATTTTTAAGGTTGGGGGGGGGGGTTAAAATAATAATTCAAAAAACAGAGGGTTGAAATAACATCGACCTCATGTGGAGGGGTGTATATGATAATAGATTGTAAGTATAAGTAAATCAAACACCCCCCCCCCAAAATGGAAAATTTTCCTTCCTTCCTCTCATCCTTCCACCAACTGTTGCTACTCTTCTTTTGGTCTCTCATCTTTATCTTTGCTTGTGTGACAAACCACTTTATGATTGATCAGGACTTGGGATAGATTTTCACCTTCTAAGTCCAGATTACAGTATTTCAAGTGTTTCCAGTGAAGTCTCTTTTTCGTGCCCCACTGGAATCGTGATGTGAAATTCTTCAGTTCTTGGACTAGTTAGATGGGTCAAGATTCTTTGCCATCTTTTCAGCACATTGAAATGGCAGTGGATGGCAAAAATTACTTCACTTTTCAGCCTTCATTCGCCTTGCAGTCGACCATGCAACACTTGGAGGTCATCTCTTAGTACAGCACCATGCCTTCTACCGTTGCCTCATCTCTGGTGCCCTTAGTTATTCTTTATGTGTGGCTTTGTGGGGAACTGGCTTGCTTCCTTTCGGCTAAAATGTTCCCGATGGCAGAGAATGCCCCGACTGATGAGCTTTCCTGCTCTCTAACTCGGTGGGATTAAAACATCATAATGTCTTGGGTAGGTTTGGGGTGGGTTTTTTTTTTTGGGGGGGGGTGGGGGAGCATGGCTGGACCAGAGTAAAGACGACACAACTCTCTCTGGTATTGCAGGTTTATGTCACACCCACACTGCATTGTAATCCATCCATTGATGTGCAATGAAAAGTTTTTTTGCTTCTCATATCAGTGAGAATCCGCAGACAAGGAGACCTATGAGGGCCTTAGAGGTGGTCTTGGCTCTGGGATGTTCTCATGATGCATTTGACTATTCATCATGGGTTGAATCTGTTAGAGTTGCAAGATTGGAAACTGAAATTCTTGGGCTTTTCTAGGGATAGAATAATCGTAATGGTAACTTAAACTGGGGTTTTGCTATTTTTAAGTTTAAAAGAACAGAATGTTTGAATCAAAGTCCCAACTGGGTTGAGATAACAGAGCTGCAGATCAATAGAGAGGCAGGTTTAGGTTCGATGGTGAATCCCAAGACTCCAATATATGCAGTAAAGCGTCTTGCTTTCTGGTGCAGTTGACATTGCTCTTGAAGGAGTAAAATTTGTCCTAGTAGGCTTTCAAGTAGCCCAACAGGTCTCATTATTCATGAGTCCATGAAGATCCCCTAATTTTCAGACGTAATCGAAGAGTGTGACTGCCCTCTTCTCAACCTAATTAAACATTTTTCCACTGAACATATTTTGAAGTGGGTGTTTATCATTAATCATGCCTCCCCCATCCTTCAGTTTCTTCTAGTTCAGGTATTTCTTGTTGTATTTTCAGGTAGATTGTTTCGATTGGTTCCTTATTGAGTTTTACTCTCTTTGAAGTATTGTGGCTTCATCTCTAATTTTCTTTGGCAGGCTTTAATGTAGCAGTTGCTGGCTGTTTCTTTGCTATTGAGACAGTGTTGAGGCCTCTTCGTGCTGAGAACTCACCTCCATTTACTACTGCAATGATCATATTAGCTTCTGTTATTTCATCAACTGTATCAAATGAATTCCTTGGGGATAAATCTGCTTTTACAGTGCCGGCATATGACTTGAAATCTGCTGCAGGTATGTATTGTTCACTTGCCATGCCTTCGTTATAGAGCGTAATATTTCCTTTCTGATAATATATCAATCAAAGCAATAATGTTATTAGGGTAAAATGGGCGTGTTACCCATGGACTAAAGAAGCTTAATGAACAAATAGTACGTGCTATTGAGTTAGACATTTGAGCTGATTTTATCCAGCAAATACAAAATGATTAATGTTGGTCATAATGAAGCATTTTTCTCCAAATATATAAAATCCTTAAACATTACGGTTTAAAATCATGATCACTCAAAACCTTGCCCTTAAAAAGTTATTGGTTTTGTTTGCTTCCGGAGGCAGGCATTAGCTAGGGTATAGTTTAATATGCTAGACTAGATACTGTGGAATCAACTAGGAAAATTGGTGAAGGCTCTGGAATTCCCTGGAATATCAAGGGATACACATGAAGGATTTATCAATGAATGAAAATTAATTAAGCAAATAGAACTACGTGGAATTTACTGTGAATTATCCTTATTGTAGTGCAACAATAAAACTTATCCTCCAAGAAAAAGATATCCTTGTATAACCAACAGACATGTCTTACAATAGCAGGAGATAGGCTTCTTATAGTAACAAAAGAAGCAACTAAAAGTAAGGTCAGGTAGGATTGGGCAATTCTGAGCAACTGGGTATTGAACCCTGCCCTGGCGATTCACACGACCCTGCCCCTCTTCTCCCCAGGTGCTGTTCCTCGTCGCCGGTGAAGCGCTGGGTGCCCGGAGTGGTCATCGGAGGTTCACCTGAGGTCTGCTGGACTTTAGGTCTCCGGGAGCCGCCGGTAGCCCGCCTCGCCGGTCGTGTTTTCGGTGTTTTTCGGCTCTCCCTAGGGTTTTCTTCAGTTTTTAGCGCCGGTTGAGGTTGTGGGTCAGGTCGAGGCTCAGCTTTGGGTTCGCCGGTCAGTTCTGTCTTATCCGGTGAGTTCGGTAGGGGTTTTTCGGTAGCCGGCGTATTTTCCGGTCACCGGAGTCTCGCCGGAATTTCGTCTGCCCTCTTCCTCCATCCCAGAATTTGCCGACTGCACGCCTGGATCTGTTGGTTTTCTCGTTCGGTCGCCGGTGAGTGGTTTTTTCTGGTTTTAACCTGCGTTCTGCTCTTTCTTCCGGCCACAGTTGGGTGTCTGCGTTTTCATTGGTTAGTTTTTGGTTTTCTGGTCTGCTGGGTGTCGTTTCTGTGGGTATTTGCCCTCCCCTTGCTCTGCTTCCTTTAGCTTCTGCAATGTGTGCTGCTGTGAGGGTGGAGGGGAAGCTCCTGGAAGTGACTAGGGGTATGGGAGGCTTTTTTCCGTTCAGAGTCGCTGAATTCAGTAAAAGGAAAAGGTCTTATATTCAGTTGAGCCTCCAGGAGTTCCGTTGGGTGGCAGTCCAAATGGTTCGCTTCTGTTACTCAAAGGGAGAGCCTTGGTGGTTGAAAACCTTTAGGTGGGGTAAAAGGTGTCTATTGCTTCAGCTGAGAAAGAATAATAGAGGTAGATTCATTGTTCTCTCTCTTTTGGGCAATGGTGGGAAGGCGAGGACTGTGATCTTCCCTGAGGGAGAGAAGGCTGAGGGTTGGGTTGGGTTGGGGTGACAAAGATTTTTAAGGAAACCCTGATTGAAGGCCACAAGAAGCGCCCCGTCTCATTAAGGAATGCTCCTATTCCCTCTCAGCTCCGTGTGAGCAGGGATAGGTCATTTGCCAGCGTTGTTCGAGGCCATCCAGGTGGTCCCCCGGATTCGTCATTGATGGGGTGGAGGTGCAGGGAGTGTGGATCATGAGATATTAGTGCAGTGGTGTTAGGTGAAGTTGAAAATGGTAGTGGTGACTTGTTGAAGCAGAAGGCCTCCTTCAAGGATATTGATAGGGGTGTGTCAGTGGTCCCTGGCACATTGGTTAGTCCTAAGGAGTGTGTGGGGGTCTCTCCTCAATGCATTAATCAATTTCAGGTGTTGAGAGACCTTTTGGAGAACTACCCCTCCTCTGATTGTGAATATAGCTCCCCGTGTGCCTCAAGGGTCCCAGAATCACCTATTAATGTGCCGGTGGAGGAGTTACTTCCAACAGCCTGCTCACCAGCCACGAGTGTGGTAGTTTATTCTCGCAGGAAGAAGTTTGGAAAGTCTAAGCGTGTCGTTGATGCTAGTTCGGGTGCTCCTTCTGGGCAGGGGGTGGGAGGGCCCTCTTTGTTAGAGGAAGCTCTCCATCAAGACTACACTTCAGGTGATGATGCTTTAGCTGGGATGGCCTTCGAGGGTAATGTCAGTGAAGGCTCTACGTGGGTCTTGGAAAGAATGATTTTCTTTTGTAAGAAGATGGGTTTGGCTATTGAAGGTAGAGAGATGGAGCTGCTTTCTTTTTTTGCCTCACTGGAAGCCGAGAGAGTGAAAGATGATCAAGTGGTTGAAGAGGGTAGGGGAGATGCTGTTCCTAGGGATAGATTGTCATTGGATGGGGCCAGCCATTAGAGTTCTTGTCTGGAACGTTAGGGGGCTCAATTGCCCAAATAAGCGAGGGGATGTTAAGTGGGTGTTGCGCACTTTCGAGTGCGATGTTGCCATTCTTCAGGAGTCCAAGTTGTAAGTTGTAAGTCGTCCGATAGCGGTTAGTATGTGGGGTCGCCGTCCGATTGAGTGGCGCTACTTACCCTCAGTGGGTCGTTCAGGAGGCATTATTGTCATTTGGGATCCTCAGTTCTTGGAGCTTGGGGATTCTTGTATTGGGTCGTTCTCTGTATGCTGCAAGTTTAGGTCACTGGAGGACAATTTTGAGTGGGGTTTGATTGGGGTGTATGGGCCTAATGATGATTATATGCGACGGGCTTTATTTGAGGAGGTGTCGGTCTTTATGTCCTCTTGGGACATTCCGTGGTGCTTGGGTGGGGACTTCAATATCATCAGGTTTCCTTCGGAGAGATCCTCAGGTGGTTGGTCGTCTTGGGCAATGAGAGAGTTCTCTAATTTTATTGACGATCGCAACCTCATTGATCCGCCACTGGAAGGTGCTCGGTTTACTTGGTCCAGCCATGAGGAGGTTCCTGTGTTATCTCGCATTGACCGATTTTTGTTCTCAGTTGAGTGGGAAGATCACTTCCGGGGGGTTCGTCAACTTATTCTTCCGAAAATTACCTCAGATCATTTTCCTATTCTCCTTCGGGTGGGGGAAATTTCCAAAGGTAGTCGCCCGTTTAAATTTGAAAATATGTGGCTTGAGGTGGATGACTTTAGTGACCTTGTAAAATCTTTTTGGGATGAGTTGGTTGTTAGTGGCCCCGCCAGTTTTGTTCTGGCAAAGAAGCTGAATTTTTTGAAGTCCAATCTCAAACAGTGGAACAGGGATGTGTTTGGCCATTTGGAGTTAAAGATGGCTAATTTGGTAGAGAAAGTGAAGCTCCTAGATGATAAGGAACAACAACAATCTCTCTTATGGGTGGATAGAATGGGAAGGCTGGAAGTTAAAAAAGAGCTCTCATTGGTGCGAAGGTCTATTGATATCTTCTGGCGTCAAAGAGCAAAGCAACAATGGAGGGTGGATGGTGATCGCAACACCAAATTTTTCCATCAGGTGGCAAATAGGAGAAGATCTTTTAAGACCATTCACAAAATTAAAGTGGATGGCGAGCTTTTTGATGATGCTGCCTTGGCCAAGGATGCTATCGTTCATTTCTATGAGAATCTGTATCATGAAGCGCATCCATCAAGGTTCTTGCTTGACGGTATTGCGTTTGCCTCTATTAGTCTTGATGATGCTACGGATCTTGAAGCTGAGTTTACTGAAGCTGAAGTTTGGAATGCAATATCTGAGTTAGGGAATGAAAAAGCGCCAGGCCAGATGGTTTCAATTTAGCTTTTTTCCAGCACTGTTGGTCTACTGTCAAGGAGGAAGTTATGGGTTTTTTCGCTGACTTCCATAATAAGGGTGTCTTTGAGAAAAGTTTAAATGCCACTTTTATTAGTTTGATTCCCAAAGTGGCTGGCGCAGATGACATTAGGCTTTTTAGACCCATCAGTTTGGTAGGGAGTGTTTATAAGATCCTGGCCAAAGTCCTCGCTTCTAGATTGAGGAAGGTTGTTGGTAAAGTTGTGGGTCCCTCGCAGCATGCTTTCGTCCCTGGTCGTCAAATCTTGGATGCGGCCTTGGTTGCCAATGAGTGCATCGATTCTTATCTAAGATCTGGGATTCCGGGCATCCTGTGTAAGCTTGATATTGAGAAAGCTTATGATAATGTCTCTTGGAGTTGTCTTTTGGATATACTTGAGAAATTGGGTTTCCCTAGCAAGTGGAGGAGTTGGATATCTTTTTGCATTTCCACGGTGCGCTTCTCTATCTTGATTAATGGTGAAGCATCAGGTTTTTTCTCTAGTTCAAGAGGTCTAAGGCAAGGGGATCCTCTGTCTCCTTATTTGTTCATTCTGGTTATGGAGACGCTTAGCAAGTTGGTGATTAAAGCAGGTGAGGAGGGGTTGTTGAATGGTTTTCAGATTAGCAATCCTTAATCCGAGGGCGTGCTGATTTCTCACTTGCTCTTTGCCGACGATTCCATTGTTTTCTGCAAGCCGGATGAGAGAAATTTGGGTTATTTAAGGTGCATCCTTCTGCTGTTTGAAGCAATGTCAGGGCTAAGGGTTAACCTTTCCAAAAGCGCACTCATCCCTATTGGAGAGGTGCCTAATGTTCAGGAGTTGGCCCGGTTCTTTGGATGTGGAGTTGAGTATTTGCCTTTTTCATATCTTGGTCTCCCTCTTGGTGCTTCCTTTAAGAGTATAGCAGTCTGGGACCCAGTTATTGAGAGGTTCCATAATAAATTGGCAGGCTAGAAGTCTAAACTTTTGTCTAGAGGGGGCAGGTTAACTCTTTTGAAGAGCACCTTGAGCAGCTTACCTATCTACTTCATGTCCTTATTCACTATCCCATCAAGCATTGCGAATCGGTTAGAGAAAATCATGAGAGATTTTCTTTGGAATTCCACTGATCAGGGTAATGGCCTCGATTGGATTAATTGGAATGAAGTGTGTCGTCCTAAGCAAGAGGGAGGTCTTGGCATAAGACCTCTCCGTGTTATGAACGATGCTTTGAAGACCAAATGGTTGTGGAGGTTTGCAAAGGAGGAGGATGCTATGTGGAGAAACGTGATCAAGGCGAAGTATGGGGTGGATGAGAGGGGTTGGTGGAGTAAGAAGAGCCGGTATGCCCACGGTGTTGGTTGTTGGAAAGCTATCCTCTCAGGCCTTGGGCGTTTCAAATCTTTAGTACATTTTGAGGTGAAGGATGGCTCAAGGGTGCTATTTTGGCATGATGTGTGGTGTGGGGAGCGGCCTTTGAAGTCTCTTTTTCCAGATCTATTGAGGATGGCTCGTCTAAAGGATGCCACGGTCAAAGATGTTGTGTCTTGGAATGGGGACGTCAGCCACTGGAACTTGACTTTTGTGAGGAATCTTAATGATTGGGAAGAGGACAGTTTTTGTGATTTGTTAGCCGTAATTGCTGGCAAAGAGGCTCTGGCGCATGAAAAAGATGAGATTGTGTGGCCTCTTGACGCTAAGGGCTCCTTTAGCATCAAGAGTTTTTGTTCCACACATTCAGATGCCTTGGATAGTTATGATGTCGCGGCTATGTCCATTTGGAAGTCTAAAGCCCCCACAAAAGTGTGTTTCTTTGCGTGGGCAGCATCCAAAGGTAAGATCCCTACGGATGATATGCTTAGAAGTAGGAATTTTAGAGGCCCAAGTAGATGTTCGTTGTGTTTGGAGGAGGAAGAAACCGCGGATCATCTTCTTGTTCACTGTCGATGGGTTTCCGCACTTTGGGATTTAGCCCTCTCGCTTATGGGGATTAGTTGGGTTCAACCTTCTAATGTGAAAGATGTGGTAATAGCTTGGAGGAGGAGGATGAAGAAGAGTTGGGTCCTTGGAGTTTGGAATTTGGTGCCTTTGGCTATCTGGTGGACTACTTGGAAGGAGAGAAATCGTCGTATCTTTGACGAGAAAGCCCTGTCGCTCCAAGATTTTAAGCTTTATTTTTTGAAATTGTTGTATAGTTGGAGTGTCGGGCTTTGTGGTAACAATATCTCCAATTTCTTGGTTTTTGTCGATTGCATTATGGTTGAAAGCTTAAGGGCTTGATGTTTCTGTAATTTGCCCATTTTGTAAAAGGGTGACATCCCCTTGGTGTCCTTTTATTATACTTCTTGATTACTTACCCCCAAAAAAAAAAAAAAAAACCCTTTTGCATGGTTGTATCACGCCAACCATCGGATAAGATTGAACATCCTTTATGTGCCCACTCTTTCTTGTGCTCTACCGTTGCCTTTTCGGTTTCCTCCACTTCTTTCTTGAGGAAAGGAACTCTTAGCTCATACATGGAAGGCGGTTTCAATCCGGGACCAAATTGACCAATTGATTCACACATAATAGCGAAACTTTCTTATGTGGCCACATGAAAAGCAATTCCGGCATCATAAAACCACCTAGCAATGTCCCCACAAGCTCTCTCCCTTAGTTCCTTTCTACACAATTCATTTATCGTTCTTTGCCTCCCTTGCTCCTTTCTACCTTTGACAATATTCGCGGGATTAGGAGCAAAGAACACATCTAAAGGGCCTTTTTGTCTTGGCTTCTTAGAAGGCATGCTACTACTTTCCTTGGAGCCGCCACTTGAAAATTTTCCACTCCCACTTTTCAAATTCATTTCAACACAATCATCACCATCATCATCATCATATTCCTCGCCCAAGTAATGCTGATTAATGTGTCTAGACATATTATATGCCTCTTTGGTGGTCTTTTTTTGCTCCATGTAATTTTGGATTTCATTTCTAACATGTTCGGGGACTTTTTGACAACCTAGGGTGTTTCGATGACCACCAGCTTGGTGTTGTTTAAGTCGAAAAACTCCTCCCGTGGTCCTCACTCCACAAAAGTCACAGTACCAAGTGTTTCTATTGTTTGGATCCACCTTTCCATACTTCCTTGCAGGGTCTAAAGACTTTGAAGAGACCGAAGGATTATCGGATGGGTTAGAATCTTCCATTTCAATTCAATAATCAACAACCAAGTCCCAAGACTCCCAACACAAAGTGTCACAATATGACAATATTCACTGATTCAACATATTAACCAAAACAAAACAAAAATAAAAGTAATTAGATGAAAACTGAAAAATATTAACATGTAAAAAAAAAACTCTTAATTAACTCTAATCTGCCCCTCTGCCCAAGTGTCCAGTACCCAGAAAAAAAAGGGCATTCAACAATCAACATTTCCGGTCCTTCTCCTGTGATCCCACTGCCCAGAAAACCCCCCCCCAAAAAAACCCCCAGGTCTGCAGCTCGACACAACCTGGAGCGAGAGAGGGAGAGAGATAGAGAGAGAAAGTAGTGGCGAAAACATCACCATGGCCAACAGGCAACAGCCATGGCCGAGCAAGGACAGAAAGAGGAGGAGAAGTAAGAACAGGAGCCAAAAAAGCAACCAAAGGCCACAGAAAGGGCCGAAATCACAGAAGAAGAAGGCCAGAAGAAGAAATCGAAGCACAGAAGCAGCAGAGATGGAGATTTTGTACCTGGGTTGAAGCTGAAATGGAAGTCGAAGCAGAGGAAACCGTGCGCAGACTTGGAGAAGTTAGGGTTTGGCGTCGGGCAAGCATAGAAGAGTAAGTCCCAGCTGTTCTTTTTTTTTTTTTTTATTTCTCTCTTATTCTTCAACGACTCTTTTAAGTTCTCTAAAGCGCGCCTCGTTGTCGCCTCGCGCCTCACGGTGAGGCGCACTGAAGCCCGCGCCTCAGCTCGCTTTCTGCCTTTGCCTCGCTTCACCTCTACTGAGGCGGCACTTGCCTCGCCTCGCGCCTCACTGCGCCTAGGCACGCCTGAGGCATGCTTTTTTAAACTAAGCATCATATCATCATCTTTATCTTCATCTCTACCATCAAATACCACCACAATCACTCATCATCCCCACCATCTTTGTACCCAAATCACCATAATCACCCAGATTGGACGGAGGGGCTCAAATAGCTGTAAAAGCCGCAGCCAAGGATGAAGGAAAGCTAGGTTTTAGGTTTCAGTTTTTAGCATAGTCTGGATATAATTTAGGGCCGATTTTAGTATTTAATTTCATGTTTGAATTTCGTATTCCCCCGTTCTTTCTATTTAGATATATTATTTAGGGTTTTGATTTCAATAATCGATTTGATTTTTGCAACTGTTGAGTACAGGTTTGTGAATCTGGGCTTGAATTTGTCAAATTTTGGCTTGAATTTCACTTTGTGCTCACTTCCCCTCTTGTTTCTTCTTCTTCGTGCTCAGCCTTCCAGTGGATTTAGATTAATTTTGGATTGGTTGTGGCTGTGAATTCAATTATAGAGAGAATGGAAGTCCTGGGTTGGTGTTTTCTTTGCTTTATGCTTGAATTTTAGGTCTTAATTTTGTTAATTTGCTGCTCTGTTTTTCTCTTCCTGGACCTGGGTTCAGTTTTTGGTTCTAAGTAGATTCCTTCAATGCCTCAATGGGGTGTACAGCTTCTTGGTCAAGCACCAGTAGCAAGGACACCTTCGCCCTCCCCCTTCGTGTTTGCTTTTATTGCTTCAGTTTCCCACCTCTCTCTGTTTTGATTTAGTCTTCGAATTAGTTTTTGTTCCAGTTCTAAGAGTGTTCTGTTCTGGGTATGGCTTCCCTCCATTAATGGAGGTGTGAACCACCGTGGTGAGGCTAAGCTTTTGGGTAAGGAAGCCCTTTTGTTTGCGTTCCCAGTTTTCCCTTTTCTGTTCTGTTTCTCGTTTTCTTCTCGTGCTAATTTCCCCAGTTTTGGTTGATCTGAGCAAAGCAAAAATTGAGCTCGGTTCGGCCTTGTAATGGAGGTATGAAGATGTAACATTTGAGTTTTATCATGTGGATTTTGCAGGCTTAATTGGTTCATTCTCTCACTCTCTCTTTTTGTCTTCTGCTTGCTGATCTTTATGGCATTAGATAACTATTGTATTTTTTAATTTTATTATTGTTTCCTTTAATTTTGTTGTTTTGAATGTCCCATTTTCATTCTGTGCTTAGTCTTAGTTTTTGTTTTATTCTTTTCTGCTTTATTTATGTTATCCTGGTCATTAATCTGGTTTGTAGCTGATTTTTAGGTTAGATGTATTTTGAGTAGTTGACGTTGGTATGCTTATGAATAAGTGTGCTTTTCAGTTGTTATTTATGCTATTTTTTTTTCATCTGAATATTTATGTAAATTTATTATTTGATATGGGTAGAGCAAGGATTCAGAATGCAATTCCGATCGCGATATGGAATAATCGTTCTAATGTGGAAATCACGTTTCGTATCGCGGCGAAAATGTGGTTCGACCAACTCAAAAACCTTTGCAATGCGCTCTTTTTGTTGGGGATCGACCACATTTTGAATCCATGGAGTTGAGTTACTTGTTAAATATTTGTGTAGATCAGAGTGTTTAGTTACTTTTTTGTTAGTTTAGTGTTGAGTCACTTGTTAAATATTTGTGTAGATCAAAGTGTTTAGTTACTTTATGTTAGTTTACTGTAGGAGTGGCCTAATTTTTATCCACGCCCTTGAGGAAACGGCCCTAAGTACTATAGTGAAAGCGCTACGCTTGTGGCTATAATTTGACCTTGAAATATTGCAAGCACTAGCCTATTGCATAAGGCTTTCCATATAAGTTTTGTCCAACATAGGACAATCCATCATCCACCATCGGGTCGTATCCATTGTAACCAACTTAGGACAATCTCAATTGCATACATCTCATCTCTTATGGGATAGATCCTCATACACATTAGGAAGATCCATTATGCATGGTCCGAACCCACGATCAATCCATTAGCAGTTTAGCACCTAGAGTGAAGCCCAACGCACCATGCCATCATAGCCAATCCCAGGCCTTTAATACTCGAACTCCTAGTCTCTAACCTAGAAAAACCATGTTTCACATGTAGACTTTGGCTCGTACTCTTATCCATTCAGTCAAGCTTAACTCAAAACCTAGGTTGTCATCACCATAATCTACAACCACTATCACTAATTTCAACCTTCAACCCTATCTTGCCCTCTAGCCCATGGTTTGGCCTCGTCTATCCTCCACCTTGACATGACTCTGCCCAAGCCCTAATCTCACCTACCATTAGCCACACCCATGCACAACCACGCCTAAGCCTCCGTTAACAACCACGCCTAAACCTTCATCCTCTCTTCATCCTTCGATCCATGTCTCTTACCTTAGAGCTTCACTAATCAAATCTCCTAACCCATGTTATCAACTTGGCCTAGCTTGCATTCTTGGTCCAACCAGGGACCCCTTCTTAACCAAGTCTGCAACTTCAACCTAAAATCCCATCTTCTCAATGCCTTTTCTAACCATCACACTTGCTCCAGGTTGTGAACATGGAGAGTAACCACAATCAGATGCTCCAGGTGATGGCTAGCCTTACTGCCCATATCAAGCACCAAGTAAGGGAGATACAACACCTCAGGCAAATTCATCCAGGTCCAACTTCAAAGGGTAGATTCAGTGCTAAACCCACAGGATGTGAGTATGCTAACATAGACTCATGCGAAGTAGAGTATGCACTCCCTTAGCATAAAGTTAAGTGAGGCTTTCAAAATACTAAAAAATAAGGTCTTATTAAGGCCATTGAACCTGTGCCTGATATCCCACCAGAAAAGAGGAGCAAGAGATATGACTTTGAGGCCCACATGTCTCCCCCCGTTTTTTTTTTTTTTTTTTTTTTTTAAAAAATCTATGGAAGGAGCTTTGTTATTTGTTACTGTTCCAGTGAATTATCACTCAGCAGCCATATATTCACAGGTTGTCTCTTACCTTTAAGCATTTTGATCTTAATTTTAAGTAAATAATGATACCGTTTATGGTATTCTAGACTGTTTGGCAAGATTTTAGATTTTTCTAATGGTTAAATACGTATTTAATTGTATATTAATGCAAATATATAACCAATTTGCACAAATAAGTTTTCTCATTAAATTTTAAGCATTTATGTGAAAAACTGCGCCTCACATCCATGATGCATGCGCCTTTGGCTTGCTTAGGAAAAGAATTAAATGCTAAACAATGCCCAAAAAAAGAATAAAATGCCAAGAATCTCTGAAGATAAGACAATAAAAACATGTGACGAAAAGGACTTGCTTAGGACGGGAGACCTCCTTTGACAACCTAATATCTTCACATTGGCCGCCTAAAAAGCCCATTTGCACCTTCGTACCAAACTCCCCAAAGACCAAATCAAAGCTAACTTTGGGGGACGGGGATTAAAGTGTGTAGTGCAGGATGCCTTAATCAAACAACAAGCAATCTAGCTAATAAACAAGGCTTTTAGTTCAAAATTGACTAAGTGCTAGCGATTCGCATGCCCTATTTGGGGGTTCTTGCTATGGTCTGAGGGGGTACTTCATTACCTGATGCCTTGATTAACAAGGTTGGGCGTCATCGGTCGGGTGCTCGTTACACTGGTTACATCAATAGAGATGTGACACCACAGTTGTTTTCCCTTAAAAAAAAGATACAAGCGAAAGTAAATAGAATGAAAAATGAGAAATAGAAAAGGAGGGGGACAATAAAGTGTTTATTTACTTAAAAGGATGTACCACCTCTTGAAATAGGTGCCAAAGTGAAAATTAAGTAAACTAAAAAGAGAAAAAAAACAAAAAGACTATTTGGACCCATAATACGTCAGCATCATGTTCACACATATACACTTGGGAGTTGGGAATATAACATGGGTCAGCTATTGAGCCTTCCTGTTATTTCCCCATCATTTGATCACCGAAAACACTTATCCTTACCACAAGAAGTCCTCCACGAGGCAAAATCTTTTAAGTCACACTTGGGTTAGAACTATGCTTGGCCTAATTCCCATCTCCATATGTATGTAGCCATTCTAAGCCGTGCTTATGTCATTGAGGCTTAATTAAGACCGTTGACAAATAAGACTTTAACTCAACAAAGCAACTTGGTTGTATGAGGATTCATGCCGTGTTTAAAAAAGCGCGCCCAGGGCGCACCTAGGCTCACAAAAGCCCAAAGCCCACCCTCTTGCGCCTTGGAATGGGTCAAGCTCAGCCCATTCTTAAAGTCTGCTCTTTTTTGGGCTTTTCTGGGCTTCAAACCGAGAGCCAAAGCCCACGAAGCCCGCGCTTTATAGATCATAATAGACCATTTGGGGAAAAAAAAGAAAAAAATCTTTAAGGGGCCTTGATCACTCTTTTTGTTTATGGAAGCCTTTCAATTAAGATGCTAATAGAAGTAAACAAAGCATATTGCTACTACTGAATATGAGTTTGGAGCTGGAAACCCTAACCCTGGTGAGAACAATTATGTAAATGCTTTGTTCTCCTGTCGTCTTTTAGACTTCCTTCTTCATCCTCCTCCTCTGTTATTGGACAACTATGAAAGGTTTTTTTTTTTTTGGTTTTTTTTTTTTTTTTTTTTTTTTGGTGGCTGCAAGGAGGTCACCTTTTCCAGTGCTACAATGGTACTGAGCTCTTGCTTTTTTTTGTGCTTCTTAATCTCTCTCCCTTTCTCTCCCTCGGACTCTCTCTCTCCCTCCCTCTCTCTGTCTCTCTCCCTCTCTCTCTATTCTTGGCATACTTGTAGTATGTGTTATGTTTTTGGGGTTCAATTTATAGAATGCTTTAATTGTATTTTGTCGTATTCCATTGATTCTCTTATTTTTCTGGTGGTTGGTGAAAATCATTTATTTGGTGCCATTATCTAGCTGATTTTAGAAGAAATATGGTTTTTGAATGATATTCAAGCATTTTTTTAGTAAAAGTGCGCATCGCGTCTAAAAAGCCTGCGCCTTCGCTTCGAAGCCCGCACCTGGGGCCTTAGGACCCATTGCGCTTTTTTAGGCCTCGGGTTTTTTTAATCTAAGGATTTATGAAGTGTTCCCTTACTAGCCCTACCTTTTCCAAGATTTGGACAACAATAACTCCACTGTACATTTCAACAGTGAGTTTGGTGCGCTCCCCAGCCCCGTTGCCATTGTCAGCCATTGAGTCGTTCTCTAAACTGTAGCCACATTACGGTTTCACTATCGTCTCCCGTTCGGGCCTGTGCTGCGACTTCTTGAATGTAGAAGCACATCCACATGCAGCTAAGCATCCGTTCCCTGTCCTTAGTGTTAGTAACTGGCCTTAGTGCCTTTTTCCATATTTCTTATGCTGTTATTTTTGTAGAGCACCATACTGGATCCAAAATAAGGGAGAAAAGCCAGTAGCAGTTATTTTCTGAACAAACAAAAGGAAGATGACAGCCACTTCAGTGTTTTGGAAAACTTGTCAAATCTCAAAGGATGCATTGGAGTGGCGTGGCACAGGCTGTGCTTCATGGGTAAACCTTTAATCCTTATGACTGGCAATGTATTTGCTGTCAAAAGATTATGGGAGTTTTATCGTATGCCAGTTGCATTTTTCCCTCTCTTCTCAGTTGGACGGTCGGTTACGTCCTTCCATGCAATAAACCTGGAGTGTATCTGTATGGGCTCACTGTGATTAAAAAGTGCTTATTTCAACCTCCAGATGCATTTTTCATATAATTCTTGCCCCTACAAGGCTATAAAAATACATCTATGGAGATCAAGTGAGTAAAGGTGAACGATGCTGCACTTGCCACTGCCACTACCAGAAGATGGCCTTATTTTTGAAAAGCCATGTTGCATGGATGCAACAATTAATTAACCAGCCACTACGGATTTCTCAGCCATGGACATTGCTGGACGTTGCTGTGGATGCTGGAATATCATCTGTGCTGTTGTGTGTTGCTGTTGCTGGAGGTTGCTGTGCATGCAGACGAGATGTGCTTTGGGACATATTTTAGAGGTTTTTAGAGGTTATTTTTATGACCCATTTGTAACTTAGGTATTAAAAAAAGCGCTCTCCTAGTCGTGCCTAGAGGTGAGGTGATGGGCTGGGCCCTCAGATGCCCGAGGCGGAGCATGTCCCAGAGCAGAGGGAGGTTTGTGCCTCAGAGGAGGTGAAGGCACTGGGCTTTTTGCACCGAACAGAAGTTTGCTAGTGCCAGGGGTGAAAGAAAGTGAGAGGATAGAATTGGTGAGTAAAAATTCAAAATTTCTGCAAATTAAGACTTGAATCATTTAGGACTAATTGAGTAAAAGCCCTCAATTTATGGCAGCAGATGCGGTGGAATTAGGATTTAAATTGAAGCCCTAATGGTTTCCTTTTTTTGGGATGCCCCAGGGTGTTCGAGCCAGCTTGCGCGCACCTCGATTGAATCCCTGGGGGCCCTGAAGTTAACGACCAGGAAAGCCTCCAGTGGCCCTGATGGAGAGTCTACTTGTAACCATTGGGATGCAATCCCAATGCCTCACTAGCTGAGCTGCCCCACTGGGGTTAAAATATTTAGGGGGGCTAATATTTGATCCATCAACCTCTTTGATAAAGTGGAGAGTTTTACCACAATTTGGGTACCCTAATTCAAAATCCCTAATTTGCGAACCCTTATTGCAGGGGAATGAGACCTGGAACAACCTTCCAGTCAAGGCAGAGGTGTGCGAAGCTTCTTTCCCTGGTCAGCGCCAGACATAAGTTCCATATAAACAACAATTGCCGTGAATTGGTCTTCTTCTTTCCTTTTCCTCTACTTCTTATTGCTCCTCGTTGCCCTTCTTCTCCTTTGTTTTCTGTTCTACTCTAGCTCTGGCATGTTTGGCCGCACCCTTTTTGTTTTCCATTTATCTTCCCTTTTCATCCAACCTTGTAACGCTAGAAATTGTGAGAGAAGGTGAGCAAGTTTATTTTGGCTTTATTCTTCAGATGATATTTATTGACCTTCTTGTGAGGAGAGTGCAATTTTTGGATACCTAAAACCTTATTTATAAATTATAATATAGATAGATATTACTTGCTTGGTGTCTTGCCACCTTTTTAGTACAATTAATAATTAATTAATACAAAATATGTTCTGAGGAAAAATTTTTGTATTTTTCTAGATTTGCGGTTCGCATAACTGATGCATGCGCCTTCACCTTGTGCTTGGTGCCATGGAACTCTTTATGCTGTGGTGTGCCTTGCGTTTTTAAAACAAAGATTTGTAATTTCAAGATAATACTCTGTTGGATATTTTTCATTGGAAAATAGTATTTAATATCTTATTAAGATAATCCTTAGGCAAGTAGCATTTTGGTAGGGTACTAGAGTATGACTTTTTTTTCATAAGGAAAAGAATAATGCACACACACGCTCACGCACACACAGACAAATATATATGCCTCCCTTCTCTGTGTCTGTATATGTATATATACATATATTTGTATATACATATATATACATATATATGGAAAACTATCCATAAAGTCTACAAGATAAAAAGGAAACATTCCCATTGTCCTGAGAATAGAGAGCCTTGAAGAAATAATGTATAAAGAGCTGAAGAGGTTCCACACCTTGAAAGACTCTTGTTCCTTTCATGCCAAATGCTCCAAAAAATCATCTGTGGGTACACAGTTTCATTCTTTTTAGCTATATATACTGAAATATAACTTTTGTCGTACACTTATTTCTATTTGAAGTGGTTGGATAGCTATAGGTATTGGCCTACAAATACATAGTTTTCATCAAGTGATCCATGTAATGTGGTTATTATGGCCTTAGTATCTCCAAAAATGCCAATATTGCTAATCACATTATAGGCTTAAAAGATGAAATTAATAACGCACAGCCTTGTTGAGTTCTATTGTATCTTTAAGAGGTAGGATGAGTTTGGATGTTTCCAATTCCAAATGATAAGAGTGGATGAAATTATTCACCAATAAGCGACTTAAGTTGATTCTAGTACATTTGTTAGCAACTTCGGGGCTTGTTGGATTAAGAGTAAAAATTTTAATCCTTCAAGAGTTTTTTTTTTTTTTTTGTTTTTTCACTTACATGTTTGTGAATTTCTCATTGAGAGAAACGAGCAACAGTGGAAGGTAAGCCTGCCTTCTCTGGTCGCCTTTGCGCTTGTTTTTCTTAGACGTTAATATGGGCTGAGTGAGAGTTGTTACACCTAAAATTTCCAATCATTCTGATAAAAATAAAAATCTATTTGTTTTGAGTTTGTGTGGCACTAGTATGCTCTGATTAGTTGGCTAATGAATGATGGTTGTAGACAAGTTGAACAAGTCTGTCATTTGTTCACAGGGAACAAGCTTCTACTGCTTCTGGCAAAGCCGCATCTGGCATGTCCAGTGATGAGAGAAATCAGGTATTTTGATGTTCTTCTTGATGTCCCCAAAAAAAAAAAAAAAATAGAGGTAATTTTGTCGACTCACTTCTGGTTGCACCCATTGGTTGTGCAGATGCAGATTTCTGCTCGGTCTTTGATGCCACCTCCTCGGCCTATGATACCATCAACAAGCAGGGGTAACTCCTGCACACCTATTAACACGTCAAATGGTAGGAATGCAACCTATTCGAGTGATAGAGGATTCTCAAGTTCACAAACAGGTCAGAGTAGCAACATCAGTTCCAATTCTGAAGCCTCTAGACGGCAAAGAAAGCGTAGACCTAAAAAGAAAAATTAGCAGGTGTTCTCTGAATTCTAATTCCTCTCCTGCCTGCCTTCTATTCTTGGCACATATCATGCAATTGTGAAAGTTCGCATTTTTGAAATGTGTATAACTGACCAAGGAACCAAATGCAGGTGATTGCATGGAAGATTCAGCCTGGCATTATGCTGTGCTGTTTTACGTTGTGTGCTATGAAGGAAGCTTTTGCATTTGTATTCAATGTAGTTTTACAAGCGCCCAACGTTAGAGAGGTTGAAATTATTCTAAATGTACTACTGAAGTCTGCAAGATTGTGCTTACACAAGAAGTTGGTTTCCTGCTATCATGACGGTGCCTGTAATTCTATGATGCCAATCCCGTCATTACAAGGATGTAAGCAGTCTGCTGATCCGAGCTGATTCTGCTAGTCCCATGTTTTACCAATTTTTTGAACTACGTTTACTTTTGGATATTCATGGACGGAGTTGTCAATTGCAAGAAAGTGCGTCATAGTTGAGCTTCTACTCTCCTGCGAGCAGCACTGCCAGTGCCCGGTGTGGACTGTGCCCTTTTGGCTAGCGGTATTCGTCCAAGAAGCATATCGTAGTTGGAGTAGTAACCTTTAATGGTGAATCAAAACCATGTTGTGAAATGTTATCCTGACTTAATGTAATAGGCACTAGATTTTGTATAATGCCACACCGAAGTATCTCTGGGCCATTGATTGCTTGGAGGAATACTTAGGGTCATTGTCGCGCAAGTCTTCGCAACGTCTTCCAGCCATTGCGCAAATCAAAATCAATCCGTACACAAACAAGCATAGTAGGATCAAGATTCCAACGGCATTAAGGGCTTGCTTGTACTGCTTTGGGAAGCTAAGGGATTGATTTGCAAAATCTTAAGATCAAAGCCATTACCAATTGAAAATCAATCAGTACACAAACGAGCATAGTATGATCGCAATTCAAACGGCATTAGGGCACTTGCAGCCTACTCCATGCGTGTCAGGGGCTGGGTCTGTGTGTGACGCGCGTCGGCTCCAGCCCATGACACGCGTAGCGTAGACCGGGGGACGGAACTCTCCACAGTTCCGTCCCACGAGTAATTTTTTTGTCTTTTTCTGAGCTCAAAAACCGACGTTTCACGTGGTTGGTATAAATGAAGTGACGCGTTTTGATGGGTGGGAAGCAAAAAGCAGAAAAAAGCTGGCACCTTTGGACATTGGGCCATTTTGTTGTTTAGATGGGGTGGGAAGCAAAAAGCAAAAGCAGAAAAAAGCTAACAGCGTTTTGATGGGGTGTACGTTGCTTCCAACGGCTAGTACTATACATTTGTTGTATTTTTTTTTTTTGATTGATAATTGTATATATAAATAGGAAAGTAGATGTGTGAAAAATGAATTTTATTAGTTTTTAATTGAATTGTTTATATTCTATCTTTTTTCACGCGTTAAAATACAAACAAAAAATTAAAATAATAAGAAAGTTTAAAATCAAATTGTCTATTTTTATGGTCAACAAAATAAATATTCCTTAATTTCGAAGATAAAAAACATTCATAAATGTTACATAAGTTAAAATACAAAAACAAAATAAAAAATAATAAGTAATAAATTATGTTTAATTGTGGGTTCCATGACAAATATTTAATTTAATTGTCCTGACATGAGTTCCAGTGGTTAGAAAACTGAATGGAATGTAAGTTAAACTTCTGCTGACGTGGCAGGCCTGAGTTCCAGGCTGGGAATGCCTTCAAGGGCTTGCTTGTAGTGCTTTGGGAAGCTAAGGGATCGATATGCTAAATCTTAAGATCAAAGCCATTACCAACTCGCGAATGAACATCCCGATTGGATTATCCATTGATGTTGCCGCAAACTTCCCAAAATGGAGGTCTATAACCAATTGAGCCGTAAAAAATAGAAGAGGTAGGTAATGCCTCTGATGATTCAGGCTGCATATGAGGACTGGCCATGGAAGAATCTCCAAATGCTCGGACCGATGGAGCCTAGTTGAAGCTCTTTAAGTGTCTGTAGTCCGTACCTTTGTCCTCCTTCCTAGCGTGTAGACATGGCAAACGGATCATTGGGTACAAGCTCGGGTCTAGTTAAACGTAGGTTATGTTCGAGTTGATCAATTTCGTTTTGGGGTTCGGGTTCGATTCAGGTTAAGTTTGGTTCAGGTTAAGTTCGTGTTTATCGAAATTTCGTTCGGTTTGGATATGGATCGGGTGAAGTTCGGATCGGATCAACTTTGGATCAAGCTCGTTTGAGTCAATTTGGGTGCAAGTTGGGTCAAAGTTGGTTCGGCTAGGTTTCGGTTATGGGTTCGGATCAGATTTGGGTCGGTAGAAATTAAATCGGGTTACTTTCGGGCAATGTTACGAGAATCAAACCGGACCGGCCGGTTCGACCGGTCCAACCGAGACCTGTTTCACATAGCGGGCCGGAAAAGCCACGACTCGTTCTGATTATTGAACGGGGATGAACTGCACAAAACCGCCTAACTTGGTCACCAATTTGACCTGGAAAACTCGGTTAGACCGGAGTTTTCATCACTGTTTATGCTATGCTCAAGGGTTTCTAAATTCTGAGAGAGCAAGGAGATAGAGAGGGGCTTGGAAGGATATATAGAGATTGAGGGAGACAGAAAGAGGGAGAGAGTAGGATTGAGTGACACTGTCTTCAACTTCAAGTGATGAGATTATCCCTCTTTTTCATGCCCCTTAGAGAGCAAGAGAGGTCAAAGAAGAGGACAAAAGGATAGCGACAGACAATAAGAAAGTGAAGAGCCTCTTCAATTTATATTGCATTATTTATTATTGCACTGGTCCCATTGCCCTAGCCCCTTGCCTTCTAACAATTGAATTAAGAATTCAATTGGGCCGCAGCCCACCTGCTTGCCATGCCTAGTAAATATCTTTAACATAAATCACAACTTAAAATAAACCGGGTCTTACTGATCTAATCCGGTTCAACGATAAATTGGGTCAACCGGCCCAACTTCAGGCCAAACAGTTCGACCGGTTGACCCATTGACCCTCTCCTTCAACTGGGTCAAAGACCGGGTTGGTTCTCTTAACATTGTTTTCAGGTTGGCTTGTATTTCAATAGTGTCAGTTTATATGTGATTTGAGTTTGATATCTTACATGCCTACATAAGCATAAAATTTTGAATGACTTGGAAGGAGGTTATATGGCGATGAATTCTAATTGAGTTAGTTTTTAATCTCCTTCTAGTTAGTCCAAGATTATATTTTAATTGGATTAGTTTTTAAGCATGAACCCCCCAAAAAAAAAAAAAAAGAAGTCATATCAATTTGGATTTTGGGTAAGGTATAAATCCCCTCCTTCCAATTCATCCAAGATTTAACTTTAATTGAGCCTCCCAATGCATCATACAGGAAAGTAATCAAGTAGATGGACAAATAGTGCTATAAATTCCCTTTCCCTGACCATCAAATCAAAGATTAAAAAATAAATAAATTGAAGAGTCGTGCCTAATCAATATCAACCCTAGAATAAATTTAACTCGTTGATTCTATATTTCTATTTTTGTTATTCAAATGAGTCAAATCCTTATTAAGTTATTTCCTTCCAAATTTGCAAATGCATTACTTCATTTGTTCAAAGTGAATGTTTTGTCATTTGCTTTTGTCTCTCGCATGATAAATATCAAATGAAACTGTGGAGCTGTGTAACACCCCAACCCAGTTATCCTTTAATTACCTATTTTAATAAGTATTAAAGCCAGCGGGAATCGTTATGTAGTTAGGGTGTTACCACCGTCATCTAGGGACAAGGCTATATATGAGAACAAAGACGGCTGGATGGTAGCCCACAGGATACATTGCACATACTAAATGAAGTTTAACTTATCACTGAATTTTTACAAATTGGGTTGCACAATATTAAACTCAGTCCAAAAAGATTTTACATTCTGTGCAACATTTACTAGTATTCCAAAACAATTCAACAACTGCAAAATCTTTGACTAGATCAGAGAATTAACACCCGCTGCCCTGGCCCAACTCTTTTGGCCCCTTAGCTTCCTTGGGTTCCCGCTTGATTGCCGATCGTTTCTCCTGCCCTAAAACAGTTTGAAAACACAAAACCATAGAAGATGAGCGATTGCTCAATACGTTACCTTTATAAAGTTAAATGTACTTTCGCAGGAGTTAGTGAAGGCACGCGCAACATTAAAATGATGGTTATAAATATCTTTTGCGAAGCATTTGTCTAAATAAACGATTAGTAATTATTTCTTCGGCCTGGATTGGGACCCTACGTCTATGAATACCAGTCATGACAATAATAATAAACTATAAAATTCTCGTTTAACGGGAAGGGCCCAACAATGAATTCTGCTACCAAATACTTATAAACAGTGGACATAGCTCATTAAACAATGAACACTAAAATGGGTCCTGAAGGTTCCAATTGTCGAATAAAAACTTGCTACCATCAACAAATCTAAATTTAAATGTTTTGAATGGTACAAGCAATAATGTTCCTAAAGAATCAAATATTGCTCTCTTTCTTTTTCTTTTTGTACAATTCGATCCAAATCCTTTGTTCAGGATCATTTACTTAAGTAAGTCCTCATTCCTTAATATCAATATATTTTCAATTGACACCATTTACAGCCTAATCAGAGATTGAGTAATATAATCAACCCTCCTTAAACGTTTGATTTAGCGACTTATAAATTCTATGCTTCCCAAATCTTTTAATTAACCCCCCTTTTTGACTAATTAACTTGGCTAACCTTTTTATAAACTCTTGACTTATATGGTTACTAAAAGATAATCTCTCTTAATTCTTACTCATTCATTTAACCAATTCACATCATCATTGGGCATATATCTCTAATTTTCCCTCCTCAAGGTTTTCCTATGAGTACCACATTCCTTTTGGGTTTATAACTTCATTCTAATGAATTTCAGAGTTTAATCCCTTTTTAACCCCCCCTTTTTCATTCTTCTCACTTAACTATGTCAAGAACCCCATTTATCCTTCCCTCATACTCATAATCAGCTCAAAATTAATAACATAATCACAGGATTTACATTCATTCTCCAATCAACACAACTTGCTGAGCCACTCCTAACCCTATTTTGTCCAAGCTTTATCATAACCCTTTGATTAGTTTAGTCTACTAACTAGTACTAACCTTATTTTCACGGCCTATAATAATCTAAATCCAATCAACTCCGTTCCCACGTCATTCAAGCAACCTAATTCCAACATCACTCAAGCAATCTAAATCTAATTTTGTCTAAATAACTTGTCATGGACTAAGTTATGCAAATTTTCACAAAACCTACTCACAGCCATATCCAAATTAATTAATCAAGAGTCACACAATTCAATCAACTGACTTGCTACCATCTAATTCATTCATAATCGCCACAATGCAATCAATTAACTCGCTACCTTACAATTTACTCAATTAATTAGCACAAATAACTATTTTACATCACAAATAGCTCACCAAAAATTCATGCTACCTACTATGAAATTGAATTTAGAATGGGGAAAGAGTGGAAGAACACTATCTTGCTTGCAAAGGAGTGGGGATGGAAGTGAGTGAATTGGTGAAGGGTGAGGGTGGAGGTGGTTTCAGGCTATCCCGAGGAGTTCCCGGCGACGGTAGGCCGGCGGTAGGTGCCGGACAGGCTACCTCCCCTGTCTCGGCTGGGCATGCTAGGCCCAAAACAGAGAGAGAAAAGGTGGGGGAGAGAGAGAGGCAGGTGGCCGAAACGGTGGCAAGGTCCCTTAGAGCAGCGATGGCATCGGAACCGACATCCTCTAACCAGAGCAGAGGTAGCCGGCAACCGTGGGGTCACGTGTGAGGCAAAGTAGGCAGAGGTTTATTTGGGGGGGTTCTTTTTCTTTTTGTTTTTTTTTTTTTTTTGCTGCTTGCTTATTATCAGCTTGCAATATTTAGGTACATCCTCCCTCACTCTTACCATATTCTTATTATCTTGATAAGGCCTACGTCATATCAATTAAATCCAAGCTTATCTCATTCATTTTTTTTATTATTATTTTTGTCTGCATGGCCCGAGCTTAGCCACACATTTGGCCAGCCGGGATTCGATCACTAATCATTCCCAATGGTTGAGGAGTCACCAAGGCCTGTTAATTCCCGACCCCGTTCGAGTACAAATGCGCACTTGTGGAAAACCGTATATTTTATATAATTAACGGGGTATTTTTAGGAATTTGGAAGTATTCTGCGATATCGTAATTCTTTGAATCAACAATGATTTGTTTGAAAGATGCGTGGCTCACTACTTTGATTTATTTTAAAATATTTTTTTAAAATCAAATCAAAATAAAAGAATTAGAACTAACTAAATGAAATTAATTATCGGGGTATTACAAGCTACTATCATTACTCACTACTTTAAATTTGAATTGGATCGGGTTAGAATTCATTCGGGTCAAACTTAGATACGAGTTGGTTTGGGTTCGGGTCATTTGAACTCGGGTATGAATCGATTCGAGTTTCATTCGGTTCAGGTCATTTCAGGTTCGGGTGTACATTGGTTAATAAGATTTCGGGTCAGTTCGGATTTCGGATCAAATCAGGTCAATATGGTTTTGAGTCGGTTCGGTTTTGGATGGGTTCAATTTTGAGTTTCAGGTCGAGATCGGTTCAACTCTTTCAGATGTCAATTTAGGTTTGGCTCAGGATCGTTCTTTTTGGTTCATTCAGATCATGTCAGTTTTGCCAGGTCTACTAGCATGTAAACATTCCAGGCTAGCTAATGAATTTTTCGGAGTTCTTGCACTTCCATGCCACTATACTTTCATTTTTTTCCCCCTCTAAATAGTCATCTACGTTTTTTTTCTATCAACTGTATCAATCTAGAATAAACTTGTTGTCAAATATGGAACTGCTAGACTTTTAGGTACCGCGAGATTTGATGCAGTAATTTTATGACCTTGATATTTTTGAGTTTAGTTTTAAATACCCTCACTTATGAATTCCTTATAATTCAGTCCTGAAATTACAAAAACACCCTGACTATTGTCCTTTTCAATTCGTTTTTTGTTTTAAAACAGAAATCGTAAAAGCTATCTTTCCACTATTGAATAGTCTGTCGGTGGTGTTGTGGGTACTTAAAATTAGAGGGGTTGGGTTTTTTTAAAAAAAAAAAACAAAAAGAACAATAGTAAGGGTATTTTTATAATTTTAGGATTGAATTGTAAGAAATTCATAAGTGAAGTACTTAAAAATAAACTTAAAAATGTCAGGATTATAAAAATTAATGATCAAATCTCAAGATACCTAAAAGTCCACAGTTCTTAACTATGCCACCGTGACTTCCAAATCACTGGTTGCTGGAGGTAGGGGTGTGCAAAAAAATAAATGAAACCGAAAATCGAACCGAAAAGATAGAACCGAAAACCAGTTAACCGAACAAATATTTCAAAAAAATCGGTTCGATTAACCGAACCGAAAAAACTTTTCGGTTTTCGGTTCGGTTATAGTTCGGACAATTTGAAAATTCGGTTAACCGGCGATTTACCGAACCGAAAATAAATTTGTTTTTAAAAAACTATACATAAAAAATAAAGAATTTAGGTAAGAAAGTGCATTTTTAATTATTTATAAATGGTAAATTTTTATAAAAAAATTAAACATAACAAATGAAAAATTTAGGTAAGAAAGTATATGTTTTTTATTATTTGTGAACGGTTCACCAGTAATTGAACTGAAAAATCGATTAACTGAACCGAAAACCGATTTTTTCCGTTCAGTTACGGTTCGGGTTTTGAACGAACCGAAATTTCTGGTTGACCAAAAATGGTCAAGCGAAAATTTTAGTTCGTTTACGATTCAGAGTTTTTTTGAACTGGAAAACCTATTAACCGATTTTCGATTAACCGAAACCCCGTCTAACTGTTTTACGCACCTCTAGCTGCAGGTTTCGTCATTTCTTTAAATTTTTTGAACCGGTGAACATAAACATAAAAGAAAAAACGACATTGAAAATTCCCACCTTTTTCTCTGACTTCCCTCTAGTGAAAGATTGTGCGTCAACATCCTTAAATCTCACTCCCAATTTCAGAGCACTCTATGTGAAAGCAAGCCTTAAGAATCAAAAATAAAAACATTCATTCGAGTATGAAGGCAACCCTCACCTCCATATACCTTACTTTCTCTCTCCCGCTCTCTTTCACTTTGTTATGAGATTTTGTGTTTGGTGCAAAGAAGATGTATTGATTTTAGATGCCAAAAAGTGGGCTTTTGAAATTTTTGGGTGATAGAATCAGTAGATCCGTGACTAAGTTTTTCTAGACTTTGATCCTGAAGGGTTTTTTTTTTTTTTTTTTTGGTTTTTTTGTTTGGGGGTAGGACTTAAGAGGATGTATATTTAGATCACTATTCTCAGAGCATAAGAAACGAGGGAATCAGTGAGTATTTTGCATTTTCTTTTATTTTATCCTGTCTCTCTGTGTCACAGACTCTCTCTCGTCTCTCACTGGGATTATATCCAATTTGTCTAGGGCCCTTTAATGTAAAGTTTATACATTCAGGCTCCGTTTGGTCTTTAAAAAATTTTATAGAAAAAAAAAGTTGAAGGAAAAAAATGCAAAGGAGAAAAAAATGGGGAAAAAATGAATTTTTTTTCTCTTGTTTGGATTGAAGAAAAAATACAAGAATTTGGATGAAAAATTTGAATGTTGATGAACTACTTGAATCATGTTGATGTCATCTAAGTAATGTGAGGTTGGAGAAGGTTGGTAATTTTTCTCAAACTTTCCCCACAATTTTATGAGGAAAATTTTATTATTTGTTTCTAATAATTTTTCCACCTAACTTTCCTCCATATTTTTTTCTTTACGGTTTTCTCTCAACCAAACACAAGAAAAAAAGTAACTTCCTCAAAATTTTCTTTTCCACCAAATTTTTCAAGGTCTAAACGGAGCCTTAAGGATTACTAGGTAGGAATTTGTGCGTAAAATTTAATCTCCAGTTCTCCACCTTAGTTTTGTTGATTGATGCTCGCTTGGGTTTGACTTGGGGGAAGAAGTTATGTAGAATGCATGGATAATGTTTGCGGAAGATGTCATGTAAAATGTAGAGAGAGAATGGTGCAAATTATTACATACACCCGAGAGCTTATGCTCCCAGTCCACATTAGTGCCACGTTATCATGCCATGCCAACCAATTTAATTTTCTGGAAAAAAATTAGTGGCAGTTATGTTTGTGCTTGCCATCCACCACATCTCATGGTAACCGATTTCCTCCTTTTTTTTAAAAAAAAATAATTTGGCAGTTTCTTGCTGCAGTACTATTGAACCCAAAAAAAAAAAAAAGCTGTCTCTATATCATGACATTCATAAACAGGAATCTTAAAAAGAGGAATCAAAGCAGAGGGTTGAACAAATCCAGATTTCATAATGAACAATCATTGTCGATTCAATAAACAGACCGACTTTGAGAACATGCGCTAACTATTTGGTGAACAAAACTAGATTCTCATAGTGAATATTTCTTGTAATGAACAAAGTGTATTTTGTCATTAATGACCTATTTACCAAGCTCCATTTGTATGGTGAATAACAATGGGTTAGCCAATGAATAAGATGAAGTATTGTAGTGAACGAAGTTGGGTGACATAATGAATATAGGTTTGTTCATTATGCTCTCAATAGCTTGTCACCATCCAATTTAGGTTTGTTCACTTCGTTAATAAGCCTTGTTTACTACAAATAGCACCCAAAAAGAATTAAGGCACTATTCATTTAGTAATTTGCATGTTCGCTCCCCCCTCTCCCCCTGTCAACAACTTAATTAGGGTGGTGAATAGCCTGGTGTAAGCTGATAAAACAATTAGTCATTTGTTCTTCTTATTGTTGTTGTTCATCTTAGGAAGAAATTAACGTCTCAAGGTTGTTCACTGTAAAATATTTAGTTTAGGAAAAAAAATTAATCACTGAGGTCACTCAAGATTATTCACTAACTATAGTCGCGGTGTTAATTAACTCACTTAAGGTTGTTCACTTTAAAATATTTAGTTTAGAAAAAAAATAATATGACTTATATCACTCAAGATTGTTCACTAACCAAAGTAGGTGTGTTCATCAGCTCATTCAAGTTGTTCACTATAAAACATTTATTTTATTCATTGGATTACTAAGGTTGTTCATTGTGAGAATTTAATTTGTTTATTATGTTAATCATATTTGTTCTAGTAAAATATGACTTAGTACACCCGAGTCATGCACATTTGTTCAATGTAAAACTTGATTAATAAGGAGTATTCATTCGATGAATGAACGAGTTTTATAACATTTCTATTTCTATTAGGCAATTTGAAAATATTTACATGGTTGGCAAATACATGCTCTATTCTAGAGTCAGCTATGCACTTGACCCAAAAAATATTAACCAAAAAAATATTATTCTAAACCAAAATCTCCTCATATCATTTGGTTCACAAATAGTGTACTATTACATGGCAGAGTAAAAAAAAAAAAAAATATCAATCCAAATTGTCATAATCCTCATGGTGTTGCCAGTGTTTGCAAGGCGTCTATTAGCTATTGTTCATAGTCTTTGTTGATGTACTGAATATTTCATTACTTCTTCAGTTGTAAACCACAAATGTTAGGAGATTTCACTAGGACATCGTTTGATATTCTAGAAAAGAGGAAGTTAAGGTTCAGTGAATAAGTTTAACATACACAATGAATAAACTACATACTGTCAGTGAACAATCTTAATCTTAATAAATTATAACCACATATTGAAAATCAATTAGCCATGGATAGTGAACAACCTCAATTTTATACAATGAACAATTTTAGTATTATACCTAGTAAACAAATTTTATTATATAATGAACAATTAGCCATGGATAGTGAACAACCTCAATATTCTAAAATGAACAATTTTAGTATTATACCTAGTAAATAAATTTTATTATACAATGAACAATTAGCCATGGATAGTGAACAACCTAGTAAACAAATTTTAGTATTGCAACTAGTAAACAAATTATTATACTTAAATAAACTATTATGTCTTCCAGATTGTACAAGCTCTATAATTTCAATGATTCACACATGAAAATCAAATAGATAAACCCTAGGGTAACAAACATGAACTAAATTATGCATGAAAAAATGAAAAAAAAAAAAAACACTCGCAGGTTGTTACCTTTTTTCCATTTATAACTAAGTGTTTGTGGCCTCATTCGATCTTCAGCATTCATCCTTCATCGCATCCCCTGAATTGCTCAATTATTGTTTGCAATTAAGATGTACAAAGAGAAGAAGAGAACATGAGGAAAGAAGCAAAGGAGAGAGAAGGTCCAGGGGGAGTGGGATGGGAGGAGAGAGAGAACGGGGGGTGGGAGGAGAGAGAACGTGATAATATTCTTGGGTAGATGTAACTGTTTTTATTTTTGCTAATTTTTTAATTATATAATTGGATTGGATATATCGTGCTGATGTGCCAATGAGATATATACTCATATATATATATATATATATATCTATATAGTATATATATATATATATATATATATATATATATATATATATATATATATATATATATATTGGAGAGAATGGACGGGATGCCTTGTATTTGATTGTTTGACCTGTCAAATTTTGGTCAGTACCATTTAATTTCAGATTAAAAGGAAAAGAATTAAAACGTACCTAAACCTACTATGACTAGTCATCTAGGCCCACAATGGTATATTTAACCTTAAGTTTTCTATACATGGTACACTTTACCATAAAAAAGGTTGGTGGCATTTTGGAGAAAAAAATTGAAACTATGGTGGCATGAGATGTTAAGAACTCAAATTTTTCGTTGCTCACCAGTTTGTTCCCACTAGAATCTAGATATGAGATATTGGATTTTAGCGAAAAGGTAGTCCAGATAGTCAATAAGTCCACTGTGTATGTGTATGTAACTTGGACCTCAAATTTGATCTTCATTTCTCTTCCTGCCACAGAGAGAAGTCTTTCCTTCCAACAATTCAATTTTGGGGCAACTTGTTTCTTAATATATCTGATAACTCTGCCCTTTGAATCGGGGTAGCTGAATTGAAGAATACTTAGATTTGTGGAAACTAATTATCTAACCTAAAGTTGCTCCATAATTTTGTATAATATCTTAAATCTTTGACATTCTTCAAGAGTTGTCTTGACAAAAATCATCGTATCATCGTCAAAGAGTAAATGAGAAATGAGATGGGCTTTCTTGCAGACCTAAACACCACATACGTTCCTCCATAATTGCTTTAGATAATAGTCCTAAAAAAACATTCATAAACAAGAAGAAAGAGGCAACGTAAAGATCCATCTTAACCATTAAAAATAATCGAGCATGAAACAGATACACCGCATATTATAATCTGACTTACCAAATGCTCTAAAAAAATCTGGTTTCTCAAAAAAAATTTGTTAAATGGGTCATTCTACCCAGCCATAGGCTTTTGCTACATATACACCCTCTTTTCCCCGTTGTTCCTGCTTTTAAGGCATGAAAGATCTCTCGATCCACAATCACGTTATCGTCAATAGGACAACTTAAAACATACTTTGGTTTTTTTGAGATGAAGGATGAAAGAATAGCTTTTAGGTAGTTTGTTAAGACTTTTGAAATCAGTTTGTATAAAAAGTTGCATAAAGCAATGGGTCGAAAATCATTAAGGCATTGAGAATAAATTTAGTAGTTTGATAATAAAATAGAGACCATTAATTTTAATAAAAGAAGGCTGGGAAACCATATGGACTGGGTGATTTATGAGGTTATGTTTGCCTTAGAGCCGTGTAGACTTCATTAAAGAAGGGCTCGCCAAGCTGTGTGTTCATCTCTGCATGATATCATGAATTCCCTAGAGGGCCATGTTATCCCGTCCAATAAGAGTAAGTGTCTATAGTGTTCAAACTCTCACTATTTCCACCCCCTCTGTCATTCATCTTCATTGTGGTTGCAACTTTGTCAATTTGATTCCTTCTCCTTAGATTAGAAGCTTTTTGATAAAAAGAAATTAGTGTTGTATCACCCTTGGCAACCCAGTGAACATTAGCATGATAAGCCAATAATGTCATTCTTTGACCTCCAGCCCCTGAAGCTCTTTGAGCACTTCTCTACATTGTTTAACTGCCAATCTTGATGAAGATCATAATCAAATCACTCAATTTCCCTTTTGCAGTCATTTATTCTCTTTGGCTATAATTTAATGTTGCATTATTCCATTTTTCCACAGCTGTAGCCATCCAAGTTAGTCATTGCATAAATTAATCTGTTCAATTTCATCCTGTCTCCATGGTTCTTCAATTATCTCACTGCTACCCTTCTCAAAATGACCATAAGGATTCAAACCTAAATTTTCTTTTCTGGTGCCTTTGATAGTCCTTGAAGAAAATAGTTTGAGTGGTGCACGATCTCATTAAGAAGTCTCCTGGGAGATGTTTCCAAGAAGCCTTTGGAAAGAGATTAATCCATGATAAATTGACTAAGCAATGGTCTACTTGGAATTTTATACTCTCTCCTTCATCTCTTCCATTTCATCATGCATGAAAAGGGACAACCCATGTATCCAAGATCTTGCAACTTACAAAGATTAATTTCTTTTGTGAAATTTCGCATTGGAGTCCAACCCTTGACGTAGCTCCTTTTTTCTCCATATTGGTGGAATTTCATTGAAATCTCTCATGCAAATTTGACTTTCCCTTTAACGATCTAATAAATTCCTAAGAATGATATCGTTTTTTTGGCCATCCCAGAGGCTAATGCGCCTGCAACTCATTGAGGATTCTAGTCGCCGAGCCCCTGGTCATTCGTATTAAAGAGATTCATGGCCCTTGATGGGCTACCTTGCGGCCTTCACCACTACACTTGATGTAGAAGCATGCTGTTGTTCCTTTTCAACTACTTTGACCTTCTTTTCTTCAGTTTTACCAAATACCACTTCTATTTTACTTTTGTTGATTTCATTTCGCACTACAATCTCTTTTTGCATGGAATCATGGTGAACTTGTTCTTTTCCTGAAAGCAACTCCATATCCCATTTTCATTGGTCTTTGCCTCATTGTTACAATTTAGTTTTGTCTTGAGCAGTTTGCCACTTTTGCTTGTACAAAGTTCCAAGATTGTTCGAGTCTCCTCTATTTTAGCAAGTTCATATGCCTTTCTCTTGTTATAATAGGTGATGCTCTCATTCAATTACCATGCTAAAATTCTGCCTTAGTCATGTCCTCTTAAAAGTGTTCACGACCTTCTGCGACAGGTTTTAGGAGGTACATGTATGCGAGATTAGATAAATCAACAGGTCATGAATGAAATCGTTTTTCTATGATTTATTCTCTATGTCCAACAAATAGTCTTCAGGATTAAATGCTAATAAGAACAAGTGTAGATATTCATATTTTCTCAAGTTCAATTCATGGGGGTGTAGTTTTTCATATTGTTGCCATCTCTGTCTATGCTTCCATGGCCTTATTGTCAGTCACAACACCGAAAACCACTTAGAGTTTGGGAGATGATCTTATCCTAAACTAGAAAGACCAACAGCTAGAAAATTAATCCACACGAGTCATGTGGAAGTACATGGGACAACCCTCTACGTTTTTGGAATGCATGATAGAAAAACATGTCAAAACTAAAGGCTACAAGACTAGATGATTTGACCGTGTGGAACCACACAACCATGTGTGTGTCTTACCGCATTCTTGGAATGCTTCTATAATCCCTTGCCATTTCAAGGATGAGAGAGAAAAAAAACTTTCGAGAAAACAAAGAAATCTACGCATCATGATAGTATCTTGTAATTTAAACTTTCACTAGTAGATAAGCATTTGAACTATATATCCTTTCTGACTAATTGAACATATTTTACACATAAATCTCAAACTACATTTAGAATTTTTAACACAATTTAAGGCCATGCGTCCATGTCCTGCATGTGTACATCAAGCCCTTCTTGTCTTTTACGTGGCCACACTTCACACTCATATGGTCAGACTCTTCATAATCTTTACAGCACATGCCCCCGTGAATCATGGTGCACCCACCATTCACTGTTAAAGGGTATAGAAGAGCATTTACTCACCTTTGTTGACATACATGTAATCCTTGCACTTGAACTTTACATGGAATAAAAACAGAATAATTGCAAGAATCCATATGACAAGCTAGGCCACATTGACCTCAAGACTTGGCATCGTATCCAATGTGAGTTGGTGCCTATCATTGTTAATTAGATAATGGGCTTACCCATGCCTCTAACTAAGGTCGCTAGATATATATGTATCATTCCATGATCTTAAATATATATATGATCATGATCAAAATAATTCCCAGACCAGTCGGTACAACACAACATTCTTAAACTGTCAATAAATTACACTCCCACCATAAATAAGGCTAAATCATCGTATCATAGGTATTGTGTAAAATCACACCATGACCATGAGCACATTACTGAAATGGACCCATTCAACTTTCAAACTAATATGGGGGCATTTTGCACTTCCCTTCATATTTTCGGCAATAATTTTTTCGACCTCGAACCTTTTGCATTAAATTTTAACTACCTTGAGATCTTATGCTTTTGATTTTTAACTACCTTTTTAATTTTTAGTTTTCATACTTCTGACTCAAAACTTCTGAAAATTAGAGAAAGACCTCAAATTTGGTTAGGATATGCAATAAAACTAATTTTAGGGCTTTTTAAGGAAATATGCTTGTTTTGAATGCTTAGACTTCTTATAATGGTTTTACTGGTATCAGTTATCAAAATGTACTACTTATATAATAAATACTATATTTTCTATAGTTAGAGGCCTACCATACTTAGCAAAAATAATTAAAGCTTAATTAGAGAGTTTTGACTATTTCCTGAACTTAGTCGGCGTTGGACCCTGGCGTTCTTCTACCTTCTAGTTTATATAGATTGCTAATCTCAACCATACTTTTCTTAGATAAGGCACAACATAGACCCATTTTGTTTCCTACCCTGAACAGTAGTCACTAATCAAGTTTTTATATTTTCATGGATAGTGAGACTTTAATCAAAAAATCATAATATTTAAGACATAACATTCGATTGAATAACGTTCCCTACTGGAAAACTTCTTTTATTGAAAGATTGAAAGTGAAAATATTACAATGAAAAAATTTGAAGAGGGACTTAAACGCCTAACATCATCAGAGATACTTGTTCATAAAGAAATGGAGGTACCCGATTTTCCTTTTGCTCAAGTATGCTCAAATGACCATGTCCCTTCTCAGTACTCAGCCTCTCTTTTTATATAAGAGATGGACTACATAGGATACCCTAATGGCTATAGTATATACTGACATTTTCACATATCCACAGCTATCTTCACATGGCTACAGTGGGCTGTATTATTTTACTGACTTGGCCGTTGACAAAATAGTATAATAATGGTGCAACAACTTTTTAAAGCCTTTAATGTCGATAAGACTAGTCATTCATATTGAGATTCTGCATGTTTTCATCTCTAATAATGTTTTTTCAGTCCACCATTGTTCGGATAATCATCAAAATTTTCATCAAGTTGAAAATGCTCTAGATCCCATCTTTCGAATAATTCATGAAGATATCTTTTTCCTTTTTCAGATAGAATTTTCAGCTCCAACATCAAAGAGATAATTAAAGACATCTTCTGAAATAACTCCTTCTACTTTTATATATTTGCTAAATTCATCATGATATATGAAAGTAGTGTTCCTGTAATACATTAGTGTTCTCCTTGTTCAATTAATACCCACATTTGATGATAAATGTTGTAAAAATTGATGGCTCTTGTTAAAGTAGGATCACTAACTAATTCTTGCGTTTTGAAAATCATTTTTGTCGTTGATCATTAGGATTGTCTAAATCTACTATTTCAATAGGATAATGACCTGGTTTGGCTTTTCCATTTTCATATTCAATTACCGAGCAATGTACTTCGACATATAAACTTCTATTATATGGAATTTTTGTTGGGCCATTCGAAGATGTGAGAATCCATCCTTTTAAACATGCATTGTTGAAACTTTGTTAGTCTTGAGAAGAATGGGTATTTCAGATCTGGGATTTCCATGAGGTAAACTACCATTCCATATTTCCAGACTTTCATGATAGGGTCATTTGGAGAGATAGAATTTACTAGGAGACTAACACCACCAACTCCAAGTTTATCAGGAAAGAAGATTGTATTGCTCCATGACTCCCAAATATCATAAGAATAATTATGACAGTAGTCAACGAAGGTTGCGTACCATTTGTTGAATCATTATTCTTGAACATCGGAACTTATTTTTTCTTGAATATCATAAAGAAACCTTAGGTAATTCATTTGTAATTCTAAAAGACTGAATCTTTGTACTATTAGATAGGCATACGACAGCAGATGAAAGTGTGATCTACTTTTCATATAGAATTCCAAAATATCCGTAAGGATTCTACTAGAAGGATAAACCCGTTCTAGTAGCAATAGCAATTCATTTTGGATTTCCTCCTTTTCCGGCTGGACTTCTGCTCTGATGATCATCATTGGCAGGTTCTCAAGTTAAACTATATGTTAGAGAGTTCTATGATCCATGTGTATGTTCAATAGAGAAAGAAAACTGGTTAAGCTATAATTGCCAATGCAGGAGTCACCCTTGTGCATGTATATTTGATAAATTCTTTTTCACAAACCAAGTATTTCTTTGCAATTAGTTCCAATAAAAAAAGGTTTTATCACTGCAAGGATTTCTTTTTCCAACGTGGGATAGTTGCATTCTGCTTTATTAAAATTTTCACTGTAATATTTACAGAGTTTTTCTCCTTCTTTGACTTTGAGTACTGCCCTCCAGTGTTCGTTGCTGACATTTGTCTCAAGAATCAAATCATTTCCTCCACTAGGCAAATTAAGAACAAGAAGATTTTTGTACATCTTTTTGAAGTTTTGAACAATCTTTGAATCGCTAGTGGTCCATGACCAACTTACTTCTTTCTTGAGTTTCTGCTGTGATGGTTTTTTTAATTTAACTGGATCTTTAATGAAATCTGAAGCTTGAGTAAGACATCCAAGAACTTTTTTCTAATTGCTTCCTATCTTCGATCATTTCAGGGAAATTTTCTATTTTTTTAGAATATTCTTTTGTAGGATTATTTGTCCAACTTTTATCTTTAAACCTCAAAACTCAATTTCTTGCTGAGCATAAATGTATTTATTCTTACCAAGTCTAATACTAGGATCAATGCATCTTTGGGTGATAGCTAAAGGCATCATCCTTGCGCTATTCTATGATCTTAGAAAAGACAAGAATATCATCGATGTAAACTAGACATCAATGATTAAGATTTTGAAGATATTATCCATTTTTCTTTGGAATATTTGATGTGCATTTTTGTACCAAAAGACATTACTATCCACTCATAATGTTCTTAAGCGGCACTAAACAGAGCTAAAGGAATACTTTTCTCATCCATTTTTATCTGCCAGTATCCACTTTTATAATCCATTTTCAAGAACCAAGAGTCTTCTTGAAATCTATTAAAAAACACTGTTTTGTTAGGAGTATAATAACCATCAAAGGCAATATTTTCATTAAGCTTTTTGTAATTGACTACCATTCTTGCTTGTGCTTTTTTTCCTTCAGCATGATTTCTTGTTATGAAAATGAGACTGGTGTGAGGACTCTTGCTATTTCTAATTAATCCTTTATCTGAAGTTCTTTGATTTGTTTATCAAATTTTTGGATATTCTGGTATGTATATTCCATTTGTTTGACTCGAATAATAGTGTTGGGATTTAACAAAGTAAATTTTTACAAATGTCCTGTCTTTATCCCAAAATTTTAGAGGATTATCAAAGTAGAGCTCTTTGCATAATTGCTTTTGTTGTTCGGCAATCTGCTCTTTAATAGATAACTTAAGTAGTGAGATTGTCAGTCCTATCTCATATTGTGCAAGCATTACCTTCTCACCACGCTTGCTACATATGAACTCAATCTTCTGGTGAGTATAAGCTTTATTTGACTTATCACTAGAGACTGAGTGGCCACTTACTGTGAATATTATTTGATTTATGGTCCGCTGCATAGAGAATAGAGTCTTTAAAAATTATTTCTAATAATCATATCATGAGAAGGTTGATCAGTAGCCCATACGATTGGTATAATATATTGAACTCCTCATATTTCTATTAATAACTCTTCTATGGCCTCCTTGTGGCTCATTATGCTATTGTCAACTATTCTTACTTTTGACGGATTCTTAACTTTCTTCTACATAAATTTTGAAAATAAATATTTTTTCCAAAGCTTATAGAACAACCACTATCTATATAACCATACAATTTATAATTATTATATCCCTCCAAAGATACATTTATTGGGTTATAGATGCTATTAGGAGTTATGTTTTTGGTGACTTCATAGCATATCTCCATAGTCATATTTTTGACTAATTCATCCTCATAGATTGGCTCACTAACAGTTCTTGTTTTGTGCATAATGACGTTTCTATCTAGATTCATACTTTGGTCTGCACTGTATCTTGCAGATTCAGAGCTCATTCTATTCATTTTACTGGTTATACTAATTGTATCATCTGCTTTAAGTTCTTCTTTAGCTGATGAAGACCCTTCTCCTGATTCTGATTTTGCACTCATCCTTCTTAATAATTAGGGTTCAATGGTAATTATATCATTTTCATCAATTTTGATTACGTTCTTCGTACTAATTTTTGTAGAATTGGCAAAGTTGGATATCCATGACCTATTAATCTTTATCTCCTGAGGATTGAATTTTATCCTTTGGAATTTTTGCGTAGGTGTAGGACTTTCAAATTTTTCTACCTCTATCGTTGATACGTTAGTCTTTGGATATATAGTATTATTTAATTTGTAGATTATTTTCCAAATATTCTTAGTGGGTGTCCTCCTCTTTTTGTGTCCATCCCAACTGTTTTTATCTTAAGGGGTAGGAAGTTTTTGGCAAATTCATCTTTTAGATTTACATAATATCTAAGTCGGTAATTAAACCCTATGGATCCACTGCATAAATTGGTCTTAATCCCTGTGATAATTTGATTATTAAATTTGATACACTTGGTATCACAAAGTAACACATAAAGATCAATACCTTTGTCATAATGTTGTAATGGAGTGATATGCACTTGGAAACTTCCAGTATTCATATACTTTCTATCTTTGTTGTGTTTAAGGATATTTTTCTAATAAATGAGATTAACTTCTCCTACATCATACTCATAGTCTTTGATTTTAGATCTCTTTCCATCATTTCGCATACGTATTTGCTCTTTTATTAAAAGATGGATTTTCATATATCATGTCTTTCTAGATTATAGGAAGGATTCAATCTCCTTTGACATCTTTATTCTCGTTATTTGTAATAAATTCTTCTCCTTGAAGATTATCAAGACTAATTGAGTTACTTTCCATTATGTGACTAATTTCTTCATAATTAGTTCCTTCATACTCATCATCCAGTGCAATCTCAACAATTCCCTTGTTGTTTTTCAAGGCTAGACCTCATGCTTCTTCACTAAGCTTAAAGTAATCTAGGCTAGCCAAAGTTTCAATAAGCTTGTTATCCTTCCCTTTTTTGCATTCGTTTGTGTAATGACCTATTTCTCCACATGCCCAACACTTACAATTGTTTTTCCCTACATGACAATTCTTCGTTTTTTAAGGTTTGATTTGTTATAATATTTTCTTTATATTTCTCTCCCCTCTGCCTGTTAAAGCTCTTTTTCTTATAACATTTTCTTTTTCTTCTCCTCTCTGGTGCCTCTCCCCATTGGTGAGGAGAATTCCAACAAGCTAAAAACTGCTTCTTCATTTTCTTTTGCTTTTGGTGATCAAGATATTAATCATTGGCCTATTTTCTTAAAAAGAAAATTCTTTTACCAAGGGTATCAATGACATATGCTTTCTCAAACTATGCAATGTATTTTTCGTTGATTATAGAATTGATTGGATATGGTAATTTGTCATAAAATATTTCAAGATTAGTTTCATTATGCCCAATTTTGTAATAATATTGACTAAATTCAGTAGTATAATTCTCCAGATATCTCATATCCCAAAACTCTATGTTATTAATTTTTCTCTGTCATTCTCTAACTTTTTCTTCGGAATCAAGTTTAGCTTCAATAGATTCAGTTTTAATTTCCTTACATAAATTTTGAAACACTGCAGCTGGTGTTTCCATCATTCTTAATGCATTTTTACCATCCTCATCTAATGAGTCATACTAGTCAGCTATAATACCAGAAAAACTGTGTTCGATATAGTTTAGGAATTTTCCAATAGTCCATGTAGTATTTAAATTTAGGATACTGTTCATGCCTCTTTTCCACTGGTCAAATATTTCTTCTCTATTACAAGCTTTATCGATATTTATAATGTATCCTATTTGGCTAATTGGGGTAAGGTCAATCACTTCAATGGTCGTGGTTTCTCTTAGGATAAACACAAAAGAAAAGTTAGTTATGCGCGTTGCTGGCACATACCTAGGTCTCATAAAATGGGTATTTCTTCTAGAAGGTTCACCAAATTCTTCAGTTTAGGAATAACATTGTTAACTAGATTGGACTTGATTTTATCTACGTTAAGTTCTTCTTCAATCTCATTAATTTCATCATCAAATACTATTTTACCATATTTTTTATCCAGTTTCCTTCTAATTTCTTCTAAAGGTGCAACATTAAGAACTTCTAATTTAATTGGGTTTATATACTGATATATTTCTTCTTCTAACTAGACATTATTTGTCTTTTTATTATCATCAGATAATACATTTTGTTAATAACTATTGCACCCATTATTTTGTTTAATTCTTCCAAATTTGGTTCTTTATCAAAAATATTATGTAATTCTTTAAGGTTATACAGCGTATACTCCATTCTCATCTTCTTTTTCTGCCTTTTTAAATGATTTTTCAGTTGACTTTTCTCCTACTTCTTTTTTAGATTTTTATATCATGCAATGGAAATGAATTTTTGTTTTTTGAGTTTTGGAAGGGATATTTATGCTGAAACGAGTACTAATACTTATAGTCGATTTTTCGCTATGTCTAATCTCGTTAACCAAAGAAAGATGGATTACAGTCAATTGTTTCTTAATCCCTGTAACTTCAATCTTAATTTTTGCTAATTCGGCTTTTAATTCTAAAATTATATCAGTGATATAGTTTAATTAAAATGCTAATGAATTGGTTCCTTCTGGTGAACGAACAATATATGAATAATTAGAAACAGGGCAAGCAGGTGATGATTCAAGCATTAAATACCATTAATTAGCTTAATTAATTATCAATTATCTTAATTATTTTTGTTCATATGGCTCTGATATCAAATGAGAGAGGGCGTCGAGTAGTACTTATGAGAGAAATTACACATACACAAATTAAAATTTTCGAAAGTAAGTTTTTAAGGATTGGGGTTAAAAATGCATATTTTAAAAGTTTAGGGCACAAAAAAAAATATTGAGGGTACCTAAAAATTAAGTTACATAAACTTCGAGGTACTAGAGTATTAACTCTAAAAACACAGGATTAAAAATATTAATAACTAAAACTTCAGGGCACCTGAATGCAAATTATACATCCCCATGTAAGTATTAAATATTTAGGCCCACAAGACCTACAAAGTTACTAATATTAGTAACATAACCTTCATCCAATTCTCAACTTGCGACTTTGGTGTACCTACTATTTTACGAAAATAATTTTTAGGGGACCACATCTTTAGAATCTATTTTTAGGTACTGACTATTCTAGGCAAACTAATTTGCAAAGGTTGATATTCTACAAGACAATGATTTCTACGGCTCTTTCTTTCAAAATTGACCCAAAAATTTTTGAATTTTATCTTTATGACCCAGAATGAGTTCAAAGTGCAAACACTCAAATTTATTTTTGATTTTTAGGAAAATATGCTTTTATTAGTGTTTAAAGTTCTTATAATGACTTTACTAGTGCAAGTTATTGCAATCTACTACTTATATCATAAATATTATATTTTCTACGATTATAAGTCTATCATGCTTAGTAATATAATAAAGTTTAATTAGAGAGTTTTCACCGTTACCTGAACTTAGTCGACGTTGGACCCAAATGTTTCTCTAGCTTACGATTTACGAAGATTACTAATCTCAATCACACCTTTCTTAGATGAAGCATAGCACATGTCTGTTTCGTTTTCTACCTCGGACCGTAATCACTAATTAATTTTTTATATTTTTAAGGAGAGTGGAGTTTTAATAAAGAAATTATAATATTTAAGATATAAGTTTTGATTGAATAATGTTCTCAACTGGAAAACTTCTTTTATTGAAAGTTGGAAAGTGAAAATACTACAATGGAAAGATTAAAGAGGAACTTAAGTTACTAAGAGTATAAGAGATGCTTGCTCATAGAGAAATGGAGAATCCTGACTTCTCTTTTGCACAAGTATGCTCAAATGACATTGTCTTTTGACGACACTTAGCCTTAGACCAGGCAAATAGATCATTCGGATTGGGTACGGGTTGGGTCTTAGTTCGGTTCGGGTCACTTTCGGGTGAACTATGTTCGGGTCGGATTCGGGTTCGGTTTGGGTTTGGGCCACTTTCGAGTTAACCATGTTCGGGTCGGGTTCGGTATGGTTCAGGTGAAGTTCGGGTTCGGGTCACTTATAGGTACCATGTTCGGGTCGGTACGGGTTTAGTTAGGGTAGAGTTCTGTTCGGGTCTATTTCGGGTTGTCTACAGTAACCCGGTTCAGATAGGGTATAGGCCAACTGTAATTTGTGGCGAGTGGGATTCAGTTCAATATTTTCGTTAATATCGGATCAGGTGTAAATCGAATCGGATATATATCACGTTGGGTTAATTTTGAATCATTGTACGTTTTCAATGTAGCCATCTTTAGTTTTTTACTCTTAAATTTTATTTAAAAGATAAAAACTATTTAATTAGCAAACCCATTTATTCTAGATTTCTCTTTTAATTTATAAGTTAGTGATTAATTGATTGCGCATTAAAAATTTATATATATTAACATATATGTGTGTGTGTGTGTGTGTGTGTGCGTGTGTGTGTGTCATACACACACACACACACACACACACACACACACACACACACACACACACACACATAATTGGTGGAAAATTATATGAGGTTAGTTCTAAATTTACTAAGAAAGTTAGGAAATTACAAATACAAGTATATAACTCATCCCTAACCCTATATCAATTGAGTTCGCACGATGACAAAATAAGTGGACCAACCTAACGCAAATCATTTGTCAATGGTCTCATTTGTGAGCCCTAATACCAAAATATACCTTGAAAAATGAAAAAAAAGAAAGAAAAAAATAAAATTTTTATTAGGACCACGGTGTTGGTTTATAACTTCACATTTATCACATTTGGAGTTGGTGAATAGAACCAGGTTGGTTCAAGTCAACATTTTTAGTAATTGAGTCAATATTCTTTGATAGCTCATTAAGTGAACATACATCAAAATTCAAGGATTTGTCTTTGGAAGATTAACAACTTGATCTGCATTTGCTCAATGAGTCAAAACTAAAAAGCAACGGCAATATATGAGTATGTGTCAATTATCATTACATTTATGTGATTGTGAATGCTCGTTATCGACTCGAGACGTAGAATTTAATTGTCCAAAATTCCAATGAGTTACATTATAATGAGATTATATGCAACGGTACATTCTTGAATATGATTTTGTAGAATTAAACATGTTATGAAAATGATTTAGAATCGTAGATTAGTAGTACGGAATTTTTCACCGTAGTCACAGAATGATATTATAAATTTATAATTATAGCGTGTGTTGTATTAAGTCACTCAATAAATCAAATAGTAAAATAGGATCGCTAGATCCTAATAAGTTTAATAAATTGTTAATTATACTTATCTTTTCTTAATTCCTATGGTGATAAAATATTTTTTCTTTTATAGTTTTACTACATATCTATCAAATTAAAAACTTAAAACTATCAATTATTTTATTTTTTCTCTTAAGTTTTCAATTGATTTCATTTGTAAAAAATACCCTCTTAAGTTGTTTTTCTTTTCCCATCTAAACTCAATTAATTGAGTTTGAAAAATTCAAAATTCCCCCTAAAAGAGAAAAGACTAAAACCCTTCCAAAAAAAGTTACTACTTATTTGGGTAAAATTGAGTCGGGTAAGAATCGGATCGGTTTTAAATCGGGTATGATTCGATTCAGGTTCGGGTTGTCCATTTTCGGTTCACTTCGAGTCGGGTCACTACGGATCGGGTTTGAGTTGGGTCGGGTCATTTTGGGTGTGGGTCACTTCGGGTCATGCTACAATTCGGGTTTTGTTCAGTTATGGATCGGTTTACTTCGGGTGTTCGAGTCCAAATCAGTTCATCCCATTTCAGGTGTCAGTTCGGGTATGGATCCGGGTCGTTTAGCTCGGGTTTCGGGGCTCGGGTCCGTTTTACCAGGTCTACTTAGCCTTTCCTTTTATAGAGGACATAGAATACATATGATGCATTAATGGCTACAGTACATTTATTGTTACAAGATAATTTCACATGGCTACAGCAGGTTGGATTATTTTACTAACTTGACATTTGACAAGATGATACATAATTGTGCAACAACTTTTCAGAGCACTTAATAATAACAAGACTAGTCATCAATATTAAGATTTTGCATGCCTTCATCTCCAATAATGTCTTTAAGTCTACCATTATTCAAATAATTATCGAAATCTTTATCAAATTCAAGATGCTCGAGATCCCCTTTTTTAAATAAATCATGTAAATATCTCTTTCCTTTTTCTAATAGGAGTTTTCTAGCTCCAGCATTAAAGAGATAATGAACGGTATCTTCTAAATTAGCTTCTTCTACCTTCATGTATTTGCTGAAATTACTATGATAAATGAAAGTAGTGTTTTCGCTATACATTAGTATCTTTCCTTGTTCAATCATTGCCCACATTTAATGATAAATGTTGTAAAAACCAATTACTTTTTCTAAAGCAGGATCACTAACTACTTCTTATTGCTTTGGAAATCATTCCTGTTGTTGCTTATTAGGATCATTTAGGTAAATTAATTGAACAAGATAATGAGCTAGTTTGACCATTTCATTTTCATCTCAATCAATGTGTACTGCACCATAACATGCAGACTTCTATTGCATGGGGCTTTTGTTGGATCATCAGGAAATATGAGAATTCAGTAGATCCTTTTAAAATACACTTTGAAACTTAGTTAGACTTGAAAAGAATTGTTACTTCGGATCATAGATTTCTATGAGTTAAGCTAGCACCCTATATCCCTAAACTTTTATGATGTGGTCATCTGAAGGGATTGAATTTGTTGGTAGTCTAACAACACCAACTTTGAATCTAATAGAGAAAAAGGTTATAGTATTCCATAATTCTCAAATATCATAGGAATAATTATGAGAGTAATTGATGTAGGCTGTATACTAACCGTTGAATTATTTTTCTTGAACATAGGAACTTATGTTTGTTTAAACATAATAAGAACACCTTAAGTAACTCTAAAAGATTGAATCTCTATGCTATTAGATAGGTAGACAACAACAAACCAAAGGAAATTCTAAAATATCCACAAGGATTCTACTAGAAAAAGAAACTCATTCTAGCATTAATGACATTACATTTTGGATTTCCTCCCTTTTTGGTAAGAGTTCTACTCTAATTATCACCATTAGCGAGTTCACGAGTTAAATTGCCTTTTAGGGAATTCTTTGATCTATGTATATGTTCAATAGATAAACAAAGTTAGTTAAGCCATAATTACCAATGTAGGAGTCGCCCTTACGCTTAAAAATTCTTTTCATAAAATCAAGAATTCCCTTTACAATCAGTTTATAAGAAAAGGCTTTGGGGTTAAAAAGATTAACAACTTTTCAATTCCCTTTATGATTGCAAGGATTTCTTTTTCAATTGTGGGGTAGTTACATTCTGCTTTATTAAAAATTCTACTGTAATATTTGCAGAGTTTTCTCCTTCTTTGATTTTGAGTACTACACTTCAGTGCTCATTGTTAGCATCTGTCTCAAGAATTAAATCTTCTTCATTAGGTAAATTAAGAACATGAAGATTTTTATACATCTTTTTAAAGTTTTAAAGAATTTAGAAGTCCATGCCCAACTTACTTCTTTCTTAAGCTTCTGTTGTAACAGTTTTCTTAATTTAACTAAATCTTTAATAAAATCTGAAGCATAAGTAAGACATCCAAGAAGCCCTTCTAATAGCTTTCTTTCTTCAATTTTCTCAGGAAATTTTTTTCCAAACTATGCTTTTGTAGAATGATTTGTCCAACTTTTATTTTTGTCCTAAGAATTCTGTTTCTCGTTTGGCATAAAAGCACTTGTTTTTATCAATGATAGTATCATGATCAATGCATCTTTGGTTGATAGCTAGAACATCATCTTTATGCTATTCAATGGTCTCAGAAAGATAAGAATATCATCGATGTAAACTATGCAACAGTGATTAAGAACTTTGAAGATATTATCCATTCTTCTTTTGAATATTCGAGGCACATTTTTTAGACCAAATGATATTACTATCCATCATAATATCCTTGAGTGGCACTAAAAGTATCCAAATGAATGCTTTCTTCATCTATTTATATCTGCAAATATCCGCTTTTACAGTCTATTTTTTAAAACTAAGAGGCTCCTTAAATTTTATTCAAAAGAATTGTTTTGTTAGGAATATAATAATCATCAAGGATAGTATTATCATTAAGTTTTTTTTGTAATTGATTATCATTCTAACTCTTCCTCTTTTTTCTTCAACAAGATTTCTCACAATAAAAGTATGACTGGTGAGGACTCTTACTATTCCCAATTAACCTTTTATCCAAAGGTTCTTTGATTTACTTATCAAATTCATGGATATCCTGGTGTGTACATACCATTTGTTTAACTCAGACAATAGTGTTGGGATTTGAGCTTTGTAAATGTCTCATCTTTGTCCCAAATTTTAAGAGGATTATCAAAGTGTAGTTCTTTGCATAATTGTTCTTATTGTTCAACAATATGTTCTTTAATAGATAACTCTACTAATGAGATTGTTAGTGTTATTTCACATTGTGTAAAGATTACCTCTCACTACGTTGTCTGCTTATAAACTCAATCTTTTAATTAGTGTACGCTTAATTTATAAATTTATCTACAGGAACTACGCATTTGAAAATTATTTTGAATAATCATATCATGGTAGAGTTGATCAGCAGCCTATAGAACTGGTATAATGTATTAGACTCCTCTTATTTCTATGAATAACCCTTCTATGACTTCATTATGGCTCATTATGCTATTATAAGCTATTCTTACTTGTAAAAGATTATTTGTCTTTTTCCACATGAATTCTGAAAATAGAGATCTTTTCCCAAAATAGATAGAGCAGTCACTATCGATGTAAGCACACAATTTGTATCTATTATATTCATCTAAGCATATATTTATTTGGATATATTAGAATTAGTATTGGAGACTTCATAGCACATCTCCATAGTTATATTTTTTAACTAATTCATCTTCATAAATTGGCTCACTAACTGTCCTCGTTTTGTACAAATGATTTTTCTATCTAGACTCATACTTTGAACTAGACTATGTCTTGCAGGTTCAAAACTCATACTACTCATTTCACTGGTCATACTAACTGTATCATCTTCTTTAAGGTCTTTTTTAGTTGTCGAAAATCCTTCTCCTCATTATGATCTTGTACTCATACTTCTTAACAGTTGAGGTTTAAAGACAATTTTTCCGTTCTCATCAATTTTTCTTACATTTTTCTTATTAATTTTTGTAGGATTGGCAAAGGTAGATATTCAAAACCTATCAATTTTTATTTCCTAGACATGGGATTTTATCCTTTGAACTTTTTGTGTTGGAGTGGGACTTTCAAATTTTTTTGCCTTTATCATTGTTACATTAGTATTTGGATCTATTATATTATCAAATTTGTAGATTATTTTTCAAAATATTCTTAGTGGGTAATCTCTTCTGTTCATATCCATCCCAACCGTTTTTATATTAAGGCGTATGAAGTTTTTGACTAATTCATTTTTTTGGCTTATATAATATCCAGGTCGGTAATTAAAGCCTACTGAACCATTACATAAATTGATCTTAACCCTTATGATAATTTGATTATTAAATTTTGTATGCCTAATGTCACAAAGCAGAGCATAAAAATCGACATCTTTGCTATAATACTGTAATGGTGTAATTTGAACCTAGGCACTTCCAATATGGATATACCTATACTTTTTATTCTTGTTATACTCAAGGATGTTTTTTCAATTAGCGAGATTTACTTATCCCACATCAAATTCATAGCCTTTTTATCTCTAAATCTTTTTCCATCATTTCACATACGTACTTACTTTTTAATTGAAAGATGAACTTTTCATATATCATATCTTTCTGTATTACAATAAAGAGTAAGGACTCAATCCCCTTTGATGTCTTCATTCTCATTATCTACTAGAAATTCTTCTCTTTGAAGGTTGTCAAGATTAATTGAGCTACTTTTCCTCATATGACTAGTTTATTCATAATCACTTTCTTCATATTCATCTTTCATTACTATGTCAACAATTCTATTGTTGTTTTTGAGGGTAAGGTCTAGTGCTTCTTTCTAGCTCAGTTCAAAATAATCTAAACTGCCTAATATTTCACTAACTGTAACAGCCCGTGACCACCCGTCATCGAGGTATTGTCCGCTTTGGAGCTACACATCTCACACCAGGGCAGTGCATCCCTCATGGTTTTGTCCTCAAAAGGCTCCTCGATAGGTTGATGTTTCCCCATGCTTATAAGGCGGGGTTCGTTCCTCTCAACTCCGGACGTGGGATACCTTCATCCACCCCCTCTCAGGGGCCCAGCGTCCTTGTTGGCACACCAGGTCGGGTCCACGGCTCTGATACCACTGTAACAGCCCACGACCACCCGCCATCGAGGTATCGTCCGCTTTGGGGCTACACAGCTCATACCAGGGCACGCTCACCCTGAGTCAAGTGCACCCCTCACGGTTTTGTCCTCAAAAGGCGCCTCGATGGGTTGAGGTTTCCCCACACTTATAAGGCATGGTTCGTTCCCCTCAACTCCCGATGTGGAATACCTTCATCCCCTCCTCTCAGGGGCCCAACGTCCTCGCTGGCACACCGGGTCGGGTCCATGGCTCTGATACCACTGTAACAACCCACAACCACCCGCCATCGAGGTATTATCTGCTTTGGAGCTACACAGCTCACTCCAGGGCACGCTCATCCTGAGTTCAGTCCACCCCTCACGGTTTTACCCTTAAAAGGTGCCTCGATGGGTTGAGGTTTCCCCACACTTATAAAGCATGGTTCGCTCCCCTCAACTCCCGATGTGGTTAGGATATCTGGCTTTCACCCAGGAGACCCGGGTTTGGATGAAGGTATCTCCCACATCGGGAGTTAAGGGGAACGAACCACGCCTTATAAGCGTGGGGAAACCTCAACCCATCGAGGCGCCTTTTGAGGACAAAACCTTGAGGGGTGTACTGGACTCAGGGTGAGCGTGCCCTCGAGTGAGCTGTGTAGCCCCAAAGCGGACAATACCTCGACGGCGGGTGGTTGTGAGCTGTTACAATGGTATTAGAGCCATGGACCCAACCCGATGTGCCAGCGAGGATGCTGGGCCCCTGAGAGGGGGGTGGATGAAGGTATCCCACATCGGAAGTTGAGGGGAACGAACCATGCCTTATAAGCGTGGAGAAACCTCAACCCATCGAGACGCCTTTTGAGGACAAAACCGTGATGGGTGCATTGGACTCAGGGTGAGCGTGCCCTGGTGTGAGCTGTGTAGCTCCAAAGCGGACAATACCTCAATGGCGGATGGTCGTGGGCTGTTACAGTGGTATCAGAGCCATGGACCCGACCCGGTGTGCCAGCGAGGACGTTGGGCCCCTGAGAGGGAGGTGGATGAAGGTATCCCACATCGGGAGTTGAGGGGAACGAACCACGCCGTATTAGCGTGGGGAAACCTCAACCCATCGAGGCGCCTTTTGAGGACAAAACCGTGAGGAGTGCACTGGACTCAGGGTGAGCGTGCCCTGGAGTGAGCTGTGTAGCCCCAAAGCGGACAATACCTCGATGGCGGGTGGTCGTGCGCTGTTACAACCCATCTCTTCCCTGAATGTCCATATGCTATTGGAGTATAGGAAACTCTCATACATTGGTGGCCTCTCCCATTTAGCAGCACACGTGTGGATATGACAACTCCCTGAACAGATACAGGGCCCCTAAAGCTCAAAAGCAAATCTCCTGTGCAATCTTTGCAGCTACTATCTACTTTATCTGGTATGCGAGAAATCAGCTCCTCTTTAAGAACCATCGGATCTCGGCTTAACAAACCGTAAGCACGATCAAGGACCAAATAAGGCATCGTATTCTTTTTCTTAACACCTTGTCCTGTACCTACTCCACGCATATCAACAGCATGCTTAAATGATTTCTCGGCTTGTTTTATACAATAGTTTTGTGGCAATGATCAATTTCCTCCTTACCTAAATATATATATATATATATATATATATATATATATGTGTGTGTGTGTGTGTGTGTGTGTGTTTTGTGTGTATATATATATATGTATACATATATATATATATATATATATATATATATATATATATATATATATATATATATATATGTACGTACGTATATATGTGTATATGTATATATATACATATGTGTATATATGTGTGTGTGGTGTGTGTGTGTGTGTGTGTGGTGTGTATACATACATACACATATACATACATACATATATACATATATACATATATATATATATGTATGTATGTATGTATGTATGTTATATATATATAATATATATATATATATATATATATATATATATATAGATATATACATGTATATGTATATATATGTGTGTGTGTGTGTGTGTGTGTGTGTGTGTGTGTGTGTGTGTGTGTGTGTGTGTGTGTGTGTGTGTGTGTATTTAATACAATATATAAATAAAATGTTGACTTCCCCTTAATTTTCAGAGAGAGAATAGTTTTTCAACATTGATCATAATTAGCCAAACAATCTTATCCATCCAAAATATTCCATTAGCTATTACAAAATTTAGGATTTAAAAAATCAGGGGTAACCTACAACTAATCAGTTACCACATTGTCACCAATAGAAAAAGAAGAAAACAATATTTACCCACATCCGCTCAACTCCCATTCACGTTCCTTGAGATTGTGGACATTACTGGAACCTCCCCTCCCACAATTTGTGACTTGATTGCTTCCCCTCTTGGGTCCCCTCCCTTCCTAAACTGCCATCTAAGTGCCAACTATCTCTCTCTACCCATTTCACAACATTTCTCTCTACAATCTCACTCTACAACACACACACACTCTCTCTCTCTCTCTCGCTCCCTATCCACTGTTGTGGTCCCTTCTCTGCATCAATTTGAAACACCAGGTACCACCTATCGTTAATTGAAAAGGTCAGAGTTCTATAATATATTTCAATTACGAAGCTCTGTTATTTTTCATATGTAATTAGGTTTACACTTTCTAATCTAATTCCTCATTTTGCATATACTCAGTAGTCACAGCAGGAAAGAAAGGAACACCACGATTTATTAGTGCTCTCACATTACTATGCTCTGGCGAGTGGAACTTCATACCAACAATGTCTACCTGCAACATGAATGAGCCACTATGCGTTATATGGTACCCTCCCAAATTACATTTGACCGCATGAATGAGGAAAAAAATCAAGAAAAAAAAAATGAAAAGATGAGAAGAATGAATCCCCAGTTTAGGAAGAAGCAAAATTAAGATAGGTTGAGGTGTCGAGCAATAAAAAGAACAACTTACCCCATTCAGCCAAAATGCAGTGAGCGGAGAACAAATCTAATGGGAAAAATTGAAACTTGTGCCAATTTCGAATCCATGAAGTCCCTGATCACAAAGTCATCAAATGTAAGCAACCCGATGTCACAATACCAACCAATGTCAATACTTTATCAATCAATCTACAAAGTAATTCCCCCAATTGACAGGGGCAGAGAAAGGGAGGTGAAATGGAGAAATTCAGGTGGGCTTTCGTCATCTTCTCCTCTGGAAATATGAAGCATGCGAGGAGATGAGAGAAGAGAGAAGGGAGAGAACCTGGAAACAAGGAAGCACCAAAATGAAATTAGTCTTTTCAAATGTTAACAAAAAAGTGAAGATAGCACAGCATAGCGGACGCCAAATGATTTTGTTAAATCCGGTTGATAATGGTACCTTTTGGGAATTGGGCTCTTTATTCATGGACCCACCTTGATTACTTGCCCTGACCTTTTTTTTTTTTTTTTTTTTTGAACTTGTGTATAACTGCAATGTTATTACATGAATACATGATTTTGCCTTCTGTAAGCAGAAACAACTGCTTTCGTTGCATAAATGAGATGAGAGGCAAGTTTGGTGAGCGTGTTTATGGCGTTTTTGATTTGGTACCAACTTTATGGAAGATATTCCAAGTGCCCACAATGAAAGTAGGAGGAAAAGGATGGAAATTTGAAAGGTTATGCCCACAAAAAGAGATGGATAACTTTAATAAAATAGAATTTTAATCTAATTTTTTAAAATTAATTTTATCAATAACATTGATTAAGCTATCATATAATTTAATATTCATAATTAATTAATTTTGTTGTCATATAATACTACATGAAGCTGATTGAATTAAATGAGTAAACTAATGGTGAAATTACTCACTACAACTAAAGTAGTTCAATCATGCAATTATTGTCCTTCTAATTTTTTTTTAGTTAAAGAATATGATTATATGAAGTGGAGTTGATAATTGTGATATTATTTTCCACCTGCATGTGTGAGGGGTCCCATTTTATAATAATTCTGATCATGCATGATCAAATTCACGCTTGTAGTATTATAAAACAAAATATTTGAAATTAATTTCAGAAATTTAGGCAATTCCCATGTGCCCACATTATCAGCCAAATATGTCTTATTTAATATAATAATAGCTACATGAAAAGAATAAAAGATTTCTTTCCGTTCCATGAGGTAATGTCTTTAAACTACCTTTCGTTTTTTTAAAGTATTTTAAAATCTTTAATTATGTTCACTATATCGTTACTAATATACGTTTTACATGTTATTTGAACAATGTATAGTAATTATTTAGATGGAATAAGATCGCTCAAAGAAAGATCTTTGCACATACCTAGGTTTAAAAATACAATTATTTGAACAACGTATAGCTAGAACGGTCACACACTTACAAAATTAAACAAAAAGATTGTAACTTGAATATATTGGAAATTAGAATATTGATATTTACTTAAAAAAAATAAGCGCACTATAAAAATGAAAATTTTAGTTTTGAATAATAAAAACAATAACACAAAAAATATAAACATTTATGCAATAAATGCATCATATAAGGAAAGAATAAATGGAAAGATATAACGCGTTCTTATTTTTTCTAGGTTGGAACATCCAACCAATATCTATGTACGTGAATTTCTCTATCGCAATTCTTTACATGGAACTATGTCACTCAAAGAAAAATCTTTACATATACCTAGGTTTAAAAATAACATTATTTGAACAATGTATGGCTAGAATTGTTAAACACTATCAAAACTAAACAAAAGTATTTTAAATTACATATATTGAAAATTAGAATATAGATATTTACAAATAAAATAAGAGATCTATGAAAACCAAAATTTTTATTGTTAATAATAAAAACAACAATACAAAAAAGATAAACACTTACGCAATGAATACATCAATTAAGGAAAGCATAAATAGAAGGATATGACACATGCTTTTTTTGGGTTGGAACATCTGACCAATATCTATGTAGGTGAATTTCTCTAAAGTAATTATTTAGATGGAATGCGACCACTCAAAGAAAAATCTTTAGATATACCTAGGTTTAAAAATAACATTATTTCAACAATGTATAGCCAGAATTGTTGCTCACTATCAAAATTAAACAAAAATATTGTAAATTAAATATGTTGAAGATTTGAATATAGATATTTACAAATAAAATAAGAGATCCATAAAAACCAAAATTTTAATTGTTAATAATAAAAACAACAATACAAAAAAGATAAACGTTTGCGCAATAAATACATCAATGAGGGAAAGCATAAATAGAAAGATATGACACGTACTTTTTTTTGGTTGGAACACCAACCAATATCTATGTAGGTAAATTTATCTGTAGTAATTATTTAGGTGGAACAAGACCACTCAAAGAAAAAACTTTGCAAATACCTAACTTTAAAAATACAATTATTTGAACAACATATAGCTAGAATAGTCACACACTTTCAAAAATAAACATAAAGATTGTAACTTAAATATATTGGAAATTAGAATATTGATATTTACTTAAAAAATAAGAGCACCATAAAAACAAAAATTTTAAATTTTAATAATAAAAATAATCTAATACAAAAAAATAAACATTTATGGAATAAATATATCAAATAAGGAAAGAGTAAATACAACGACATGATGCATTCTTTTTGTTTTGGGGGTTGGAACATCCAACCAATATCTATGTAGGTGAATTTCTCTATAGTAATTATTTAGATGGAATGAGATCACTCAAATAAAAATCTTTACATGCACCTAGCTTTAAAAATACGATTATTTGAACAATGTATAGCTAGAATAGTTACAAACTTTCAAAACTAAAAAAAGCATAGTAATTTAAATAGATTGGAAATTAAAATATACATATTTACTACAAAAAATAAGACAACTATAACAACCAAAATTTTAATTTTTAATATTAATAACAATAATATAAAAAATATAAACATTTTTGCAAAAAAGACATCAAATAAGGAAAGAATAATTAGAAAGGTTTACAATTATCTTCCACTGCTAAGCCATCATCTCAACCGCTAGGGTCATTTACGTCAATATTTTGAGTCTTCCGTGGATATCTACTTTGTTGCCGTGGAGACATCATTTTCCGAAATAGCGTATAGTGAAATGACCGTATGGAACTCTGCCGTAGAATTACCTTCACCTCTTTGTATTTTCCAACCACACAATGAAATTGCTCATGTGCTTATGGGGACAACACTCTTTAGAGAATAACATTTACTTTCTCTTTGTGGAATGCCTTGATAATAGGGTTCTAATTTTGAAATACAACTAATACAACAATTAAGAGATAGGTTAATGTTACAATTATATCTCATACTCAATTTTCCCTTGTAATACATAATTGTGTTGTTAACTTCTGTTCAGTGGCGTATTTTAATTAATATCCACCTCTGTCCGAAGGTAAAAATATAAAAACTTACGATAGCATAACCCATAAGGACATAATGATTAATACGTATGAATTTGAATTTGAACCTATAATAATAGTTATTTTACACTCGAATAATCTGATGTTTAAAAATAAATTAACAATATTGACTTTTGCTGCAGCAATAAACTATATTACAAGGTGATACGGTGGCCTAAAAAAGTTGGTGATTCATTAACTAAGATGATCCCCCTGTAGCCATTGAATATCAGCCCTGCAAATAGATATGCATATGCTGATTCCACAAATTCAGCACAGAATGTAATGCTCACCATTCCCCTATAAAGCCCAATGAAGTGAGGATGTTGCTCTGCGATTAGCCCTTTACCAGAAGGCATTACTGCCAGTGCATAGCCACTAACATCAGCTAATTCAACAAAATCTTCAGAGGCCTTAGCTACCCGTAGCTTTGGTCCCCCCACTATGATAAGCTTTATGGCTTTGTACACAAACTCAGTAGTTGCATCCACTGAATCCTCCAGCCCTTTTGGGTTACTCAACCTGTATAATAAAAAACTAACACAAAATAAATGATATCGTTGTATTTCAATTATTATTATACTAGGGTAGGTGCTAATTTCCTGAAAAAATTTCTCCCCACTTCAAAAGGACTAACAATATCTTTGTTTCAAGTATTTATTTCAAAAAATATGACTATGTTGTCAGTTATGTTTTTTGCATTTCGTTTTATTTTCATGTTCCTCACTCCCTTTGGTTTATTGTTTTAGACAACCAAAAATTTCTTTGATGATTCCTAACTTTAAGCTATTTTAAAGGACATTAGCTGTGTATGAGTCAATATTGGGGGGAAATTACTTAGTTCATTGTGATCATGCACAACAAATGCTGTATCTTTTACCGCCTACATGATTTATTTAATTGTTTTCTTAGTAGGGTAGTTATAGTTTAGTACTCTTGAAATTTTTAAAACTCATCAACTGCAAACATGTTTACAGTAAAAATGACAACATGCCACACTATAACGAAAAACAAAATCTAATAAAAAAATGCACGCATAAAACTATTCTACAAATGGATACATAAAATAGCGGTACATCATGCACATAAATCTTCAATTTGTGTTATTGAATTAGTACAATATGATATTAAAATATCATTAACTATAATATTCTATGACATTATGATAGAATGTTATTAATTGAAGAGTTTAATTTACTCCCATCAGAATTAGAATTGAGATTACATATCCATTCACTAATTACTATAATTAATTTCAAGAATAACTATTACCTACTCTTTATATTTTTTCTCCATTTAAAACACACTATATAAAGTGCCTCTAGATGTGTCATTAGTCACGATAATAACAAGCATTAAACGTAATTTCAACAATTCTTTCAACGATTCAGACTAAATGCAAACAATAGTTATAATAAGACAATACAACAAATTTTAATCAAATAACACATCTTATTCACATTTACAAATAATTTATGATTACACAACCTAATGAAATATATTTCAGAACTATCAATCATACAATCATTTAATTTCACCCGTGTTCAATACTTACATAATATCTAATATAACTTACCTTAAATAAAACTTCAACAAATAATGACAAAGAAAACATCCTCCATCCGTATGTGTCAATACGCACAACAAAATACAGACTTACTATTCAATTCAATAATAACTTATGTTTTATTTTATATATACATATATATATATATATATATATATATATATACACACACATTATATATATATATATATATATATATATATATATATATATCTATATGTATATATATATATATATATATATATATATATATATATATATATATATATATATAGAGAGAGATAGAGAGAGAGAGAGAGAGAGAGAGAGAGAGAGACTCCTAGGAGAACAACATGGCCCCAGACTCCATAAGAAGGTGGTTAAGGTACAAGCAAGCTCGTCTTAATACTAGATGGAGGTTGTTCACGAAGCGATTTAGGGATGTCAACCACCCAAGGTATATCGTTCAATATCAGCGATATTAAGAAGAAGCCAGACTGTTGAACTTTAATTTATCATGATCAGGAAGGAACACATATAGGAAAAGATTTACATAGTGGTGGACATTCATAAGAACCATGACTACTTGCATTCACTATAATACGACGATGTGGTATGATGAAAAGGTGCGCGGCGGCAGAAAGGATGAACCTTGCCTTAGGATATGTTGCCACTTTTGTCAAGTTAGATTGACTCCTTTACCTGCACCCTCGCCTCTTCTTATTTCATTGTTTAATGATAGAACTTTTATGGAGAATATATGTATGTATAACTCCATGTTATCTTTCACTTCGATGGGGGCAACTATTGATTACTCTGTTATGGATGGTCGTAGACCATACACATTTCGTATAACTGGAGCAAACTATCATCAAATCAGGTTGTTAATGCCACCTGAAGGCCATGCCCCAAGATTTACACAACTTTATATTTATGATACACAGCATGAGTCTCACAATAGAATCAATGCTTTTAGGAGGGGAAGTAATTTAAATGGGGTTAATTCATCCACCATAGAGGATTTGCAACAAATGTTGAATACATGTAATCCGCATGTACAAGTATTTCACCAGGTAAGAGACATTATGAACAATGATAATGTTCATGATATGCACATTTGCATCATCACTGCAAGGCCAAGGAGCAATATATATGACCAACTGCTGATGAAGTTGCTGCTCTTATTGTTGGAGGTGAAGGTGCAGAGGCTGTTGGTAATGATATAATATTAAGAACAGTTACCGGTAATGTAAGGCGAATATATGGGATCCATCCTTCTTATATGGCCCGCCAATATCTGCTATTATTTCCCTTTGGAACAGATGGCTGGGTACACGGCATTCCTTTAGCTGAAGGGTCAAGTAGCCACCGTGAAGATGTTATATACTCCAATATTATGCATTCAGAATACAGTTCAAGGTTACTGAAGTAAATATTTTGCTTTAAGGAGGGATATTATTTCTTCAATTTGTAGTTGATTGTTACACTGTTATTGAGCATGAATGTCTCCGTTACATACGGGACCACCAAAACGTGTTGCGTATAGAACTGTATGTTGGTTTAGAAGACGCTATTACTGCTGGCGAATCTGATGCTAACACCATTGGTCGAAGGTACATCCTACCTTTCTCTTTTACTAGAGGTCTGCGGTACATGAGGAAACACTTCCTTGACGCGATGGTAATATGTGCACATATTGGGTAATCAGATTTCTTCATCACATTTACATGTAACCAAATTGGCCTGAAATAAGAAAAGCACTCGATCAACAACCTGGACAATATGCGAATGACATGCTAGATATTGTAGCCCGTGTCTTTCAATTACGGCTGCAGGAGTTGATGCGAGATTTCAAAGAGAAAAACTTCTTTGGCACCGTTGTTGCAGGTCCGTTTATACTTGTACAACATTGTCACCATAATTATATTAATTAGGAAACAGTTTTTTTCACTTTGTTATAACAAGTTTTGGTGACTTTATTTGCTTTCTATTTTGTAGAGATATATGTTATTGAATTCCAAAAATGAGGGTTACCCCATGCCTTGCGACTAATGACAAAACTACTTGCTCCAAAGATATCGATGCCTTCATTTGTGCTGAGCTTCCTAATCAAGATGAAGATCCGCTTGCATATAAAACCGTTACAAAGCACATAATACATGGGCCATATGGCGTAATTAATCCTTATCTTCCCTATATGGATGAACCAATGTACACAAAGCACTACCCAAAGGCCTTTACTAACTACACAACTATTGAAGGAAATGGGTTTGTTAAATATCGGCGTAGAGATGATGGTAGAATGATTACTATTAATGGCGACCAAATTCATAATCGGTGGATTGTTTCATATAACTGTGATTTGTGTGTGAAGTATGACGCATACATCAATGTTGAGTGTTGTGCACAAAAGAAGGTTATCAAATACCTTCATAAGTATATGTATAAAGGTCCCGATCGAGCTACATTTGTCCTTGAGGAAAATGGTCAACCTAATGGAGAAGGAGGCCACGATAAACATCCAGATGTTGATGAGATTACACAATACCTAGATGGTAGATGCGTATCAGCTATAGATGCCATGTGGCGAATATTTGATTTTGAAATAACACAACGGTATCCATCTGTTGAAATGCTACAGTATCATTTACCAGGGCAGCATAATATTCTTTTCAAAGAAGGTGATAACTTGGATGATGTTCTCGATATGGCCAGACAACGAATTAGTATGCTCACGGCATGGTTTCAAGTCAATGCAGAAGACCCTCAAGCAAAGCGATACACATATGCTGAACTCCCGATGTATTATGTTTAGAATAGGAGTGTCAAAAAATGGACCAGACATCAACAGCGATTATGTATTGGAAGACTACCATTTACAAATCCTAACTCAAGAGGCGATATTACTTGAGAGTGCTACTTACTATTGTTCATGGGGCCACGTGCTTTGATGACTTGAGAACAGTTCATGGCACATTGTACCCTACATTCCATGAAGTTTGCTGTGCAAGGGGATTGGTCAGTGATAATAGTGAATGGAATGATTCTCTTACTAAAGCGGCGACATGGGCCACTGGGGCACAACTACGGAGTATGTTTTACTATATGCTTATCTACAATGAGATTGCACAACCTAATGTACGGTGGGAAGGTCACTGGGAAGACTTGACTGATGACTTGGAACGAAGATTACAACGTGAACATCGGGATCATAACTTGCATCTAAGTACTGAACAAAGGCAAAATTTTGGATTATATGAATTGCAAGTTATTCTAAATAGAAATGGTCGTTCCTTGAAAGACTTCCCTCCGATGCCATTGCCCTCTTATGATGTTGCACAACAGCTTAGAAATCGGTGACTTAGGGAGCAACTAGATTATGACATCGCCAAAGAAGCTGCTACTTTAAGGTTGTTGCTTCCTACATTAAACTCCTACCAGATGGAGGTGTTTCAAAATTTTATTACTGCTGACGATTCCCCTGAAGGAGGATACTTCTTTGTATATGGTAGTGGCGGAATAAGCAAGGCCTATGTTTGGAAAGCTATTACTGCTGCCCTTCGTTCGAAAGGAAAAATTATTCTATCAGTCGCATCGTTCGTAATAGCAGCACCATTATTACCCTTAGGGAAAACTGCTCACTCAATGTTCAAGATCCCTATTAATGCTTCGGACACATCATATTGCTTCTTTTCTAAGCATTCAGAGTTGGATAAGTTGATCCGTCAAACAGCATTAGTAACATGGGATGAGGCACCAATGACGCACCTTCACGTTTTTGAGACAGTGGACCTTACGTTTAGGGATATATGTGGCAATGAACATCAACCATTTGGTGGAAAATTGTTTGTATTTGGTTGCGATTTCAGGCAAGCATTTCCCGTTGCCACAAAAGGTGGAAGAATAGACATAGTTGCGACATCAATTTCTAGATCCTGTTTCTGGCCTTATTGCAAAGTCATACATTTAAGGATCAACATACGACTTAGGGATCCAAACTTATGTCACGATGAATATGAATGGTTGCGACATTTTGCGGATGGGATCGTAAGTATCGGTAATGGCACATTGGAAGGTATATCATTACAAGAAGGGAGCGAAGCCAACCGGATACAAATCCCTTCTGAGTTCCTTATACCAAATGGCAATCATGGTTTGGACAACTTAATATCAGAAATTTACCCTGGGTTATCTACTAAATATAATGACGGTTCTTACATGCAGGAACGTTGCAGACTTACTGCTACAAACAATGATGTTGATCAATTGAACTCCCAAAGTTTAGGAATGCTTCCTGGAAGTTGTCACATACTTGAATTCAGATACATTTTAGGATAGCAGTGAACATCCCGACATCGATGACATTCACCCACCGGAAATACTACATGGGTTAACTTTCTCAGGCTTGCCTAACCATAAAATTCAATTGAAAATAGGTGCACCAGTGGTGTTGTTGAGGAATCTTGATCCACATTTGGGATTATGTAATGGGACATGCTTGATTGTTAAACGTCTTAGGAGTAAGGTTTTGGAAGCAAGGATTATTACTGCTCCCAATATTGGGCAAAGAGTGGTTATTTCATGTATTGACTTGACATCATCCGTAGATGACACAGCATTTGCATTAAAACGACGTCAATTCCTAATTAAATTAGCGTTCGCAATGACAATCAACAAAAGTCAAGGTCAAACACTTAAGCATGTTGGGGTTTACCTTCCCAAACCAATTTTCTCACATGGA
>JAKOGI010000908.1:0-37500 GCA_029747015.1 Carnegiea gigantea | reverse complement strand
AAAATCACCCCTAGCAGAGCTTCTTCTATTCACACTGCTGATAACTCTAAATTGCATGTTAGTCAACTGGTGCTATATCAACCCCAAGCTTATCTCTACCCGATGTTTTATTGGTTCCTCGACTCACATTGAATCTTATATCTGTTGGTCAGTTATGTGAGCTTGGGTTTAAGGTGACATTTTCAGATCATGGTTACATTGTACAAGATCCACAAACAAGGAAGATCATTGGGACCGGTCGTAGAGTGGGTTGATTATTTGAAGTTGCCTTTCTTGAAGTTCCATCTATGCTAGTTGCTTGTTATGCTGCTACTGTACCACAAGCCATATGGCACTCTAGACTTGGTCATGTCTCTATTTCTCACTTACGTTCGTTGATTTCCAGTGGTGTTTTAGGTCAAGTTGATGTTAGTCAAAATAATTACCAAGCTTGTCAGCTGGCAAAATTTCATGCTTTGCCCTTTAATAATAGTGATCCAATTGCCAAAGCTCCTTTTGATCTTGTTCATTCAGATATTTGGGGTCCATCTCCTAACCCTACAATGGGAGGGTCACGTTACTTTGTGATATTTGTTGATGATTTCTCCCGGTGTACATGGATTTACCTCATGAAAAATCGGTCTAAGTTACCTCATATTTAATGTAGCTTTGCTGCAATGGTTTTAACTCAATTTTCCAAGAAAATCAAAATTTTTCGCTCAGATAATGCACAAGAATACAAGGAGAAAAGCTTTATGAAATTTCTTGCTGAAAATGGAACTATTTTGCATTATTCATGTCCAAGGACTTCTCAGCAAAATGGTCGAGCAGAGAGAAAGCATAGACATATTCTTGAAGTTGTTCGTGCCTTACTTATTTCTGCTGCTTCTCCAGAATCTTTCTGGGTTAAAGCAGCTCTTATTGCAGTCTACACCATCAACTGCATCCGTACTCCTGTTATTAAGCATAAGTCTCCTTATGAGCGCTTGTATGGTTCTTTACCAAACTATGATGTTCTTCGGGGTTTTGGATGTGCTTGCTTTGTCATGGTATAACCCCATGAGAGAACCAAGCTAGAGCCACGAGCATGATTGTGTTGCTTCCTTGGCTATGGTATTCAAGAAAAAGGGTATTGTTGTTAGAATCCCATATCTAAGTGACTTCGGATCTCTCGTCATGTTGTCTTCTGGGAACACAAAATGTTCTCGATACTTTCTGCCTTCCAGGTATCAAGGTCTGAATCCCCATTTCACTGATAGTGGTGTTGATCTTTTCCTAAAGTAATACACTTGCAGAAGCTTTACCACCTTCTACTGAAGCAGGGAATTCTTCTCATGTATCATTAGAACTAGTGGATTCTCATAGGAAAACGACACTACACTGACACTACGGCGCTCCTCTAGAGTCAGCCAACCACCTTCTCATCTTCAGGACTATCATTCTTATTATGTGGTTGCAGCCATCCATGAACCTAGTACATTCCAAGAAGCTCAAGGTGATCCCAACTGGTAGAAGGCAATAGAAGATGAACTTCATGCACTGCACAAGACACATACCAGGGACTTAGTAGACCTTCCACTCGGAAAACCTGCCATAGGATGCAAGTGGGTATATAAGGTGAAAACTCGATCAGATGGCTCACTTGAAAGGTACAAAGCTCGTCTTATCGTAAAGGGGTATAGCCAGGAGTATAGAGTTGATTATGAAGAGACATTCGCACCTGTCGCTCGTCTTACATCAGTAAGGAGTTTGCTAGCAGTAGCGGCACAAAAAAGATGGCAACTATTCCAAATGAATGTCAAGAATGCATTTCTCAATGGCAATCTGTCAAAGAAAGTCTACATGAAACCTCCACCAGGCTATGCTCATCTCCAAACAAGGTTTGTTGATTACGTCAAGCCTTATAAGGTTTAAAACAGGCTCCACAAGCTTGGTTTGTCAAGTTTAGTTCAACGGTTCATCGCTTTGGCTTTCACTCCAGCCCACATGATAATGCCCTCTTTATTCAACATACCAAAAATGGATATGTTCTCCTATTATTATACGTGGATGACATGATAGTCACAGGGGATGATCTGCAAGGAATTCAAGACTTCAAACAATTTCTCCATTGAGAATTCGAAATGAAGGATTTTGGATTACTAAACTACTTCCTATGACTAGAAGTTTCCTCTGACAAGAAGGGTTACTACATGACACAAGCAAAATATGCTTGTGATCTTATGTCTCGAGCTGGGCTGACAGATGATAAAATAGCACCCTTTCCTCTTGAGGCTAATGCCAAATTCTCATCTACAGATGGCTTACTATTGAAGGATGCAACATTGTATCGTCAACTAGTTGGGAGTCTCGTTTACCTTACTGTTACAAGACCTGACATAGCCTATGCAGTCCATTCAGTGAGTCAATTCATGGCAGCCCCTTGCACAACACATCATGCTACTGTCCTTCGAATCCTCTGTTATATCAAAGGCACGCTATTCCAAGGACTCCATTTTCCTTTTAACTCTTCTCTAGAGCTAAAAGGTTACTCAGATTCAAATTAGGCAGGTGATCTTACAAGTCGGCACTCTACTACTGGATATTGTTTCTTTTTGGGAGACTCTCTAATCTCATGGAGCAGCAAGAAATAGACGCTAGTTGCACGTTCTAGCACTGAAGCAGAGTACCGTGCCCTTGTAGATGTAACATCTGAACTTGTGTGGCTACGTTGGTTATTGAAAGATATGGGGATATGTCAACATTCCCCAACAGTAATTGTAATAGCCCAACCTTAAATTATATTTATTTATTTAATTACCTCATGTTAATGATTTTCTCAAATTTATTTATCGCATTTAATCATCCCGGCGGGGAAAAAATTTATTTGAGCCCTCACTTGGAAATTCGCATTTTATTTGTTGTTTAATTATTAATGAAGACTTTGAAAGAATTGATAGTAGGCCCTAACAAGTTAAATCTAAGTAATTTATTTTATTTTCTATAACATTACAAAAATTTAAATTTGAGTATGCAAAAAGGTTATCGTTACGAAGTGTTTTATTCTTGAATCCAACTTTCTTCGGCCCAATTTAAAGCCCAACATGTTTACTTTCTTAACCTAACTAATTACCATGATTAAGCTTAACCATGATTAGCCAAAAAGTCATTTTGAAGATAAAAGCTCGGCCAAGTTGATTTGATTAGTCAAAAAAATACAACCCAACCCAAAACCCATCTTCTCTCTCTTTTCTCTCTCTAGCACACTAGCCCCCTCCCCCAGCTACTGTTTGTTATTTTCTGGCCAGTTTTCGGCCAGCCCCGATTACCTCCAACCCCCCCGATATCCTAGTACCACTAGCCACCATCCTCCATAATCAAAACCACTAAACATCACCTCCATCTCTACTTTTATCAAGCTTGAAGTGAGTAACTTTAATCTTGATCTTGTTAGTTTTAATTTTTATCTCAGTTTTGATTCTTGTTATGATATTTTTGATTGTTGATCATGATGTTTTGATAAGAAATAAGAGTTATTTTGATGTTGATCATGGTGGAGTTGAGTTGGGAGCATGTTAGGGTTAGGGTTATTCATAATCATGCAAGCTTTAAGTGGAAAGTTTGTTTTTCTTGAATTCCTATATTTGATTTAGTGGTTTTAATATGTAATAATGTTATGAGGATGTTCTTGGTGATCTTGGATGAAGTGAAAGTTGGCCAAAAGTTAGGGTTTTATTCATTATGCAAGGGTTTAACCTTCCTTTGTTAGCAAGCATGTTATTAGCGTATATTTGATTGAAAAATGATCTTTGATGTACATGATTTTGAAGTGAAATTGTGTGTGATGGATTTGTATGGTGATGGGAAGGACCAAAGCCTTGTTACATACTTTAAGGTGTGCTTTTGGATGAGGAATTGTGTGAAAAGAAAGAAGAAAGCCTTGATAGTGAAGGCTGAAAAATTTCAAAAAATAGGGCAAGATTTGTGAGTAAACTGGTAATTATCGGCTCATTAAAAAATTATGATTTCAAGTGGGTAGATAGTTTAGTGTGTTAGCTTTCAGATTCGTTTTGAATCTCCTTAATCTGAGGTCTGCAGAAAAGGTTATGGCCGTTTTACCAGAGCTGCGCATGTTAGACCAAAACTAACATACTTGTGTTCTGGTCCCATTTTGGGAACCCTATAGTGGGGATCATGTTTTGGTATTCTAAATAAAAGTTTTTTGGAACTTCTTAAGCTTTTAATATTGGGGTTTGGGGACTCAATCAGAGATTGGAGGACTAAGTTACGAGTCATTCTTTCTAAACCCTTGTTATGCTCTTACTTTTCTTTTACTAAATTATTAACTATGAAAATAAAAATATTTGCTAACTATATGTTACTATAACGATATTTTTGTTCAGAATCAGGGCCTAATCTATCATTTCCTTCCATTTTGTGCATAACCTGATTCAGTGAAACTTTATTGAAAACCCCAGGTACGTTTATTGCCTGGATCTTTAGAAATCAACACGTATTTATCAAAATTATAATGTTTTGGTACGCACATCAATGAATCAGTTCAATCTATGATTTATCACATAATAAGTGACCCCACCAGTTATCAATTACAGGGCATTGCCCTTCAGTTACCCGCATGGCTTTAGGCCAGGTCCCCCGATCGACTTGGAAGGTGTATACCTATTGCAGATCGTAATAGTTACCAGGAGTTCACTAGCAGATAATAATTAGCAATGCAGTTTTATATTTATCTCATTCCGTGTTTTTAATCAAAATGAATTACAATGTGTGCCCAATCATTTTTTTTTTCCCCATGAACATTTAGCAATACAGGAATGCATGTACTGAGTTTCGGCTCACAGTTCGAAATATTTTCATGTTTTGTTTTAGGAAAATGCTCAGTGGATCGCCCTCAGGCTTATAGACCGACTGGAGAAGACAAGTAAGTGAGAAAGTCAAAATGAAATAGTGGTGTTTTAGTGCCAAAACGTTTTGAGTACTGCATTGTGAAATATTTCGATGTTAAAGCTATATGCTCTACAAGAGTTATTATATTTTGATGTAAACCCTGGAATGGTTAAATGGTTTGACGTTAGAACTGTTTATATATCGTTTGATGGGTTGTAATTGTGTGAATGCCTTTTGATGGAAATCATTGATTAGCATTGCTAAAATTTATCATTTACAAGCAAAGCCTTGTCCTTTTGGGACGGCGGTAACGCCCTGATCATTTGGTATATTACTTCTAGTTGGTGAAACTATTGAAGAGAATACAAATAGTGAATTATGCTCATTTGGTGCATTATAGATTTAGTATCAGAGTCAGATTTTGATTTTTCCAGATGAGATATAGAGCATGGAGTTTAGATATAGGAGGCTGAGAAGGGTTATTAGTAAGGACTTATGATATTAGAAATGCATGTTGCTTATCTTCTATATGCCTCATTTGTTTTTGCCTTGCTAGATGGATCTCTACGCAATCAACATGATGCTTGGTACATCTATGGTCGCTCACATTTCACTATTGCATGCTAGTATTATAACTCATGCGCAGGACCCTTTCTCTCAGTTTCATAGCATCACGGTCCGTGCACACAGATTGCTATGGTCATTGGCGATAGTTGATCCGTAGGTAGAATTCAGACTCCGTTATCATCATTTCATGATAACGGGGAACCCAGGCTGGGATGGGCTAAGGTTCCAGGTCCAAGGGGCTTGGGCTACCATCACTTCGGAGTTATTGTTGAGGGAGGAGTTTGAGCAGAGCAGGGCTTACTATTGAGACTCTTCAGCATGCCTTTCCGTTACATCAGGCACATCCCCCCGCGGCACCACTTGCACCAGCACAGGGACCACCTTCGTCCCCTGCTCTGGGCACCCTACTAACGCCCGAAAGTCCTGGGGAGGCTCACGTGGTGGTGGATCTCCCTGATACACCAGCGATTGTGGTAGTTAGTTCTGAGAACGAGGCCATGGAGGATTTTGAGGGCCATCTGGAGGTGGAGGATGATCCCGAGGAGGATTAGGATATTGATGAAGCAATGGTGGAACAACAGTGGGATCAGGAGATTAACGAGATGATAGTGGAGCAGCAAGTTGAGCAAGAGGATGACGAGGCAGAGTCAGGAGTGTCGGAAAGTAGCTTTGACTTAGGTAAGGAGCCGGATGATGAGTCTGACCCAGATTACGATCCGTTTAGGGATCATTAGGTTGTTTCAGGATTGCACCTAAGTGGGTTACATTTTGAGGCCTATATGCATGTATATATATGGTATGGTCGGATTGGATAGTTGTTGTTAAGCCAAAAATCATGCATTGTTTTAATAATTATTTTGATTATATTATATATTTTATTTCGTCTAATTTACTTTAATTTATATATTTTTCAGGTTAGGCATTATTTTAATAAAGAGGAGAAGACGAGTCGTTGACGCTTGGGCTTTACATACTTGGGAAAAAGACGGTCCAAATAAGGATAATTATGAAGATATTGTCTGGGCCAGGATTTCAAGAGTTTGAGAAGAGTTAGAAGTCTTGAGGGAGAAGAAGTTTAACGAAGAAAGGAAGAAGGAAACCGTAATTACTAACCCTAATCACACCCCTCCTTTCTTCCCTATATATATCATCATCACCATCACCATAAGGATCATCACCCACGGCAGTTAAGCCTCACCTTCAGCCTAACAATCATCACCATCTCATCTAACCTCTCAATCACACGGCCTTCTTGATAATCCACCCACACATCACATAATCATCCCATCATCACCTCCATACACTCCACGACATATCCCTTATCTCCTCACCTCATCATCATAATTCATCATCATCAAAGGAGGGGTGCTCTATTTTATTTTAGTTTATTTTATTTCATTTTTTTGTGTTTGTTTAGTTGATTATTAAACATGATTTATTTGGGTGAATTTTGTGATTTTATTTTTAATATGAGTGAGTAATTCCTTTTTACTTAGTATAATCTTCTTGAAGCCATGCTAAATTTACTATTTTGAAATAAGTTTTATGCTTTATTGCCTAGTTGATTCATATTCATGATTCTATAGCGATTAGCGTTTATTGTTTATGATATTCGTGTTAAATTAATTAGAATGCATGCTAGTTAGTTTAATACAATTTCGATTGATAGTTTAGAAGACTATAATATGTAAAAGTTATAGTCTTTTATGTTTAGGTATCATCCTAATTAATTATGGATGGTTCAAACCCATCTCTTTTAATTAGGTAATCGCTTTAGATCTTTGTTAAATCAATTTGCTGGTAAATTGGTTACAAAGTGTTAAATGATATTTTTCTAATTCTTAATGCTCTAGTTTGATTAAATTCTTGCGCTGGTGTGAGAGTTATCAAAACTAGTAGGGTTTATATTAGGGTTGGACCTAATTAAATTAGAATATAAGGAAAAACGGGAAAGAACTGCTGGTGGATGTCTTCTACAGTTTAACGCATGAATGAAATTAACTTGTGTGTTAATGATAAATATTAATTTGCATGGTGGATTGAGATTATACTAAGTATCCTTCATAAATTTGACAATTTTTGATCATTATTTGTTGCTTAGAGTTAATTCGATTAGTTTGTTCTATTTTTATTAGCTTCAATATAATTTCAATCGAACCCCCCCCAAAAGTATATTCTTTTAGGAGTGTCTAGGTAATTTTAGATAGTTTAGATTTTGATTCTTAGAGTGGTTATAATTTTAGATTGATTTATATTCAATGTTAGTATTTAATTACCGGTTTGTTAGAAATTAGAGTAAAAATAGTTATTTTTGTTCTTTTTCGATTTTTACCAGTTCGTAGAGTTTATTTAGTGTCCTAGTCTGCCCATATTTAATTCCGTAATTTTTGGAGGTTCTTTGATAATTTTTCTAAATTATTTTGTGAATTGGATATGTGTAGGTTTTTAGGTTATTAATTCTAAAAATTTCGATTTTAATTGTTAATTCACGAATATTAGGTATTGTTAAGTCCATAAAATTGTGTCCTAGAATTAGGGCAACTTTCGTGATTATTTTCGTATTTATATTTATGCAGATTATTTTATTTCTAATTTCAGATTTAATATTCTGCATTGAATCATATTCTGTGGTAATTTTCTGATTTGATTTTTCTGAAATTATTTGGATACGATTGAGGAGTTATAAGCTCATATACCTGAAAAATAATATTTTAGATTACTATTTGACATTTTTAATATTTTTTTCTGATTATTATCTGTTGTTCTGATTTTTAATTAGAATTTCAGTTACTCTTCTATTTTTATTTTGCTGGATTATTTAGGAAAGCTTTTTACTGTTTTCTTTCCAAAATATAATCCAAATATTTAGGAGAATCATTGGGTGTTTTTAATTCATTAGATTTTAATTATTTCGGAATTATTAAGATTAGATTTAATAAATTTGATTAATAAGATCATTTAGGATTAAGCTAGCCTTTTTAAAACAACCTTTCCTTTTTAAAACAATCTTTCATGGATCGATCCCTACTTTCCTATACTATAAAAAGTATTTAATAACCGAAGTAGTGGTTCAATTTGTAACTCTCGACAGTTGTATTTTGTGCAGCATATGTATTTGGGGTTGAGGTAGAAGTCAAAACTGACTTTTCCTTGTCAGTTAGATGTGATATGTTTTGCTGATAATGTATATAAATAGGCAGCTAGGTATGTAAATAAGCAGTTATGAAATGATATAATGAAGCTTTGGGTTTGTTTTCAATAATATTTGAGTTATATTAAATGTATTTGTTGGGCATGCTTATCTTACATGTTTGGTTATTCCAGTGATTGAATTGTTTTGTTTAATATATAATCAGAATGTCCGAATCAGTGCACAACAATATAGAGGTTCATATAGAGGAAATCTCATATCATGGCTAGGGATCGGGTGATCAAGCTTCCCATCATATGCCACCAAATTTTGGCCAAATGCCACCAATCCCTCCTGAGTTAGCAAACAAAATTGGGGACTTGAACTACTGGCCGGACTTAGTAGCTGAACTGATGAAGCGGATTCCCCAAGTACCTACTGAAACCCCTCCTAAAGAGGATAAATTAGTAAATAGAGTAGTACAATACAACCCTAAAGTGTATGATGGAACTTATGATCTAGTAGATTTGAAGGAATAGGTAAGGGGGATGGAGAAGATTTTTACAGTGGTAGAGGTGCCAAAAGAAAAGAAAGAGTTTATGGAGCTGAAAATGAGTGGCAACATGACTGTGATGCAGTATGCCAGTAAGTTCATAGAATTATCCAAGTTTGTTCCTGAGTTTGTATCATCTGAAAGGTTGAAGATAAGAAGGTTTGAAGAGGGTTTGGCCTTCTATATTCAGAATCAGTTAGCTGGGCAATCAATTTTGGCTTACCAAGAGCTATATGAGCGAACTGCTAAAGTGGAGCGAGTAAAGACAGAGTTGAGAGCCCTGAACCCAATCAACCAAAAGAGAAAGGGATTTGAGCGAGGAATAGCAAGTGAGAGTGTGAACCAGAAGAAACCTTCTCCCGCTCCTCCAAAGAGTCATCTGTCAGGCTCGATAGAGCCCTGTGCGAAATGTGGAATATCAAATCACACCACCCCTGAATGCCGAGTAGGAACTAAACACCTTATTGCTGCATGCCCCCGAAGGATGAAGGCTGTAGACAAAGGTGCAGCAAAATCCTAGGCCCTGCCTTGCCAAGGGGCCTCACCACCAAGGGCTGCAGCAGTAGGACGAGCGTATGTAATGAGCACGAAGGAAGCTGCCACCTTTGGTGCATTAGTCACTAAAACTCTTTTTTTAAATTCGAAGCCATTTTGTGTATTATTTAATTCGGGTGCTACTCATTCATTTATATCCACCCGATCTACCATGCAATCGAACCTAGAGGATAGGAGGACAGAAACCAATTATAGGATGATCAAGCTACCTAACGATTCTGTGATTAAGTACCCCATCTCCTATAAACTTGTTCCCATTACCATTGTTGGAACCACTTTCCCTGTGGATCTAATTCAATTTCATTTGTCTGATTTTGATATCATTTTGGGAATGAATTGATTGCACACTTATGAAGCTAAGATCGACTGTGAAGATTTTAAGGTTATTTTAAAGGATGAAAAAGGGAGGAAAGTGTATTTCTATAGGCAGAGGGAGGAAGAATTTTGTCCCTTGATTTCTGCTATAAAAGCAAGTAAGCTGTTATGTCAAGGGTGTATTAGATATTGGTGTTATGCTATTGACACCCAAACAAAAGAAGAGAATGCAGAAAATATTCCTGTAGTTTGTGAATTTGAAGATATTTTTCCTGAAGAGTTACCAAGACTACCCCCGCAAAGGGAAATTGATTTTAAAATTGAATTAACCCCTAGTGCTCAACCTATCTCCAAAGCCCTATATCGTATAATCCCAACTGAGTTGAAGGAACTGAAGATTCCGTTAGATGAGCTGTTGCAAAAGGGCTTTAACCATGGGGTGCCCTCGTATTATTCGTAAAGAAAAAGGATGGAACCTTAAGGTTATGTCTTAACTACAGGGAGTTGAACAAGATCACTATAAAAAAACAAGTACCATTTGCCGCGGATAGATGACTTGTTTGACCAAGTGCAAGGAGCAGGAGTCTTCTCTAAGATTGATTTGAGGTCAGGGTACCATCAACTCAAGATTAAACCTGAAGATATCCCTAAAACTGCATTTAGGACCGGGTATGGTCATTATGAGTTTACAGTAATGCCGTTTGGCCTCAACAATATCCCCGTAGCTTTCATGGATCTTATGAATAGAGTCTTCAGACTCTACTTAGATAAATTTGTAGTGGTATTCATAGATGACATCCTTTTCTATTCTAAGGACAAGGAGGAACATGCTGATCATTTGAGGATGGTGTTACAAACCCTGAGGGAGCATCAACTTTATGAAAAATTAAAGAAGTGCGAATTTTAGTTGGAAGAAGTGGTGTTCTTGGGTCATGTGGTTACAAAAGAAGGAATCAAAGTTGACACCTAGAAGGTGAAGGTAATCACGAAATGGTCAAGGCCTACTAACGTCACTGAGATTACAAGTTTTTCTGGGTTTAGCGGCCTTTTATCGAAGGTTCTTCAAGGACTTTTCGAAAATAGCTTCGCCCGTGACCAATCTGCTGAGAAAAGCAAATAAATTTGAGTGGACAGAGAAGTGTGAAAGAGCCTTTCAGGAGTTAAGGCAGCGATTAACTACTGCCTCAATCCTAACGCTACCAGTTGAAGGTAAGGTAGTAGCTTATGCCTCTCGACAGCTTAACCCTTATGAGAAAAATTACCCCACCCATAACCTAGAGTTAGCAGCGGTCTTTGCATTAAAAATTTGGAGACATTACTTATATGAGATACCATGTAAGATCTATATTGACCATCAAAGTCTAAAGCATATTTTCACCCAGAAGGAGCTCAATTTGAGACAACGGGATTGGCTTGAGTTGCTTAAAGATTATGATTTACAGATTCAATATCATCCAGAAAAAGCAAATGTTATAGCAGATGCCCCGAATAGGAAGGTGCAACATAGCCCAAGCACTGTGGTGATTACCCAGTTGAGTCTCTTGAGAACTTGAGGACTTGAGAATTCAACTAGTGTCCCATTGGCAAGCACATGTTCAATTATTAGCACTTACCTCACAGCCTTCAATCGTGGAAGAAATTCGAGTAAACCAGGAAAGTGATCTTGAACTCCAAAGAATAAAGCAAAATTTAGAGAAAGGAAAGTCTCCTGGGTTTATAGTACATGAGGATAGGGCCCTGCGATTCCAGAGCCGCCTATGTGTACCCAGAAATGAGGAACTGAGGAAACAGATCCTAGAGGAGGCTCACAATACTCGCTACTTGGTGCATCCCAGAGGTACCAAGATGTACTGAGACCTAAGACAAAACTTTTGATGGAATAATATGAAGAAGGAGGTTGCAAAATATGTAGACAAGTGTTTAACCTACCAGAAGGTTAAAGTGAAGCATCAGTATCCCGTCAGTGAATTGCGACCCCTAGAAATTCCCACGTGGAAGTGGGATTTAATCTCAATGGACTTTATTATGGGTGTACCCCTTTCTGCCTCGAAGAAAAATGCTATCTGGGTCATAGTTGATCGACTTACCAAGTCGGCCCATTTTCTGCCAATTAGGGATACTTGGGAAGTTGAAAAACTAGCCCAACTGTATGTTAAAGAGATAGCCCACCTGCACAGGATTCCCTTAGACATAGTATCATATAGGGATCAAAGATTCCAAGCCCGTTTTTCTCAAGCACTTCAAAAGGCCTTTGGGATCAAATTGAACTTTAGCAGCTCTTATCACCCTGAGACAGATGGGCAAACTGAAAGAATGAATCAAATTCTAGAGGACATGTTGAGAGCTTGTGTATTAGAGTTCCAAGGGAAATGGGAAGACGATTTATCGTTGGTGGAGTTTTCTTATAACAATAGCTACTAATCCACCATCAAAATACCCCCATTTGAAGCTTTATACGGGAGAAAATGTAGAACCCCACTGTGCTGGAGTGATTTGGACGAGACATTGATCATTGGTCCCGAAATGATCCAGGAAACCATTGAAGCAACAAGAAAAATTCGGGAGCATATTAAGGTTGCCCAGAGTCGGCAAAAGAGTTATGTGGGCAAGAGAAGGAGGCCTCCGGAGTTTCAAGTAGGCGATAAAGTTTTTCGAAAGTTTCACCAACTAAGGGTATCAAGAGGTTCGGAGTACGAGGGAAACTGAGTCCAAGATATATTAGACCATATGAAATCATTGAAAAGTTGAATCTCGTAGCTTATCGCCTTGATCTGCCAGTAGAACTTGAACACGTACATAACGTGTTTCGCATCTTTCAGCTTAGAAAGTATATCCCAGATCCAAATCACACCATTGCATTTGAACCTGTTGAAATCACTGCGGATTTAGTATATGAAGAGCAACCAATCCAAATACTAAATCTCAGGATTAAGTAGTTGTGCAACAAGTAGATACCTCTAGTCAAAGTACTATGGTCAAATCATACCTCCCAAGAAGCTACTTGGAGACTGAAGAGGAAATGAAAGCCAAATACTCATAATTATTTGAGGTAATCTTACATTACACGGTAAAGTTCATAAGTTTCGAGGACGAAACTCTTTAAGGGGGGAAGGCTGTAATAACCCAACCCTAAATTATATTTATTTATTTAATTACCTTATGTTAATGATTTTCTCAAATTTATTTATCGCATTTAATCATCCCAGTGGGGAAAAAATTTATTTGGGCCCTCACTTGGTAATTCGGGTTTTATTTATTTATTAAATTATTAACAAAAACTTTGAAAGAATTGATAGTAGGCTCTAATAAGTTTAATCTAAGTAATTTATTTTGTTTTCCGTAACATTGCAAAAATTTGAATTTGAGTAAGCAAAAACGTTATCGTTATGAAGCATTTTATTCCTGAATCCAACTTTCTTCGGCCCAATTTGAAGCCCAACATGTTTACTTTCTTAACCTAACTAATTACCATGATTAAACTTAACCATGGTTAGCCAAAAAGTCATTTTGAAGATAAAAACTCACCCAAGTTGATTTGATTAGTCAAAAAAACACAACCCAACCCAAAATCCATTTTCTCTCTCCTTTCTCTCTCTAGCACGCCAGCCCCTCCCCCAGCTGCTGTTTGGTGTTTTCCGGCCAGTTTCCGGCCAGTCCCAATTGCCTCCGACCCCCCAACATCCTAGTACCACTAGCCACCATCCTCCATCATCAAAACCACTAAACATCACATCCATCTCTACTTTTATCAAGCTTGAAGTGAGTAACCTTAATCTTGATCTTGTTGGTTTTAATTTTTATCTTAGTTTTGATTCTTATTTTAATGTTTTTGATTATTGCTCATGATATTTTGATAAGAAATAAGAGTTATTTTGATGTTGATCATGGGAGAGTTGAGTTGGGAGCATGTTAGGGCTAGGGTTATTCATAATCATGCAAGCTTTAAGTGGGAAGTTTGTTTTTCTTCGATTCTTGTATTTGATTTAGTGGTTTTAATCTCTAATAATGTTATAAGGATGTTCTTGGTTATCTTGGATGAAGTGGAAGTTGGCCAAAAGTTAGGGTTTTATTGATATGCAAGGGTTTAACCTTCCTTTGATAGTAAGCATATTGTTAGTGTATATTTGATTGAAAAATGATCTCTGATGTACATCATTTTGAAGTGAAATTGAGTATGACAGTTTTGTATGATGATGGGAAGGACCAAAGCCTTGTTACATGACTTTAAGGTGTGATTTTGGATGGAAAATTGTGTGAAAAGAAAGAAGAAAGCCTTGACAGTGAAGGCTGAAAAATTTCAGAAAACATGGCAAGTTTTGTGGTTAAACTGGTAATTATCGGCTCATTAAAAAATTATGATTTCTAGTGGTTAGATAGTTTAGTGTGTTAGCTTTCAGATTCATTTTGAATCTCCTCAATCTGAGGTCTGTGGAAAAGGTTATGGCCATTTTACCAGAGCTGCGCAGGTTAGACCAAAACTAATATACTTGTGTTCTACTCCCATTTCGGGAACTCTATAGTGGAAATTGTGTTTGGTGTTCTAAATGAAAGTCTTTCGGAACTTCCTAAGCTTTCAATATTGGGGTTTGGGGACTAAATTAGAGATTGAAGGACTAAGTTATGAGTCATTCTTTCTAAGCCCTTGTTATACTCTTACTTTTCTTTTACTAAATTATTAACTATGAAAATAAAAATATTTGCTAACTACATGGTACTATAACGATATTTTTTTCAGAATCAGGGCCTAATTTGTCATTTCCTTCCCTTTTGCGCATAACCTGATTCAGTGACACTTCATTAAAAACCCCCGGTACGTTCATTGCCTGGATCTTTAGAAATTAGTGCGTATTTATCAAAATTATAATGTTTTGGTAAGTACATTAATGAATCAGTTTAATCCATGATTTATCACATAATAAGTGACCCCACCAATTATCAGTTACAGGGTATTGCCCTTCAGTTACTCGCGCGACTTCAGGCCAGGTCCCCCGATCGACTTGGAAGGTGTACACCTATCACAGATCGTAACAGTTACCAGGGATTCACTATCAGATAATAATTAGCAATGCAGTTTTATATTTATGTCATTCCTTATTTTTAATTAAAATGAATTGTAATGCGGGTCCAACCAGTTTTTTTTTTTCATAAACGTTTAACAATATAGGAATGCATGTACTGAGTTTCGGCTCACAGTTCGAAATATTTTCATGTTTTGTTTTAGGAAAATGCTCAGTGAATCGCCCTCGGCCTGACAGGCCGACTGAAGAAGACAAGTGAGCGAGAAAGTCACAATGAAATAGTGCTGTTTTAGTGCTGAAATGTTTTGAACACTGTCTTGTGAAATATTTCGATGTTAAAGCTATACACTCTACAAGAGTTATTATATTTTGATGTAAATCCTGGAATAGTTAAACGGTTTGATGTTAGAACTGTTTATATATGGTTTGATGGGTTGTAATTGTGTGAATGCCTTTTGATGGAAATCATTGATTAGCGTTGCTAAAATTTATCATTTACAAGCAAAATCTTGTCCTTTCGGGACGGCGGTAACGCCCTGATCATTTGAGATATTGCTTCTAATTGGTGAAACTATCGAAGAGAACGCAACCAGTGAATTACGTGCATTTGGGGCGTTACAGCAATTCACTGTGATAATCGAAATGCCATCCAAATTGCTCATAATGACGTCTTCCATGAACATACTAAACATATAGAGGTTGACTGTCACTTCATTAGACAACATCTTCTGCAAAACAACTTGTCACTTGTTTCTGTCTCGAGTGTTGATCAGACTGTCGACATATTTATCAAATCTCACTTGCCAGGCAGGTTTCACTAACTAATATCCAAACTCAAGATGACTTCTCCTGTTCTAACATCTTGAGTTTGAAGGGGGGTGTTAGAATATGTGAATATTCTAGAAATCCCTTAATTTGTGCTTTCCCCTTTATTTTAGGATGTTATCCTTGATTAGATGATGTTGTAATTATTTCATTCCCTAAATTTAGTTGGTAGACCTGTATATAAGCTTCCTGTAACATCAGTTTTGACATGTACTAAAAATATAGTCTTTACCTCACATCAATTTTCATAGCATGGCAGCCTGTCCTCAACTCAATTTGTGGACTTTGATTGTATTGTTGATGAATACTATTTTATACTTGCATAGCTGCATGTTAGAATTTCTTGCAAAAAAAACAAGTCATAATAGTTAATTGAACATTTCTATCCTCAAACAAAAAATGGGAGCCCATAGCATAAGAACCCAAAAGGCCCACAATTCTGTAAATTGCAAGCCCACTAGTGACTAGGCTAGCAGTCCACCTCATTTGCGACCGATCCATAGTCAGTCCGGTCCCAATTCAGTCTGGGTTCACTCAAACCAGTCCCGGTCTGGACCGACTATAGATCGGTCCAATCCTCGGTCCTCTATGTGAGCCTTACTCGGTTTTCGGTCTAGGCCGGCTCGGTCCGATCCGGTCTTGAACCAATGAACAGTCCTAGTGAGCAGAAGCATAATTTTGTTATTCATGAACTACATTTTAGTTTTCAAGGTTTTGTGAATACCTTTTTGGAGGAGATTTTCGTTCATTGCTTGCAAATCTCTTCTTTAATGTTTCTGTCTGGTTAGTTTCCATCTACAAACATTGTAAAATTGCGATTATAAAAGTGCGATTTTCTTAAATCCTAAAATTGCATTTCATTCAAGCAGATTCAATTTTTTGTTTGAATATGTCAAATGATTACGTTTTGTTGATGAATCTTATATCAAAATGCTTGTTGCAAGTTTCGATTTGGAGAAGATTGTTTTTTAGTTTGAAATGATGGTTTCTACAACGGTTTTTGCCTTTACTCTTACTTTAATTTTTAGTTTGACATGACAATTACGAATTTTATGGGATGATTGTAAAACCCACGTGTATAATCGGCTAGACCATATAGCAACTGATAAATTGACGAGGGAGGAATGTAAAGCACAGCGGCATTATGCATTAAGGACTCGAATTTCTACAGCCCTGCTCTCCCTAATTGCCAACGGCAACTCTTGCATGTGGCATCACCACTCTTCACCATGCTCCTCCGTCGCAGTGAATAAATACGCCAACTGGATGCAAAATCTCTGGAGAGCATTTGCTTAAAATGAAAGGCGGTCATCGTGGCCCAGAAACTGTTGGTTTGATATCCTCATCCCCCCCTCTCTCGAGTTCAGAGCAGTGTGTGAGCTTCACTGGCAATGATGGCGAAACTATCGGCTTGCTTTGCAAGCCATGGATTGATCGGATTGAGCTCGAAGCACTCCAATTTGACAACTGATTTCACAAATCACCACTGTCGCAGATTGGTTCTCGTTTCTTGCCAGATGCGCCAACGTAATTTGAGGTTCTATATCTTTCGATTTTTCTCTCTCTTGTTGAACTTCAATTGTTGATTGATTATGTGACCTTTTGTCGATTTCTGTTTTGGCATGAGCGGTAATACTTTGAATTCCCGTCGTAATCTGTGAATTTAAATGCTTATATCTTTGGCCGAGTGTGTGGTCTGATGGATCATCTCGAGTTCTTGTTGTATTTTGAGTAGTTGAATTGGGGTTGGTTGTTGTATTTGGTGGTGGCTGGTGTATTTTAGTTGCAGAAGTAGCGAGATGAAAAGTGGCACCGTATTTTCGACATTTTAGTGTAGGAGTTCAAAAAAGATTTGGTTGGCTTGAGTTAGGAATCAATGCTATGCATAGATTTGTAGTGGAGTATCGCACTGAAAAAATGCTTTCGCAAGTGCAATGTAACGGTTGGAAAATGTTGAACATGTATAGAAGATAGGAGTTGTAAGAATGGATGCTTTGTATTACTTAATGTTTGGTTTCTTTTTGCTTGATACAAATGGGCCCTCCTTAAGGTATTTATAGCCATCCACCTCTTCAATGAACGGTATAAATTGATTTGATCCTACGGCTATTATTAAGCTTCTATAACCTTCCATTATAATATCTTCATAAATATCTAAACATTATATTGCAAATATCCAGGATATGTTTTCTAGAATTATCTAGGTATTCTAGATATTTACAAATGTAGATATTATGGCACATTCTGGATATTTCTTCTAGAAAGTTTTAGAAGGATCTAGAAGACTTTAAAGTAATTCGGAAGCTTCTACAACTATTGAAATAGTTCTGGAATATTCTAGAAGCTTACGAAACGTTCCGGAAGGTTCCACGATAATTTAGAAGATGCTGGAATACTTTAGAAGATTTTAGAACCTGAACATTAAGATGTTTCTAGATTATTAAATTCAAACAGTAAGTTGTCACCACGACCCGATGAGCCATTCCAATATCCAAAATGATCAATGTCCTAGCACAAGTCAGAAGGTAAATATGGTGGCAATGGGTGGTTTTTTAGAAATGTTGCGGGGTTGTTACATATGTGTTGCATTTTTCTAGAGACTGTGGAGCATCTTTAGATTTATCTAAATTGAATCATGGAACGTGGTCAAAGATGGTAGGAGGTTGTTGGCAATTAAGTCAATTGAGATCTTATAAGGTTGGGATTTTTCATTAATTTGATAAGTCTCGAAGATGGACATTTGTGCTTAATGTAAGAAAGTGCTACAATCTTCCCTTATATAGCCATGAATGAGAGGCCATATTCAATGCAGAGTTACTTGAGTGTCTCAAGCTGGTGGCAAGCGATCGTGCCTCGTAACACCAAAAAGACAGTAGCTGACTTCAGGGTAATGGTTTGGTTTGGTTTGGTTTGGTTTAGTTCTTGTTGTCTCTTTGTTTATATAAGTATTGTACTGGATAGAAATTCATTTCATAGCTGCAGGTAATTCATTTTTCCAGTTATCAAGGATTTTCAAGTTGAACACTGCCCTCTTTTTAGTTAGCGTTTTGGCTATTCATTGTCTCATGCCAAATAAACCCTTAGGGATATTTTGGGGTTTTTGTTTAAGTACATCATGATGGGTAGCAGCCTTGAATTGCTCTCTTATCAAATTATAATCCTAGTTGCCTCTTTAGTGACTGCGGCCTTGAATGCGTACGCACGCACCGGCGGGAGGGTGTTGTCCCAATGCTCAGCTATTTGGAAGTTTCCATTGTACTTTTACCTGGCTTGGCCAATTTCTATTTCAGTTCCACAATGTCAAGCAAGAAATTTAGTAAAATTCATTTTTCATTAGATTTCTCACAAAATGAAAGTGAGATTTTTTTTTGGGATGGATGATAATGGGAGGAATGCATTCTTCTGTTTTAATGTAAAATCACGTGAGTAATTCAATATGTTGATGCTAATTGTAGATTTTCCCACCTTTATCTATGAGGAGTGTATTGAGCTCAAGCCTAGCTTGTGAGGCTTAAAGCTCAGCTTGTGAGCTTCATGTGAAGCTTCGGCATGGCTCATGTCTTGTTGAGCTCACAAAATCAAACTCCAAAACTAGCTCGCTGAGGCTCAAGCTTGAGCTTGACTCATCCAAGGCTTGAGTTTGAGTTCGGCTTATTTGGGGCTTGCGGGCATTCGCTTGTTTGGGGAAATTTTTTCCCATTCAACAATCGTAATCTTTTTTTTTTCCTTTTTGATGAAAGGTAAAATTCCATTAAGCAACATAATTGTACACCGTTATATATAGGCTAATAAAAAATATTCCCGTCTTTCCTATTAGAGGTAAACAACTCCTATCAGACAAATTGTTCTATCCATTCTCGATCTCTTGCTGACATTTTCCTCCTTGCAAACATGCGAACTCTGGTAGTGATCTCGAGCTTGATATCATGGCTGATGGCTAGTTCCTGTTGGGACGTAGGGACGAAGATTCTGTTGCATCGTTCTCTCCAGATGTGATAGGCTCTAGCTGCATTAAATGGCATAGCAGGTTCTCTTTTTGATCCTTGAGCCTCGCAGCTTCATTAAAGCTGGCACCCAATGGCCTCCATAATGAGGTACCTTGAATCCTTGGCATGTAGCCTGTAATAGTTGGTGGCTGAAATTGGATTCGAAGAAGAGATGGTTGATGCTGTCGATGCCATTGGGGCATAAGCTGCAGGACATATGTGTTATTTCCATGCCCATTCCCCTAAGCCTTTCTCTTGTTAGAGGTCTATTCTGAAGCAGTAACCCAAAGGCATAGTTGTGCTTTGGGATAGACACTGGAGACCAAGCAATTCTCCACTATTTGAAGGGAGGTTGTCTCCCTTATAGCCACTCATAGCCTGACTTTATGCTATAGATTCCAGATGCAGTGCTTTGCCATTTGTTGCCCTCATAGCCAGCTCTAAATTACATGGCCCTTGATTGGGGCTATAATCCCACAAGTTCACCCCTTTTAGGTAGATCTTGTGAACCTATTTCATCCATAGGGTGTCAGCCTTGGTGGATATAGCCCACACCAATTTCCAGTGTTCCAGGCTAAGCAGTTCCTAATGTTTAACCCTCCTTTTTTGCTAAGGCAAACTTTATCCCAGGCTACCAAAGCGAATGCTTTCTCCACACAGCTGTTCCACTTGTTTAATCACTGCTTGGGGTAACACGAACATACTAGACCAATAGGATAGTATAGAAAACAGCATGGCGTTTATGATTTGCACTTTGGCTGCATAAGATAAGTGTCTTGTGACAATGATTTGTAGCCCAACTTTCGCCCTTTCAACGATATGTTGACAATCTGATACAGACTATTTTGTGGGAGATAGAGGCATCCCCAAATACTTGATGGGAAAAGCACCTTGAGTAAAGCCTATTCTTGCAACGGTTTCCTCTTTGACAGTTGGTGATACACCATTGATGTAAACTTGGGATTTTGTTATGTTAGCTATCAAGCTTGTAACTCTTGAGAAGTGCTTAAAGCCGACCATCATGAGCTCTAATGACCTTAGATCACCCGATTCACCCCTATAGAACATCATGAGGTCATCCGCGAAACACATATTGATCATATGCAGTTTCGTACAGAGGGGGTGATACTTGAAACCAAGTTGTTGTGCTTGGTAGCATAGGGATCTTGTAAAGTAACCCATTACTAGCACAAAAAGAAGTGGTGATAATGGATCACCTTGTCTAACACCCCTAGCACCTTTAAACGAGCCAAAAACTTCTCCATTCAAGATGATAGAGTAATTGGTGGTGGTCACACACTTCATTAGCCAGCTACAGAACTTGGGAGGGAACTCGTAGGTTGTTAGGATTTGTTGCAGGCCTTTCCAGGAGACTCTTGTGTCATATGCTTTCTGGAGGTCCACTTTCTGTAAGACCCTCGAGGAAATATTCTTTCTTTTGTACAGGTGAATAAGGTCTTGGCGGATGAGGATGTTCTCCACCTCCCTTTGATAAAGGCACTTTGATTCTCACTAACCAAGATTGGTACTACCATGGTCAGCTTTTCACACAACATTTTTGCAATGCACTTAAATATAGTATTGCAGCACGCTATGGGCCTATAATCAGCTGCACTTATAGACTGGTCAATTTTGGGGATCAAAGAGATGAGTGTGATATTGACCTAACCAAGTAACTTAGCATTTGTGAATAATTGTAGTATAGCTTTAGTAATGTCGTCTCCAACAATGTGCCACGCGTCTTTGAAAAATCCACTTCCAAAGCCATCAGGACCAGGGCTTTTGTTTTGGTCAATAGCAAACATAGCTCTTCTGACATCATTGGTAGTGAAGGGTAGCAGCAGCTGTAGAGTAGTTGCTGTTCAACATTAAGTGTATTCCCCATGGCCAGCATTGCTGGGTCAACAGCAAAAGAGTCTAGTTCTGATCCCAACATTGTTTTGCAGAAGTCATAAACAACTTGTTTAATTTCATCCACATCAGTCTGCATATCACCTCTGCTATCCTTCACAGCAATAATTGTGCTTATATAGGTCCTTTGCTTAAGAGAAGAGTAGAACAGTTTGGTGTTTTGATCACCTTGCATTATCTAATCAGTTTTCATCTTCTGCCACAAGAATGAGATTTCTGCTGCATTCTTTTCCTTGAAAGCAAGTAAAAGCTCCCTTGCCTTGTGCTGGAGATCGATGTTGAAAGGATCCTGCTATAAAGCTTCCTGGCATTGATGCAGGCTTTCTCGGATTTGGGCAGCTTGTTCACCAATCATTTTGAATTCCCTTATGTTAAGCTTCCTAAGATGGTGCTGGAGCAATTGTAGTTTCTTAATACTTGGATTTAGAGTATAAAATTGAACAAAATTTCCCATCCTCAAACACTAACCGCTAGTGCATTGCCTCGTCCTTGATGTAAACCTATTTAGCCCTCGTACGACCAAAATGATTATTGAACTCAAAGCCTGATTCTTAAAAACTAACAATGACAATGCAAATCCAGCTCTACAAATTTGTACAAGTCAATAACATCAATCATTGAGAATAAAATAACACTGTTCCGTCCAATGTGATGAAATTTCATCAAATTGTGCATGTCGCCTTTGCTTGGCTTGTTCACCCTGTGCTTGTTAGCACCTTTGCTGGGCTTGTATATTGATGCCCAAAATAAGTGTTCTGTTGAAGAAACTTGAGTATTTGACTCTTATAAAAACTGGAAAGCTAAGGAGAAAATGGGTGAAAAAAGAGAAGAAAAATACTATGTTTGTTTCAAGACAACCTAAATTAGTTCTAGTGGACATGTTTCCTGAGATGGTGGAAATATATTGTGGAAGATTGAAATGGACTGTATGAATTTTCTTTCTCCATGCTGTTATCTTAGGAGATGGCTTGTCCAAATCCACGACAGTTCCCCCCCCCTTTTAAATCGTCGTGTGAAATTGACGATACTTGCTTTTTGCACTTGTCAGGGTGTCTCCTTGTGCGCCTTTTTTACTTAAACCTATTCCCTTTTGTGGCATGCAACTGTCTCTTTAGCTATGGTGCTTGTGAGATAAGTCAAATCGAAGTTCATTGCCTAGTGCTTTTTTGAAGACATCAAAGTTCAATTGCTAGTGCTTTTTTGAGTACATCAAAGTTCTGTGCCTAGTGCTTACAAGCTTCGACTTTATTTTCTCCTCTTTTGGTCTATAGATCTTTATATGTACATATGTTTGTTTTGTTACAGCTCTCAACACAAAAGACAGACGGTAAAGAAAATCTTTCCTGAGCCCAAGATAGATGCAAAGCTGCAGCCAAATGGTGAGGCGGACGTGGAAGCTGAGATTGCTCCTATCAGCGCTGTCTCAAGCTTGCAACTGGATGTTGTACCCAACAATGATGCCGGCAATAGTATGATCACAAAGCAAGTTGAGGGAAATATGACAAAGGTTGACGATAGCATTATATTCCCACACTCTCCAAGTAAACCTTTATACAATATTTCAACCATAACTGTACTGGGTAGCTTTAGGTTGCTTTCTGTCGTGAATATTTACTCAAAGGCAATGAGTTGCGCCTCCTTACCAAGCATCCCTGGGAAATGTGGTAGACCTGACATTATCACAAGTCATATGATAGTAACTCCTATTTCTTTGTGGGACATTCTTATGATAAACTTAACTTTCTTCCTGAAGAAAAAGCATCATCCTTGCCTTTCACACACGTGCTCCTACATACTTGTACTCTCTGGCTTTGCCCCCTTATCACCCCCCCTTTAGGAGGGGATTTGGGGGGGGGGGGGGGGGTGTCTGGTGAACTTCAAAGATTTGATTACCCGGTAGATGGGATACATGTTGGTTGACTAGTAAGGACCTAGCTTGTTCCATGTTTAGGGGTTACGTAGCTCAGACAACAAGAAAGGAAAAACTCCTTCCATGCCAAGGCTTAATTTTGACAGGCTAATAAAATGGCCCTGATATTATTCTAATTTGCACTTGCTGGGACCTGGCGCCCAAGCGTATTTAGTTAGTGGTAGTTGTCCTATTCATACCTTTATGAAGATAGAGTCGTAACTGATCAATCCTAGATGTGTTTGAGAAAGATGTATCTGTATTTCTGACCATCTACAGGCAAATTCACACCTCAGCAATAGTTTGGTCAATAGTGGATGCAAGATGTGTTTGAGAAAGATAGGTGATTTCATGAATGTGTGTGGTGATATTCATTAGAAGCACAAGATCCCCTTCCAGCGCCCTCCTTTGAGCATCTGTATGGATTCAACTTTAGAATAACCTGTCTTTAGACAAACAAAAGCTTTGCCTTGGAGTCTCACCTTGGCTCAGCATTGGGGAATAGTCTGCCCTTAAGGTCATTCTAGGTGCTTTTAACTGGTTAATCAAAAAATATGCTGTTCCAGGAGAATTGGGGTTTAAAACTGCTATATTGTTTTTCTTTTACTGAATAAATTTGCTTAAATGCCATTTATAGCGGCAAAAGAAAAGCCAACAGATGCATCTAGTTTGAGTGTCCATGGTTAATGCCGGACGTGCCTCACTTCAGTGAAAAGGAGTGAGACACCATACTTGTGGCAACAGTCTATTGCATCCTTGTCTCTAATGCTTCCACCAGGTTCTGCAATAGCACTTATGCCACTCTCACAAGCCTCTTCTACTGCATCCATCCAAGCAAATGAGAGAACACATCACTAGCTAGCTAAAGCTGCTCCTTTGACCTCCTGATGTAGGACGCTCTAAGAGCAATTCCCACACCTAGATAAATCACACAAGAACTTTCGAAAAACTGAATAATTCAATTCATTCAAGTGTGTCCCTCCCTAAGGCACGAGGGGGGTTTATATAGGAATCAATACAACTGAAAAAAAGAATATAAAATAAAACCAAAGATTACGATAAGATTACGATAACTAAAAATAATCTAGGAAAATAAAAAGATTTTACCCTAAAAGAGGATCTGTAGATTACGAAATCTCCTATTCTTCCTAGAATACACATTGCCATAGAACTCCTTAGGAGATACGACATCATTGTCCCCCACCGTAAAAGAACTCGACGTCGACGAGTTGTCTTGGAGGTACCACTCTAAAAGAGTCGGATTCATATAACGAAACTTATCTTCAGTAATCCAAGTAGCATCTGACTGGAGCCGTCCTGACCATTGCACTAGGAAGCGTCGGAACCCACCACGAGAAGAGGACACAAACTCATCATCTAACATTGCCTTGATGTCGGTCCGTAATTGTGGCAAAGATGGGAGTCTAGGGACCCGAGTACCTACAGAAACCCCAAAAGGAAGACAAGGAGGGTCGAAAGTACTTCGATGAAGAGTGAGATCCTCCACATTGAAACTAGGACTAATACCTAAACTGTCAGGGAGATCAAGTACATATGCATTAGATCCCAACTTCCGAAGGATTTGGTAAGGTCCCACGGCACGAGCGTGAAGCTTTTTGAGGGAGTTTCTGGGTAATCGTTCAGGTCGAATCCGAGCCATAACAAAATCACCCACCTCAAAATTCGCAGCTCTGCGATGCATGTCAGCTGAATGCTTATAGGTGTCATTGCATAAAGCAATCTTGCGTCGAATCTCAGCATGCAAGTCATGAATATGCTGTGCAAATGTGGATGCAGGAATGCAGGATGTGACACGCGGTCATCAGGTGGGAGGGGAATGAGGTCAGCAGGGGTACGAGGAGAGTAACCATGGACAATCTCAAAGGGACTCTTACTTGTGGTTATATTGACTGCATTGTTATATGCAGACTCAACAAAGGGTAAAGTCAAATCCCAAGTGCCTTGTTTCTTGCCCACAACGCATCTAAGTAACTCCCCCAAACTGCATTTAACAACCTCAGTTTACCCATCCATTTGAGGGTGAAAGGCCGCAGAAAATTTCAGAGTAGTACCACACAGTCTCCATAAGGTCTTCCAGAAATAGCTCATGAACTTGACATCCTTATCAGACACTATGGAAGTGGGAAGACCATGCAACCTAACAACATCTCGAAAGACTAACTTAGCAACATGTGAAGCGTCAGCTGTCTTGCTACAGGCAATAAAGTAGGCCATCTTAGAAAACCTATCAACCACGACTAAGACTGAATCAAGACCACGGGATGTTCTAGGAAGACCTAGTACAAAGTTCATGCTAATGTCCTTCCACGGAGCATGCGGGATAGGAAGAGGAGTGTAAAATCCTGTATTGTGCCTCTTAGTCTTAGCTAACTGACAGGTGCGGTACTGAGACACAATGCGATATACATCACTTTTGAGAGAGGGCCAATAGAAGCGATCTGCAATCAAAGCAATGGTCCTGTCTTTACCCAGGTGGTCAGCTAGTCCCCCAGCATGCATCTCCCAAACTTTGAAGTCCCGAAATGATGTATGAGGAATGCATAACTTGAACCCCCAAGACCGGAAACCGTCATGAATGACAAAGTCAATGTGATGGTTGCGATTTCCAGACGAAAGGTCCGAGGCAATGAGTGAAAAGTCAGGACAAGAGGTGTAAGTGCCTTTGAGCTTGTTAAAACCGAGAACCTTAACCCGCATTGTCTGTAAGAGGCAACCAACGTAACTGAGGGCATCAACCACCTTGTTCTCAACACCAGATTTGTGCTTAAGGACAAAGGAGTACTCACTAATATACTCAATCCACCTAACATGCTTAGGATTGATACTAGATTGAGAATTCCAGTGCTTAAGGGCCTTATGATCCGAATATACAACAAATTCATGTGGGAGAAGGTAATAGCGCCAATGACGAAGGGACTGAAGCAGAGCGTACAACTCTTTCTCATAGGTGGTATACTTGATCCGCCTAGATTCGCTAAGCTTTTCGCTAAAGAATGTTATGGGGTGTCCCTGCTAACTTAACACTCCACCAATGCCATATCTAGAGGCATCGCAAGCAATCTCAAAAACCTTACTAAAGTCAGGATGCTTGAGGACTGGAGCAGATGACATCATCTCCTTAATCTCCTTAAAGGTAGATGTCGCTTTAGGAGTCCACTGAAATGGGCCTTCCTCCAAGTAGTCCGTAATAGGTGACATGATGCTGAAGTGTCTGATAAACCTCCTGTAGAAAGAGGCTAGACCATGAAAACTCCTAGCCTCAGTAAGGGTCTTAGGTTGAGGCCATTCTCTAATGGCTCTAACTTTGTCGGGTTCAGCGGAGATACCTTGAACGGACATAATGAATCCTAAAAAGAGGACTTGGGTTTGAAGGAAGACGCACTTTTTCAGATTAGCAAAGAGCTTGGCCTCTCTAAGTGCACACAGGAGTTGCTTGAGATGGTCAACATGGTCTGTCCTAGACTTGCTATATACCAAGATGTCATCAAAATAGACGATCAAAAATTTTCCCATAAATAGCTGAAGAACGTGAGTCATGAGTCTCATAAAGGTACTAGGAGCGTTGGATAGCCCAGAAGGCATAACCATCCACTCAAATAAGCCATCTTGGGTCTTAAAGGCAGTCTTTCATTCGTCTCCTGGTCTAATGCGGACCTAGTGATAACCACTACGCAAGTCTATCTTAGAGAACCGGCTAGCTCCAACAAGACAATCAAGCATGTCCTCTAACCTCGGAATGGGAAACCTATATTTGACTGTAATCTTATTGATGGCTCTATTATCGACACACATCCTCCACGATCCGTCTTGCTTAGGGGTAAGGAGGGCAGGGACCCCACAGGGACTCATGCTGCGACTAACAAAGCCCTTAGACAATAGTTCTTGAACTTGCCTATCCAATTCTGCCCGCTCAGTTGGATTCAACCTATAATGAGGAAGGTTAGGGAGTTGGGAACCAGGGACCAAGTCAATGGCATGTTGTATGTCACGAAGGGAAGGGAGCTCACTAGGAAGTTCCTCGGGGACAACATCGACAAATTCTTTAAGCAGGTCATCAATCTCAATTGGGAGGTCCCGGAGAGACAGGTCGCCTGAAGGGACGTTAGGGAAGGCAATGGAGTCTGAAGCTAGTTCCCTAGCTAAGATTGTCAGGAAGAACTTGGTAGAGTTTCTCAGTCTTTCAAAAGGTCTGTGGTGAAGGAGGGAAATAGTTCCCCTAGGAGGAGTAGACATACTGTGAGGAGAGGACAAGGTCGGGGAAGGTTTGGGACCTGGGGAAGACAGCAACTCTCTAGGTCGACATGGGTTAAGAGTGATGTTCTTATTCATGTACCTGAAGGTATAAGTGTTCTCTCTCCTGTTATGTGAGACATTCCGATCATAAAGCCAAGGACGACCTAGGAGAATGTGAGCGACATCCATTGGGAGGACATCACATAAAACCTCGCCCTTGTAACTACCAATTTGGATCGGAATCTTACATCTATGGGTAACTGTGAGGTGGGTCTTGTTGACCCAGGCTACTTTGAAAGAGTGGCGGTGAGGTTCTACCTTAAGATGACAACGCTCTATAGCAGCCTCGGCAACAACATTCATGGTACTGCCACCATCTATAATCATTTTCATAAGAGTTTTCCCACACCTCACAAGAGTATGGAAGATGGTGGTACGTTTCCGCTCATCGTTCATGATTGGGTTGGCTAAAAGGCATCTCACAACTCGAAGATGTACATCATGAAGAAGGCTATTCTCAACATCAACAAGATCTTCAAAGTCTCCCTCAGGGTCGACAACCTCTTCCTCAAGTTCGGGTGGTCCAAACGGCTTATGCTCTAGGGCTAGGGTACGGTGAGGGCACTCAGAAGTATAATAACCTCTCCCACGACAGCTAAAACATTGGATTGGGTTACGAGATGGACCAGAGGAAGCTCCTTGCGGGGCTACTCTAGGTGGGATTTGAGGGTTGTGACGCTTAGAAGGTGAAGTACTCACAGAAAACTCATTCATCTTGGGAACAGATTGGGCAGTGCCCCTAGAGGAAGGAGCAGCACGTCGCAAAAGGTAAAGCTTATCAAGTTTTTCAACCTCTAAAGCTTTGTGGTGAGCCTTATCGAGAGTATAAGGCGCAGATAAGGTTACTTCCCTCTTAAGGTCAGTCCGTAAGCCCCGAATGAAGCGGGCTATGGTAATGGAAAGATCCTGTAGAAGGTTACAACGCTGAGACAATTCTTCAAAGCCATTGATGTAATCAGACACACTAGAGGTGGACTGTCTAAGGTCTAGCATCTGGTCGATAAGGTGTGCCTTATAGAAAGAAGGGAGGTACTTTTCTTTCAACCTATCCTTCATGACTTTCCATTGAATGATAGGAGGTTGACGCATTTGCTGAAGGTGACTTGTGACAGTTTGTGAAAACTTCCTAGCAGGTCCTATGAGTTTCATCTTGGCAAATCGAACCCGCTTAATATCAGACATCTCATACCAGTCAAAATAGTCCTCCATAACAACTATCCAGTCAGAAAAAGTAATAACATCTTTCTTTCCATCAAAAGAGGGTACATCAACTTTCACCTTTTGAGTAATATCGGAGTAACCCCCGTGAACACTCCTACGTCTAGTTTCAAGGTCTACATGCCTAGGCTCCCTAGGGTTACCCATCCTCCTGTCATCTCTAGAGGTGTTGAACCAACGGTTCCTAGGGTCCCCTTGGTCATGCCTCAAGTTACTCCCCTCCCCTTGCACTCGAGGGTTAGATGGAGTTGCCGGTTCTGGTTCCCTCTCCTCAAGCTCATTAGCTCGACTTGACTTATAAACGACCCACTGACGACGATCATTCTCCCCCACAAGTAGTTCAGGGGAAAATTGGGGTGGGGTTTGAGGTTGGTCAAGCATGGGTAACTTCTCAAATGCTAGAGTAAGTTTGTCAATTTTGGCCTCGAGCTGGTCAAAGTTAGCATCTTGACGGTCAAGCCTTTTAGATAGGGTGTCAATCTGAGATTGGTAAGGTTGTTTGGGTGAGGATGACATAATGGATGCAACTATGAATGCAAGATATAAGTGCTGAGATTAAACCAAGTTGCAATAGTAGCGACAATGATAAACAGTCACCACACACACCACAAAGCACAAAAGTTTGATATGGATTATTGATATAACTCGAACCAAGCAGGGAGTAAGCAGCAATAAGAAATCGGGATCTAAGCAAACACTCAAAGATCCAAACAATCAGGAATTAGGCTAATTTCGATTATAGAGAATCAAACTCTTATTAAGGTGAATCGAGATCCCCGTACCTCTTAATGCTCCTGAGTACTGGCCTAAGGACTGCCTTTTACCACAGCAGCGACCAAACTGATTCGATGCTAATGAGGTGATGGTGACAAACTGCCCGCAACACGTTGCAGCAAATTCAGCACAGCAGCAGCAAACCTTCACTTGGAGACGGCGCGCGAAGGTGTTTTCCGGCGAAAGGCAGCCCTGGCAGTGGGGAGATGGACGGCGAACAAATGTCCGGTCCCCTCTGTCGAAGACCAAAGGCACAAAGCCTTCAAATTACAAGGAAGAGGAATCGCGGTTTAGGGTTTGCGGGTTAGGGGTCAAACAATTGAAGCAAGATTTGATGCGAATTACCACAATTGTTTTGGGGGTTTTGGACGAAATTTAATGGTGAATGCAGTACTGAAATCGATTTGGGATGAATGTGAGGGATTGGGTGCGAATTTGGGGTCTAGGGTTTCGGGTAGTTAGGGTTTTTTGCGAACTGGGTTGATGGAATTGGGTTTTCTAGGGTTCGGGTGGGAGTTGGCTGGTGGCGGAGGCGCGGTGGTGGTCGATCGGAGGTGTCGACCGGGGTTGGTGGTGGACGGTGGTCGTCGCCGCTCCTGGGTGGTGGTGTCACGGTAGGCAGCAAGGGCTTAGGGTTCCTGGTTTGTTTTGTTTTTTTGTGTTTTTGTGTTTTTTTTTTTTGGAGAACGTGGATGGACAAAAAGAACGGGAACTCAAAGGACAGCGGAAGAGATCGCAAAGACTCTGATACCAATTTGATGTAGGACGCTCTAAGAGCAATTCCCACGCCTGGACAAATCACATAAGAACTTTCGAAAAACTCAATAATTCAATTCATTCAAGTGTGTCCCTCCCCAAAGTACGAGGGAGGTTTATATAGGAATCAATACAACTGAAAAAAAGAATATAAAATAAATCCAAAAATTACGATAAGATAACGATAACTAAAAATAATCTAGGAAAATAAGAAGATTTTATTCTAAAAGAAGATCCCTAGATTACGAAATCTCCTATTCTTCCTAGAATACACATTGCCATAGAACTCCTTAGGAGATACGACATCACCTCCTCTCCAGCTTTTCGCATTGCAATCCTCAAACTTTCGTGACGGTTTGGCTGCCTGCTGCCCATAACTAGCATGCATTTGCTCTTTGCAATCACTATAGCATTGCTTTTCTCATGCTTCATGCAAAGCCATGCAAATTTTGCATCGTCATGCTCCTTGCTGTCGGGCTTTTCTCAGTCACAGCTTGGATATCCTCAGGGGTCGAATCATCAGATTCCTGAGCTAACCAACCACCTCCAACTTGTCATAGAGGAAGTTTTCCTTTTTCATTCTTCTTGGCCTCAAGAATTCTTAAAGTCTTTGACCGTCCATGCAGAACCTCAAGTCCCTTTTGGGAGTACTTGAGTGCAACCACAATTTCATAAAACATCCGAGTCTCACCATCTGTAGGGCTTCTGAACTCCCAAATTTCCTTTGCAAGAGCCTTATCAACTTCAACGCTAAAAGCTACAATGCCAGCAAATGCACTAACTGGATCTGCTTTGACCGCGAGCCTGCCCGCCCCCAGGATATCATCACGTGAAGCTAAGATACTCCACTGGGGTTTGTATGCTTCACCACCACACATGTAGGATCTTTGAATTCAGGGAAGCAGTTCCTAGCCGCATCACCATCTAAGTAGTTATTATATGACATCTCCTTTCCATGGTGTTGAATAGCAGTCGCGATACTACCAGCATTAACCTCAGCCAGACTCTTATCTTCATAGAATGCAGCATTTTGGAGTGGATTTTCCACGTAACGAAGAGAGCTTTTGAGTGACAATAGTCTTGTGTAGCTGGGTGGGAATTTATCTCCTCCAGTCTGCTTCCACAGCCACTCTGAAACAGCAGAATCATAAGCAGCCACATGCCGAAAAGCCTCCCAAGCAAGCTTCCTGCAGAATTGTTGATCAACCTGATCGCTCTTTAGATTCCAACAGTCCTGTGTAAATATTGCGGATCGACTACCATCTAGACATCCTTGTGATTCTTTGCAGCAGCTCTGATCATGGTGAATCCACCAATATCAATATTCTTAATCCCTTCCTCGAATGAGACCCCTCCAGGTGATGTCACTATATCATAAAAAAGATACCAATTGACAACGACAACATCAAAGGTACCAATTCCGTGTTCCTCAAGACTCGAGAGCTTCCACATGATGCTTTAGGTTTCTTCACGCAAGGATGCCACCGTGTATGCATGGATACAGAGTCTTCACATGGCCATAAAATATTTCAGGAAAACTAGTTAATTGTTCCACTGTAGTCGCAGAGACACCAGCATTGTCCAAAGCAGTTGCAGTTCCTCCTGTTGAAACAATTGTGTACCCTAAGCTCTGTAACCCACTTCCAAGAAGAGCTAACTTGCTCTTATCAGACAGTGAAACGAATGCCCGCGTAACCCCTGAGCCTGAAGCAATAGAGGAAGACTCTATCTGTGATGTAGAGATTAATTCTGATACTGCCATGGCTCTAATTTGCTTAGGCTGATTGAAGGCTAAATTTGTGAGGACCCAAATGCTGAAGAGCAACTGAACGATTGATGATAGCGGTCAAGCGTGTTCCACATGACTTGAAACAGAAAAACAAGGCATCTCTGATCGAATTCAGCACTCAAAATTTATATTCCTTTCCACACCAGCAAGTAGCGCAGCAGTAGGAAGAAGGAGAAACTAAATTTGCTTAAATGCCTCTGATGACGTCTAATGTTTTGCTATCCAAAATATGAGTCCCTAGCATACCAATTTTCAAATATGGCAAGTTCTGCGAATCCACCTTTTATTGAGACAAGACTGTAGTATTTCTGTGATTTATGAGTTGATTTCAGAGCGATGTGAAGTGGTTGCTTGATTTGTGGGGTTTTGGAGAGTGCCTTCCCCCCCCCCCCCATTAACTCTTTGTTATTTGTCATGATCACTTATTCCACACTTTTTTTTTTTTTTTTTGGGGGGGGGGGATTAGTTGACAATTGGATAACAAAAACCAAAAGAACTCTGGGTTTCTGCTAGTGATGGTGTACCTTCTTTGTCTTCCTGTTCACTATCAGCGTACCACAATGCTGGTGTCTTCCTTCCATGATCCATCCCATCAAACTTATCGAACCTTTGAAAGTGCAAAAAGGAAGGGGGCAAAAAAAAAAAGGTTGAAAATTGGATGCTCTAATGAGTTTCTAGATGTTGAGTGTGCTAGAGTGCTTTTGATGTGTAGTAGAGAGTTCATTCATTCTGAATATAGACTGTAACTTAGACAGCATCTCTAGAGTTGAGCATAACAGCATACAGTTAATCTCAACACACCCTGCCTAAGAGGGAGTTGGGGTATTGGTTTGGCTTTGTTGCGGGGGGATGAGTGTTGTGAGGTGTAATAATGAGCGTTACAAAGCTATATAATATATTGCAAATGGAAACTTTGGGAAGTTTTGCTGAAGTATGGGTGTAGAGCTGTGTAATCCATTCCAAATGCACACTCAGTTGATTTTTTATCAAGGAATTGTGTTATGGACCTTTATGTAAGCAGCCATGAAATGTATACCATTTTTTTTGGTTTTGCTGGACTAGTATATCCTAATCTATAGTTTGGCTGTTGTCCTTTTGGTGTTGGATCTTGAGATGGATCCTTAGTTCAATTATTTTCAACAACCCCATGGCTTTGTAAGTTCACGGATGATGATGCACAAATTAAACTTTTATGTGATTAACATTTTATTCGAGATGGTGTTGTGATGTAGGATTGTTATGGACAGGTGTGTGGTTGGCTTGTTTTGGGACTAATTTCCTTTTACCCGTTTTCACTAATTATTGAGTGACTTTATTGCCTGACTAGGATGCCAACTGCTAATTTAGGGTAAAGGTGCTAGATTTGATCTTCCCTTCAGCCCCCAACACTCAACCCTGCTTAGGTTGAAGTCGGAGGGGATGAAGCAGATTATTTTATTGACTTTGCTCCCGTTTTAGATGATTTGGTAATAGTACCCATAGAACGTGACTTTCTGTTGTAAATTCTTCTCTCCATTTATAGTATCGATCAAGACAACCCGCTCCCCCTCTGCCAAATGGGCTTAAGTTCCTTCTTTTAGTCATTTGATGGAAGACAATAGCTGAATTAGAAATCATAGAATGTTGACTTTGTTCTTTCCATTTACAGTCCATGAATGTAATAGGCGCCAAGGAGCCATCAACTATTCATTTCCAGGACTTGATCAACATGATTAGAAATGCTGAGAAAAGTAGGTGAACTGTCCTTGTGTACCTTTTCTAGACCTTTTCTTGGTAGTATTTATTTAAAATTGCCTACTGATGCAGGTCTTTGGGTTTTATGTCAGATGTCCTCCTCCTTAATCAAGCTCGGATTCAAGCACTTGAAGAGCTGAACAAGATTCTGCAGGAGAAGGAAGCTCTGCATGGAGAAATTAATGTTTTGGAGATGAAACTTGCAGAGACTGATGCAAAAATTAAAGTTGCAACACAAGAGAAGATACATGTTGAACTTCTTGAAGACCAATTGGAGAAGATGAGGAAGGAATTGTCTGAAAGAGGTGACGCTCATGAAGGAATGGATGAAATTTCTGGTGATGAAGAACTTCAACCCAATGATTCATATAATCTAAACAAGGAGCTTAGTTTATTAAAAGAGGAGAACATATCCTTGAAGCAGGATTTGAGATCGCTTAAGGAGGAACTTAGTAATGTAAATTTAACCGATGAACGAGTGGCCATGCTAGAAAAAGAGCGTTCACGCTTAGAGTCTACTGTGAAAGATTTGGAGTTAAAATTTGCAGCATCGCAAGAAGATTTAGCTAAACTCTCTCCACTTAAATATAAGTATAATAGCTTGGTGGAGAAAGTGCAAAGTTTGCAAGTTTTGCTCGATAATGCAACAAAACAGGCTGACCAAGCTATCTTAGTCTTGCATCAGAATCAGGAACTTCGCAAGAAGGTAGATAGTTTGGAAGAATCTCTTGCAGAGGCAAACGTATACAGGCTATCAACAGAGAAGATGCAACGGTACAATGAATTAATACAACAAAAGATGCAGCTTTTAGAGGAGCGTCTTGAAAGGTCTGATGAAGAGATAAATTCCTACATTCACCTGTATCAAGAATCAATGAAGGAATTCCAGGACACACTTAATACTCTCGAAGAAGAGAGCAGGAGAAGGAGCACTGAAGGACCAGTAGATGATATGCCATGGGAATTCTGGAGTCAAATGCTTCTGATGATAGATGGTTGGTTGGTTGAGAAAAAAGTGTCTTCCGATGATGCAGATGTGTTGAGGGGCATGGTGTGGAAGAGAAAGCGGCATATTTTTGATGCATATATGTCATGCAAGGAAAAGACCGAACATGAAATGTTGGCATGGTTTTTGAATCTGACATCTACACCTACACGGTACCTTATCCTAACGTAGTTATTCAATGTACTTGCGCTTACTCACCAGATAGCGTCACCTGTCCACTGGTCTCAAAAGAATTGTACATTCCCAGGTCTGCATTACATATTATCCACATTGCAGCGGAAATGGCACCAGTTGCAAAGGTATGCTGAATTCTGCCCTTAATTTATAGCTGGTTCTTTATTTCCCTTTTTAATTCTGGTTTTGGCACCCCGGGGGGGGGGTTGTTGTTTGTACCAATCCTAAAAGAGTATAAGATCTCTTGAAAAAGCTCTAGAATTGGCTGCTTCATTTCTCTCCCCTTCCCTATAAAATGCATGCTCTACAAAGATTGCAGCTTCCTAAGCAACACTTCAGTGTTAGTTAAGGTTTTGTTGATCAGGGTCTTGTTAATGGCCCTTCCGGTTATCGTTGTACAGGTGACTTTTTGTTTTCATTCATTGTCAACAATCTCAGTTCTAATGTTCCCTTATCTGATTTCAAGGTTGGAGGCCTAGGAGATGTTGTGACAGGTCTTAGTAAAGCACTTCAGAAGAAAGGACACCTGGTGGAGATTGTACTTCCCAAATATGATTGTATGAATTACAATCTCATTCATAATCTGAGGGTAATAGTAACTATATTTTGAGCATTATACTGGAGTGGAATCTCTTTCGGGGGAAAGAACACATCGTTCTTATTGTGTCTACCGACCTTCTTGTTCATGCAGTCTCTGGATGTGGAAGTGGAGTCATATTTTGATGGGTACCTTTTCAGGAACAAGATTTGGGTTGGTACAGTTGAAGGTCAAGTATTTTATTTCCTGCTTTAGGTTTTCCCATCACTAGATTTTATGCTTCTTGTATATCTGTATTGCATACTATGTGTGAGGGTGAAAATTGCAGGTCTTCCTGTCTATTTTATTGAGCCTCATCATCCAGCTAAGTTCTTCTGGAGGGGACAGTATTATGGAGAGAGTGATGACTTCAAGCGATTCTCATTCTTCAGCCGTGCAGCTCTTGAGTTGCTTCTTCGAGCCGGAAAGAAGCCTGATATAATACATTGTCATGATTGGCAGACAGCTTTCGTGGTATGTGCATAACATTTATGCTTTTATGCGCTTTTATATGTGCACTGGATGACAACTTTATTGATATGTCAATTGTGAACAGGCGCCGTTGTACTGGGATATTTATGCACTGAAAGGATTAAATTCAGCGAGGATTTGTTTCACATGTCACAACTTTGAGTATCAAGGGACTGCTCTTGCTCCAGAACTTGCTTCTTGTGGTCTTGATGTTTACCAGCTCAACAGACCTGACAGAATGCAGGACAACTCATCTGGTGATAGGATCAATCCTGTCAAGGTATAAGAGTTCATGATCAATGACCAGTTAAATGTTTAATTATCCAACCATCCCTTCCTAACGTGGTATCCTATTTTAGGGTGCAATTGTCTTCTCCAACATTGTAACGACAGTCTCACCCACTTATGCGCAGGAGGTTAGAACCCCTGAGGTATGATGTGAAACTTGTTGCGTGTAATTTGAAAAGTAACTTTCTGTACTCTGAGTAATTCTTCCTGTATATCTGACCATGTGACATCTAATCGCGATCTGACTTAATGTTGAAACCGGAGCTTTTTTTTTGGGGAGGGGGGGTCTCTTTGCCTCTTTTTTTTGGTCTGTAAAACACAGAAATGCTGTCAGCATGTGTTTCGAGTTTCTAGACTGTCTTCGAAATAGAAAAGCCTAGTGTCCAAGGTATGGTGGGTGGACGAAATATTTTGGGCCAAAAATGCCTTCCAATATAGCTGTGGGAGCGTATATATGTGATCCCACTGCAAAACATGTTCGCATGGAATGCGATATTGCTCCTCCTGACCCCAGCTGCTTGATTGTTGCTTGATATTGGTTTGGTTTGTTTTCCTTAATTGGAAGTTTCTAGTCTGAATCTTTATTGTAATTTCTTGAGACTTGGGAGTAGTGATATAGCTTTAAAACTGTCTGCAGATTCTTGACAGTTGGGTGAGACATATACGCGCGCGCGCGCGCTCACGCACACACACACACACACATATATATATACATACATACATACATACATACATACATATATATATATATATATATATATATA
>JAKOGI010000907.1:347500-371830 GCA_029747015.1 Carnegiea gigantea | reverse complement strand
TTGGCCTAGTTTTTAAAACTTAAGAGACTTGCATAGTGTGTGTGCCATTATTGAAAAACTTGGACCTTGCAGATCAAGGCCGGTATACAGAGCTTTTCTAATTTTCATAAACCTTGCAAAAATATAAATCTTTACATAACTTTACAACCATAATCGATATTACATAACCACGTCATACATAAAACAAGCAAGTCCACATTCTACTCTTGTTGCGCTCCACACCTCAGTCATACATCTATCGATCTGGGAAAAAGAGGAAAATAATGGGAATAAGCAACCATCGCTCAGTGAATAAACTCTCTCTTCCAAAACCATACTCAAAATATATAATAATTTATGAAAGCCTTTCGTAATTGATTTTATTTGAAGAGCTTCACATAATACGACATATTCGAACAATAATTCAAGAGAAACAGTAGTCATACCGAGAGCTTAAACTTCAGAAGGAATCGTATTACATCAACTTACCATACTAAATTTACGTAAGCTCATAAACATAACCAAAAAGGTTTTCAAAATAAGCGTTGTTTATTAAAGGAAACATACATAGCAATTTAATCACATAAGTGAGGTGTCTTGACTCTTAGAGGTACTTTGTCAATGCCATCATGAGCCGGCCAAACTCGAGCGGCAACATACGCCTATTCGGATAGACATCATACTATGCTAAGACATAACTTATATACTTAGACTTTAGGCGGGAATCAAACCACCATCCCTGAATTTCCTTAATATAACCTATGTTATGCTAGGTGGGATACTAAGCCACCATCCTTGGGTCTCAGACTTAAGTTTAAAGATTGTGGAGTAGCTCTTTCACGTACACCTAAACATGAACATAATTAATTACACATATACATACTTATACCTATTCAAATATATGCTTTATTAGTTTATAATATGAAAACATAATCTTCTAGCAGCACTGTTCAACTTTTAAACAACGACAGGGAAAGTTGCCTAAGAGAGGATTTGGACACTAATTTAGGTTAAAAGAGTAGTTCAGACCAGCACACAAAGGCACCTTGTCCTACTATAAATTAACCTTAAATAAGCTTTACAATCCATAACCCTTCAAAACAGGAAAATTAGATACTCATCCATAATCAGAAGGTTCAATGACTTGGATCCCAAATTTTGGTGACATATGGAAGGCATTGATGATAAATTATCGTCAATTTGTGTTGTAAGAAAGTGTATAAATGTTTGTCGAATCACACTCTAGCTTGGCTAGGAAGGGATGTTTATGATAAAAGCATTGAAAATGAATAGATTTAAACACCCAAGGGAGTTTTAGACTTACCAAATGTTCAGTAATTCTCCATACAAGAGTCAGACCTCCCACACTCCAAGTAGTCTTATAAAACCATTAATTTTCAATTAAAGTTCATAGTGGGGACTCTAAAAAATTCAAAAGCTTTCATAGTCGCAAAACGTTTTAGTAAAATGACAATTCTTTGTTATGAGCTAAAACAACTCTGAGCTGCAAAGCAAGGTTTATGTTTCCATGTCGAATATAGAAACTTCACAATTTTAAAGCCATTCAAGCAAATTTTGACGCAAGGCCTGATAGTTTTGTAAACATATTTTTCGATGAAACAACAACATGCTTATTTGTATTGAGTAAGAATAGGCAAGTGGTGAAGTTGAAACCTTAATATTGCAACCATTAATAAGGAGATATAAAACTCAGAAAGTCTAGCATTGTAAACCAAATTTGCGGCCTCTCGTCAAATCCGATTTGTGAACTGTCACTTATAAGCCAAGGTGAAAAGCCCTATTTTCAAAAAGGACTGAGCTGGAAATTTTAACACCCCTTTTATAGATGTGTAAGTTCAAAAGTCAATCACGAAGCATTACTTAACAACATCAAGAGGGAAGGGGTTCACAAATATCACATTCGTAACACTTTGCAAGAACAGTTTCAACGGAACCCACTATAGTACTTCATAAACCTCACAATCCACACGATTGTGGTTAATATCAAACCCAGACTCCCTCCTCACACAACATCGGCTACAAGAACCTCAAATCACTCAATAGTTTCACTTCAAAACCATCCAAATACCAAACTCAGTTCAGTTCCACAATAATTCAATCGTTTAGTTCACAAACCGACATCCATAGGTGTAGCATTTCTATGTAATTACCACAAATAGAATATAAACATATCTAAACTGATCTAACAATAACCTTTAAACATAATTTAGTTTGCTCCACAATCACCTTAATCACCCAGTAAGCATCCTATGGGCAAAACATTCACTTGTAACCTTCAAAACAGAATTTAGGTATACTAAAACTGAACTAACAGTAAATGTCCTAATTTTTGCTCGTTTCACAATTCTCCAAATTGATAGATTGGTAAGCTACGCATCAACTCAACAAGCGAGAGTCCCAAATCAGCCATCATAGGAGTAATCATTTGCCCATATTGAGGCCTCACTAGCAAGGTTGATCGCTCAGGAATTCATGTATCACATTTGTATACTCTCATGGATTACTAGGTTCACAATATACGTACAAATGGCTGCTACATACTCAGTTTCACATACGGTTCAATCGCTTAAACTTAATTCATAAACATTATACATAATCTCTCATAAATCGAATTTAAAGGCTGAAAATTCAAATTACCCACACAGATAATTGAATCAAACGACAATAATCCAATTTTACCAGCTAGGTAAACTAACTGATATTACTATAATTCAAAATCCACAAAATAAGGGGATTAAGAGTTTACCCGCATCAAGATTGAGTAATTTCAGGTTGCAATTAACCTTTCTAGATTGATTCCTTTATAAGTTTTGCTTCTTCTTGCCTCTGTAGACTTTAATGGCTCCTCCTGACCTTCATCCTCAGGCACACCATAATCCCAGCAGCCCCCCGTTCTGGTTCTCGGCAATAGTAGCGGTGCTATAGTAGCAGCTGTAGTGGCGGTGGTGGAATCGGGTTTCACCGTTTTCCTGTTCTTCCACCGTCCTGCTCTCTCTCGCTCGCTCTCTCTCTCTCTCTCTCTCTCTCTCTCTCTCCCCCCTCTTCTCTCTCTCTCCCCCTGTCTCTAGCGTTTGGGCTAGGCAGAAAGAAACAGGGGTAGCAAAAACGGTTTTGGGGGCCTTTTTGGTTACCAGGAGCAAAATAAAACAAAGGGGGCTTATGCGTGGGGCTGATATAAAGGAGACAAAAAAAGTAAGGTTGATGGGTTAATTAGAAAAATGCCCACTTCCCCTTCTTTTATTTTTAAAATTGGAAGGCTTTTCAAGTTATGACAACTTTAAATAAATGATTTTGAGATCTAATAGTGGATCGATTAATAACTTGGGTAATAAAGGAGTTGTAGGTTGGTAAATACCAAAATAAAATTCTCTAAGTTGATAGGCATAATATTTATAAATCAAGTACGATAAAAATGCGATTATCACATTTCTCCCCCACTTGTAAAAGGTTTCGTTCTTGAAACTTATATGCTTTGGTCACGTGACGAGAAATAAATCCATAAATGCTTATGTAAGTGAAAGTATTCAACAGAAAGATTTCTTATTGACTCTCACTCATATCACGCAGATGTGAGGTTGATGAAGTCACGCCTATGGCCTTCTTGCTTGGAAATTGTTGTCACCTTGCCTATTGGGTGGCTTAGTCCTTTGATTAGCATTGGTATTTTCTTGTATCTTCTTTGGACATTGGTTCTGATGATGCCCTACTTCTCCACACCTAAAGCATGCTCCAGTTAACCTAGCACAAGGGCCATTGTGGAGCTTGCCACATGTGTCACATTGAGACCTTGGTTCATACAGGGTGCGGTCCTTTTCAGGTCAATGATTGGAGTTAGGCTTCCTCCCATTTCCACGTACCCTTCCTTGTGAGCTATCAACCTCACGCTTTCTTTTTTGTTGCATAGCTAACTCAGATGCCTCACACTCATTTATAGCACGCTCCACTTTGATAGCTTTTTGGTACATCACTTGGAGATTTGAGAAGGTTAATGCAGCCATGTTTGTTTTTTAAATTAGATTCCACGCCTCTCTCAAATCGCTCCATTTTCATTTCTTCATTAGCCACTTGATAAGGAGCAAACCTACTCAATTCATTAAACTTAGACATATGCTCAATAACTAGCATTTTTCCTTGCTCCAAGTTCAGAAATTCCTGCTCTTTAGCCCATTATACCTCCTTAGGATAGTATTTTTGCAATACCTGCGTACTTTACTTTTCATTAAGTTGTTTGTAATACCTTTTTACGTTATAAAATCATATTTTGTTTAGCGATGTGAGTTAAATTATTATCGATGTGCTTATATGAGCGATAATTTTTATTAACAAAAATATTTTTGTCACCATTAATATTATTATTATTAGTTTTGAAACTCCTTTGGTGATTCTTAGTAAGCGTTAATAAAGGTTATCAATGAGTACTAAATTGAGTAGGAACCCAAATACGTTTAGGTTGTCAACCTTAGGAATAGTTCGACGTTTATTAAATCGAACCTAGATATATTTGGGAATGAATAATCAATGAAGGGTCAGGCTATCAATTATTGAATTTAGAGTTCGAGATGTGAACTTAGCTAGGAGTACCAATTTTTAAGCAGCTTGGAACAAAAATAGCAAGAAAGAGAAAGGAGACACATTTTAGTAATCTTGTGTGTGACCACCCCCTCTCCCCTTCTTCTTCCTCCATGCGACCCCCCGACATTCTCTCTCTTTCTTCTCTGCTCTTCTTCCTCCTCTCCTCCTCCACCATAGACTCACCCTTCAAGCTCCATTTTGCAGCTAATTTTCGCCACCAAGCCTGCCAAAGCTACCCATTTGACCTACCCTACAAGTTAGCCACCATTTGGTACTGAAATTAGATAGAACCGAGAAGAACCCACAACATTTTTCGGTAGGTTTCGGCAATGAATTGGGGCATGAATGTGTGCCCTAGTGTGGCCATGCAATTTAACTCCTAATTGCCTCAAATCTTCCATGAATTGAGGGTAGAATTCACAGCTTCAAACACTCAATTCAACATCAAGACAGTGAGTGAGGGTTTAGCTTGAAGTTGGGTTCGAATTGCAAGAATTAGGCACGGTTGGGGTCTGTTCGTGCGTGGGTGAGCAAGAGCTGAGGATTTGGAGTGGTTTGAACACCTAACGTCAAGCCCATCAGCCCTTCGAATGAACACCTAGCTTCGAATCAAGGTGGGGATTTCTTTACTCCTAAATTATTATTATTTTCGACGAATTTAACTGAATCAGTTAGCGCATCTTGATTTGAGGTTAGAAATCAGGTTCAGTGAATTTAGAATTGAGATTGAGAAATTATGAAACGTAGTACTGATTTTGGGTCATTTGCATGACGAACTGATGCTGAATTTTTAACAACCGGATAGTTTGGAGAAATGCTTAGTAAATACAATGTTGACATAGTGCTATTATTTCATTAGTTTATTAGTTGAATTCCATTTGAAGCTTAATGATGTTAATTGAAGTAATTGTGGAATAAACTGAATTATGTTTAAAGGTTATGGCTAAATCAGTTTGGGCATGTTAATGGTCTATTCGTAGTAATTAAAATGAAATACTATGCCTATGGATATTAATTTGCGAACTAGAAAGTAAATATCGCTTTGAAGTTTCTATTTGCATCAGTTTAGTATACGTTAAATTCTAAGCTAGGTATTAAGCATCAATGTCGTACCTATATGCGATCGTTTTATGTATTGTTGGTTTGTGCGCGCCAATAATGAACCGAGTTGGTAGTTGGATGGTTTGAGGTGGAACTATTGAGGAATTTGAGGTTCTTGTGGTCGATGTTGCGTGAGAAAGGAGCCTAGGTTGTAAATTGCCGCAATCGTGTGGATTGCGAGGCCATGTGTAGCTTATTGAGTAGATTCTGCCAAGTTGTGCTAAGAAGTGTATGAATGTGCTATTTGTGAACCCTTTTTCCCCTCAATCTGCTACGTAACATTATGTGGTTAATTCTTGAAATTTAGACATCTTCAAGAAGGATTGTTAAGCGCTTATTTTCATGATTTCAAATGCTTTTAAGTACTTACCAATTGCCTATCAGTTATGAAGATATTTGTAGCCTAAAACAATCCTAAATCGTCGAACTACTCAGGGAGTGACTCAACTGAATAGTCGATAGGTTTAGGAAGTTTAAAAACGAACTAAAAGTGAGTTCAAAAATGTTTCATGGCATTGGTTTATATGTAGCTTCTCCTTGCATTTAAAAGGATTTAAACGATCTGAAAAAGGGTAACTTAAGGAATTAATTATGAAATTGAGCTTGATTTGTGTGCTATCTACTTATTTGAGCTTCGATTGAGTTTCGGGTTACGAGCTAGTAAACTCTTTATGATTTCAAGAAGCATTTGTGTTGAAAATTATGAAGAAACCTTGTTTGAATCATAAGCAAACCAAGTACTCTAAGTTTTGAATGGTAGTAAGATGGGAATGATTTAAGATTTTAATTTGCTTAAGCAACCTTCTTGAGTTTAAAAAGAATTTCAAACAAACTAAATTGAGCAATTGGATGAGCTTATTACGAAACTTAGTTTGAGTTACCGATAGTTTAAATGATTTTATTACTTTAAACTTCAATGAGCTTTGATTACGAATCTAGTTTGAATTAAACACTAACTAAGTACTTTAAGTTTTAAATGAGTTTCGATTTGCGAGTTAGCAAGTTTATTATGATTTCAAGAGGTTTTCAAGTTGAAAATGAAAGAACTATAAACCATTAGTGGGGTTATGGGTTATTTTGCTAGACGAGCATGTTTTTATTAAAGTAAGCAATCATTAAAGAAAAATGATTTGTGAATCACTTGAGGTGAGACTCACTATTTGAGACAGTGACTTCTTTTTATAGCGTATGAAGTTTAAAATGATTTTAATGGCTAAGATTAGTACTTGAGTGCACAAACAATTAGGGAGTATACCCAGTGTGTGGGAACCCTAATGTCTAGGGAGCTAGACCTAGAAGTGGGAACCCTAGAAGACTCTGACGGGAGTAATGGTCCAAATATATTTTACCCTGGGGATAATTAATGTGTGAGTGACGGCCTCACATAGGGCGAGTGACAATCTCTCCTAAATTAGCACATTGCTTTCATAGTAAGTAAGAAAAGCAGTTAGCATTTCGCCATTTTAAGCATTTTAGAAAGAAAGAAAGTTTTAAGGGCCATTAAGAGGCCAGTTCGTGTGAAATTTGAACAGATTTATAAGGATTTTTAGAGGACCAAAATGAAAGAGATTTCTTTTAAAGATTATAAGCCTCAAGAGGCTAAATAAGGTAACTTCAAGAAAAGAAAGAAATCTTCCAAATGTGCATATCCTACGCATATTTTATGAATGAGTTTCCAAGTATAATTTAAATGAAATTTTAAAATGGTATGTGGTTATGTCCTGTTACTACATCAAACACTGAAGCTTTTAAATGTGCATAACATGTGAAAGAAAGCTTCCTTATATGCTTTAGGAATGAGATTCCAGTATGGTTTAAATGAAATTTTAAAGGAAATATGGTTATATTCTAGTAAAATAAAGATCATTTCAGCTTTCAAATGTGTATACCCTGTGAGAGAAAGTTTCTTGCCAAGTCTTTCTTACCAACATAAGTATTTCAGAAACCTTTAGACAGAATTATGAGTATTGAAGAAGCCAACGTGATTTATAAACCATTCTTGGAACATATCATGAGTTACTTCGCTTTCAAAAGTGAGTTTGAAAGCGTTTTACTCAGTCCTTGTTGCTTGCTTGATTACATGCCTAAATGCTTATTAGTAGGGAAGCTTGGTTATTAAGGGTTTAGAAATGAGTTGAGTGGCTAGAATGAAGTTTAAAGGCAGTGATCTTTCCTTGGGAACTATGATTTCCTGATATGATAGTAAAGTATAAATGCGTGATATATGACTATTATTGGTATTAGTGCCTACAACTGTTTTGATTTTAAAGGGGCTGAGGAATTCTCACTGAGCATGTGGTTGCTTATCCCTTTACTTACTGCCTTTTCCAGGTCCAGTTGAGCAGGTATGAAGGATATTTTGAAGTTATTTTAATGCCGACCCATTGGAAATCTTTTACCAGCCTTGCAAAGTGTTCGATGCCTATCATGTTGTAAATATGTAACCCATTGTCGAATGTGTAAGCATGTAGTCAGCTCTGTACCTATATATGTATCATTCTAACCCTTGTGTTAGTTGTTTGATTGTTAGTAATACCGAACGGGTGGCCCGAGGCAGTGAATTTGGGTTATTTTAGTACATGTCTTACCTTTACCAGTTTATAGGTACCCTTAGCTGAGTTAAGACCCTAAAATGTTGCTAAAACAGGGAAAACTCTTGCAGTTTTGTTTCAGAATGACAATCTAAATGCTAATCCAGATTCTCGATCTTCAAGAGCCTTAAGAATTTCCCTCTAGGAAGTCCTGGCAGTGTGACCCCTCCTTGGGTTGGGGGTGTTACAAATTTTCATCTAATAACCCCTTAAACTATGCCCAAGTTAGTGGCGGTTCACCTTCTTTTGGCTTAATCGTATACCACCAAAAACTAGCATCCTTCTCAAATAAGTGAGCTGCGAACTCTGCCCTATAATTAGCAAGACACTCCATAACCTCAAGCAATCCTTCAATCTTCCTCTTTCAATGCTCATACTGAATTGGGTTCGGTGCTCCGTCAAACGTAGGTGGCTTAAGCTTTAGAAACTTAATTAGCATCTCCATCACATCATTTGGCGGCGGAGGTGGTGGAGGATTTTGTCGCCCTTCCGATATATCGTATACTACCGTAACTCCTGCACCTGTAATAAGACTCTAGATTACTTATATGCGCCATATACATATACAACTTATAGAGGAATTTCCCTCGATTCCTCTAAGTAAGTTTACAATAATTAAACACTTAACACTTAATATATAGCATACATCGCGTAGCACGTAGCACGTAGCATGTAGCACATAACATATAACACTTAGCACATAAAGACATGTTGGCGAGTTAAATCTCATTTTCATTTATATATATATGTATATATATGTGCATACATATATATGTATATACATATATATATATACACACACACACACGTACACACACGCACACACACACACACACACACACACACATATATATATATATATATATAAATATATAATAATATATATATATATATATATATATATATATATATATATATATATATATATATAACTCTAAAACTCTGATACCATTAAATGTAACACCCCAACCTAACTGGGTCGTGTTACACGCCACAGTCCTCCCCTGGGAAACACTATGAAGGTGACTTAAACCTAATTGAAACGCAACCTAAAGAAGTAAAAGCCAGGATTGCTTGCTCGGGTCATACCTTTCAAAGGGTGAGCCCCGCTTGACCTGTTCATAAGTTTGGCCTAGGTTTTAAAACCTAAGAGACTTACATAGCATTTATACTATTATTACAAAACTAGGCCCTTGTATATCAAGGCCGGTATATAGAGCTTTCCTAATTTTCAAAAACTGTACAAAAAGATAAATATTTACATAACTTTACAACCATAATCGGTATTATATCACCACGTCATACACAAAACAGCAAGTCCACATTGTATCCTTGTTGTGCTCCACACCTTAGTCACTCATCTGTCGATCTAGGAAAAAGGGAAAAATAATGGGAATGAGGAACCACTGCTTAGTGAATAAACTCTCTGTCCCAAAACAACACTCAAAATACATAATAATTTATGAAAGCCTTTCGTAATTCATTTTGTTTGAAGAGCTTCACATAATACGACATATTCGAACCATAATTCAAGAGAAATAGTAGTCATACCAAGAGCTTAAACTTCAGAAGGAATCATATTACATCAACTTACCATACTAAATTTACGTAAACTCATAAATAAAACGAAAAAGGTTTTAAAAATAAGCATTGTTTATTAAAAGAAACATACACAACAATTTAATCACATAAGTGAGGAGTCTTGACTCTTAGAGGCACTTTATTACTGTCATCTCGAGCCGGCCAAACTCGAGCGGCAACATATGCCTATCCAGACAGACATCATACTATGTCGAGACATAACTTATATACTTAGACTTCAAGCAGGAATTAAAACACCATCCCTAAATTTCCTTAACGCAACTTATGTTATGCTAGGCGGGATACTGAGCTACCATCCTTAGGTCTTAGACTTAAGCTTAAAGGTTCTAGAGTAGCTCCTCCACGTACATATAAACATGGACATAATTAATTACACATGTACATACTTATACTTATTCAAATATATGTTTTATGAGTTTATAATATGAAAACATAATCTTCTAGCAACACCGCTCAACTTTTAAACAACAACAAGGAAAGTTGCCTGAGGGAGGGTTTGGACACTAATTTAGGTTAAAGGAGTAGTTCAAACCAACACACCAAAGTACCTTGTTCTACTATAAATTAACCTTAAATAAGCTTTACAATCCACGACTCTTCAAAACCAGAAAATTAGATACATCCATAATTAGAATGTTCAAGAAAGTGTATAAATGTTTATGGAATCACACTCTAGCTTGGCTAAGAAGGGATGTTTATGATAAAAGCATTGAAAATAAATAGATTTAAACACCCAAGGAAGTTTTAGACTTATCAAATGTCCAGTAATTCCCCATACAAGATTCAGACCTCCGACACTCCAAGTAGTTTCATGAAACCATTAATTTTGAATTAAAGTTCATAGTAGGGACTTTAGAAAATCCAAAAGCTTTCATAGTTGTAATAGCCCGAACCTAAAATCATGCTAAATACCTTGCATGATATTCATCACAAACTAATCAAGTTGGGCGCTGCATTTCAATTTTGTACTTTATATATGTATGTCCATTTATGCAATTGCAGGTTGAATCGACAGAGTGGCCTCAAAATGAATTTTTAGTTGCACTCCTGAATAATTCGTTCAAATATAATAAATACTTGAACAATATGCTGATTTCGAAAAATGATAATAATAATAATGATAATAATAAATTAATAAACATTGCAACAATGCAATAATAATAGTAATAAATATATTTAAAAGAGTGCAAGGAGTAATAATTGGATAAAAAAATGAAAATGAAAATTCTCCCTTTAAATTTTACACCCAAATGGTATGAAAATTTAATTCCTAAACGTTTAGTCAAGAAAACTTACCCAAAAAAACACATATATGTAGAAGGAAAAAAAAAAGGAAAACAAAGGCAAAACAAGCAATTGAAATAAATGGATTAATCTAGCTATGCCCCCCCAAATCCCGAAGTCTCCAGAACCCCCCCGCTGCCCTGTTCGAACCCCATCCCCCTTGATGTGCTATTCTCTAGGCGCAGCCCAGCTGGGCCCCGTCACGCCGCCAGCCAATTTGCCGCTGCTGCACCACCATCGCTCCTCTATTCACGTCTCCTTGTTCATGCTCTAATTTGGTGAGATAAGGTGAAAACCCTAACCCTTCCTAATTTGGTTTTGATTGTATTGTGATTGAATATTTGTATATGATATTTAGTTTTTGGGAGTATAAATTTGTAATTTCTTTGGTTTTATTTGATGTTTGATTGTGTTGGAGTGCTTGAGGTTGGAGGAACATGGTGTGTGGCTTGGAGGTTGAAGATGAATATTAGATAATTATATTGATTCAATGGTGGTTAAGTTGTTTGGAAGAAAATTAGTAAGATTACCTTATTTGGATGTATTAGTAACATTGCCATGGACATGAGAGTTTTAGAGTTGTGATTTGAATGAAAATACAAGTTTAAATGTGGTTGATTTGGTGATTTTAAGTGAATTATAATCAATATTTAAATCAAATTAATGAGAATTTTGTGTTAAAATTTTGTATATTGGGTGTGTGATATGATCATGAGTTGGTGATTTGGGTTTGATAGTTGGAGGAAATTTGGACTTGTTTATGTTGATTTAAGGGTGTTTAGAGTAATTTTAGTAAATATTTGAAGGAGGTTAATGAGATATATATGTGTTGGGGGGTTGTGTACTTGGCATGGATATGGTGGGTTGGAGCTTGGAGTTGGATGAAGTTTAAATTTAATTGTATTGAGTTAATAATGTCTACATAAATTTTTGGTTTTACTTGAATGGAGATAAAGAGATGAACATATGTATAATGTGGTTGAATGAGTTTAGGTATAAGCATGGAGGTTAGGATAGGGGGCTTAAGTGAATTCTAATGGTTGTTAAGTAAAACTAATGTTAATTTAGATGAGAGTCCTAATGTTAATTTAGAATTAGTTTGAAGATTTGAGCATGTTAAGCATTATAATCTTTGTGTAGGTTGTGGTATAGGCAACCCTCTCGCAACGTCCAAGTTTCGAATTGGGTCAAGTGATGGTTAAATGAATGTGGAGAGAATAATGGCTTGTACATGGTAAATGTTAGCGCAGTAAAGAGCGAAAAAACCAAAAACCTAGATGTGGACCCGAAAACAAGCCATTGGCATTTAGCAACCTAGTTGTGACTAACTTGTCTAGAGTATGATATGCTATTAAGAAGGGAATGACAATAATAACAATCAAAACGCCCATAATAACCGCAATGAGACAATAACACCATTCTAATAATAGCACCAATAACAGTATCGCCCATACCAACAAGCGCGACCAAAAATATCAATATTATAAGTATGGTAAAAACACTAGTATTAATAGGCTCTTGATAACAACCATAATAATAACGATAACAACAATAATAATATTAGTAGTAATAGTAGCAATAATAATAATAATAACGACAAGAACGACGTTAATACTAGCAACCGAGACAAAGTAAACGATATTAACGAGTTTATAACAATAATTCGAATGGTAGCGACAATAACATCGGTATTAATAAACACAAGGCGAGTTGTACCATTATGCTATTATTACGTTTATAAAACAAATGTTAGCACTATCCAAGGAAGTGACATAAACAAAAAGAAATAGAATCAAGCTTAGTAATCGAGGAGGAGTACGTTGATGTTAAAAAGAAGAACGAAAGAATTTTAAATTACCTATTAAACTAAAATTTAACAAGGTTACCAATTTGCACTAACTGTGAAATTACATATCTTGAGCAGAAGTGAAGCTACCTCTGTCGCTTCAAGCTGCTAATAATAGTTTTCACCAAAAAGGAGGGAGACTTTCAAAGACTAGGTACATACATTGCCTGTGCTCTTCGAAAACTCACATGTTTCTTAAGCTGTACAAATCAATGTAATATTCATATAATAAATCAGTTTATGCAATTTTTTGTCACCTAAGCAAGTGGCCCCATCAATTAACAATCATCAGGACTTATGCCCTTCATTTTACCCGCGCAGCTGCAACTCAGACTTTCCGATTGGCTTGGGAGGTGTGCACCTATCTCAAGATCGCTTCAAACGTCAATCGGCGTCCACTTCCAGATAATAACCGGCAAATCAATTTTACTTATACATTCTCTCTCTCCTGTTTGCAAAATAAAATGTCTGAAATGTGGGTGCTCAACTATTTGAATACAAAACTTATTTTACAGTATAGGGATGTGTGTGCTGAGCTTCGACTCATTATCAGAATGTTTTTATATTTTCTGTTTTAGGAAATGAATCAATGAACAATCCTCGTCCTACAAGCCAGAAGGTAGCAAGAAATGGGTGAGAGTTTCAATTGTTGCTGAACGTTATCTAGTCAAGTGCTCACAGTGATTTATAGGCTAGCACCATGAAGATTTGATTATTGTTTGTTCTGTTGAACTTTGGCTTGATAATGCTTTATCACGTGTATTATGAACTGCACAAGTTGATAGATGTTTGTTTTGTTACAGTAGTTTCAGGTAGCCTTGTTCCATTACGGAACGACAGTAATGCCTCCGGTCAATAGACTTCCGCTACAATTCATAAGTAAAAAAGTGATTAAGTTAGATTAATGAGGCATAATATCTTGGGGGCGTTACAGTTGTGGTATCAGAGCCAGGTTGGCGAATCACTATGAGCAGTAGGATGTTCAAGAGTCAGGTTGTGAGGGTTCAGATATAGAGATGATTGATACTAGCAGTGAGGCGGGCGAGGAGGATGACGATTTCTCTGACCCTGATTACGATATGTATGAGGATTGTAGAGTTGACCTCGTTCACTTTACGTTTTAGCCTGTGATTTTTGGATATATATGCAATACATTCGGTGAGGGTGATATTCTTCTTACGTATGACATGTATATATATGATTTATATAGGTAGGCTAACCTAACCAACTATGATGATTTAATCCGTCTTCTCTTTTGGGTTTGGGGCGGATTTGACTTAGGGGATGACCCTAGTTAGTAGAAAGAGCAAGGGGACTAGGTCAGGAATCTCAATTAAAATGCGGGAGATGCTAACATGATGTATTGCAACATTCTTTTGGTGGTCTCTGTATATATGCATATATGCAATGAAAGTAGTGTTTGAGTTAAATCATGTTTTAATTTTGAGGGATTGCTATTTGGTCATAATGTCATGCAAATTTAGGTAACAAACTTGGTTTATGTGATTCATAATGTCAGAGTCGGTAAACAATAATTTGATTAGCAATGTAGATGAATCTTAGGGTTCAGGAAATCAAGTAAATGAGAACCCCAACAAACCCTAGTGGAGGCCCAACGGTAGCTCTGAGGGTGTCTAGTGATATGGAAGACCCAGATTATTAAAAAAAAAAAATTTTGGTAGTCGAGTTAATGAAGAGGATTCCCCCTGTACCTCTTCTACCTCCAGAAAACACCCTAAAGTCTGATAAACTAGCTAATAGGGTAGCTTGATGCAACCCTAAGATTTATAATGGAAACCTTGATTCCGTAGAACTTGAGAACTGGATTAGGGGAATGGAGAAAATATTTGCAATGGTTGAAATACTTGAAGAGAAAAAGGTAAACATGGGGACTTTTTATTTAGCTGGTGAAGTAGATATCTGGTGGAGCACTGTGAAAGATAAGTTACAATGACCCAAACTTACTTGGGCTAAATGTCTTGAGGAACTTAGGGATAAGTTCTACCCAATCACAGTTCCATGACAGAAGGAGAAAGAGTTCATGGAGTTAAAGATGGGTGCTAATATGATGGTGATGCAGTATGTAAATAAGTTCAGTGATTATCAAGATTTGCTACAGACTTTGTGGCATCTAAAAGACTGAAGACGAGAAGGTTTGAGGAAGGTTTGGATTTTGTTTTATATTCGAAACCAATGGGTTGATCAGCCAATTCAAACTTATTAGGGTTGTACAAAAGAGCTGCTGAGGTGGAACGAGTGAAAGGTGAATCAAGTGCTTTGAACCTAAAGAATCAAGAGAGGAAATGGAACGATCGTGGTACATCAAGCGAGAGTGTGGCTCAAGAGAAACCCATTGCTAGCCCTGCTAAGAATCGTTTAGCGGCTTCAACAGAACCTTGCCGCAAGTGTGACCGGACAAACCATACTACAGTCGAGTGTCGTGTATGTACTAACAAGTGCATGTGGTGTGGAAACCCCGATTATTAGATTGCCACTTGCCCTAGAAGACAGAAGGTCATAAAAAAAATAAAGGGAGTTACAAGGCCTGTACCACCTCCAGGTTAGAGAGCCCCACCCTCTAAACCCCCAATGGCAGGACGAGCTTACGTAATGAGCAAAAAAGAAGGTATGATTTCTGGTACGGTAGTCACTGGAACTCTCTTTTTAAATTCAAAAAATGCACATACACTTTCTGAAACACCCTTATATTGGTTCTGTAACCCCATTAATGGTCGGGTGCTTCACGCACCCTCTCGCGCGTCTCCTCTCGCATGAACCATTTTGTGCATTGTTTGATTCAGATGCTGCTCATTCATTTATATCTGCCCGAGCTACATTGCATTTGAATTTGAAAAAGGATAAAGAGTGAGCGAACTATAGAATTAGTTTGCCAAATAGGAAAGTGATAAAATGCCCTGTTCTTTATAAACATGCTCATTTTGTGATTGACGGGCATGATCTCCCTGGGGACTTGATTCAATTTGATATGTCAGAATTCGATATAATACTGGGAATGGATTGGTTGACTGTACATAGGGTAACCATAGATTGTAGGGATCTTAAGGTTACTCTAAAGGACCAAGAGGGTCGAGAACTGGGTGTCTACAGTGAAGGACTTGGGAAAGAATATTCCATAATTTCAATTATGAAGGTAACTAAATTGTTAAGGCAAGGATGCATGGGCTATTTGTGTTATACTACTGAAGTTAAGGATGAGGAGATGAAAATAGAAAATATCCTGGTAGTTTGTGAATTTCCTAAAGTTTTCCCTGAGAAGTTGTTGGGTCTACCTCCTCAAAGGGAGATTGACTTCGGGATTGATTAATTCCTGGTGCATAACCTATTTCGTGCACTCCATATAGAATGGTCCCAATTGAGCTCAAACAATCGAAAACCCAACTGGATTAATTACTGCAAAAAGGATTTATTGGGCACAGCGCACCACCCTGAGGAGCCCCAGTTTTGTTTGTGAATAAAGGTAATGGAACCTTAAGGTTGTGTACAGATTATAGGGAGCTAAACAACAATATCACTAAGAACGAGTGTCCTTTTCCCTGAATAAATGATCATTTGATCGATTACAAGGAGCTGGAGTGTTTTCAAAGGTTGATATGAGGTTTGCTTGTCATTGGCTTAGGATTAAGCCAGAAGGAAGCCAGAAGACGTTCCCAAAACCGCCTTCAAGACTATTTATAGGCATTATGAGTTTCCAGTGATGCCTTTTTGATTTACCAATGCCCTTGCTGCATTTGTGGAACTTATGAATAGAGTTTTCAGACCTCATTTGAGCAAATTTGTGGTGGTTTTTATAAATGATGTCCTAATATATTCCAAGGACAAGAAGGAGCATGTTGATCATTTGGGAACTATATTGTAAACCTTAAGGAAGCACCATTTATATGCTAAACTGAAAAAGTGTGAGTTTCGATTGACTGAAGTGACATTTTTGGGGCATGTAGTCTCTAAGGAAGGAATCAAAGTAAACCCTTAGAAGATAAAGACGGTCACTGAATCACCCAGGCACACCAATGTGACAGAAGTAAGGGGATTCTTAGGTTTAGCAAGATACTACAGGAGATTCATGAAAGATGTTTTTTTTTTTTTCAAAAATAACATCCCCACTAGTCACTCTATTAAAGAAAACCATTAAATTTGAGTGGTCAGACATGTGTAAAAAGGTATTTTAAGAACTAAAGAAATGCTTAGCAATATCGCCCATCCTTACCTTACCTGTAGAAGGAAAATGGTACACTAGTTGCACTGATGCTTCCAAGGATGGGTTAGATTGTGTAGTAATGCAAGATGACAAGGTAATAGCCTATACCTCTAGACAACTCAAGCCTTGTGAAAAGAACTACCCAATTCATGGCCTAGAGTTAGCTGCGCTAGCTTTTGCTTTAAAAATATGGCGACATTACCTGTACGGGGTGCCATGTAAGATCTGTACCGACCTCCAGAGCCTAAAGTATATGTTTACTTGAAAAGAAATCAACTTAAAGCAATGACAATTGTGTTTGAATTGCTTAAGGATTATGGTATGCAAATCCAATACCATCCTCGGAAGCCGAATGTGGTAGCAGATGCAGTTGGTAGGAAAACTTAACATGGTTTAAACACAATGATAAGTACCCAACCTGATATCCAAAAGGAGTTTGAAAACGTGGGTTTCGAACTTGGGTTGCTAGGGAACATTGATGGGTTGTTGTCAGCATTAGAGATACGACCTTTCATAATGGAATAAATTAAGGCAAGTCAAGAGAATAATGCTAAGCTAGAGAAGGTTAGATTTCATGTCGCACATGAGAAATCACCTGGTTTAGTAATACATAAAGATGGAACCTTGAGGTTTTGAAACATACTGTGTGTATCCAATATGGAGGAGTTGAAGAGAAAGATCTTAGAGGAAGCCCATAATATTCAGTACTCAATGCACCCAGGAGAAATAAAAATAGATAGGAATTTGAGGCAATTCTTCTAGTGGGATAACATGAAGAGTGAGATTGCAGAGTATGTAGATAAATGTCTCACGTGTTAAAGGGTGAGAGTTGAACATCAGTGCCCCGAGGCAAATTAAGGCCTCTAGAGATTCCTACGTGGAAATGAATTCAATTTCAATAGACTTTATTATACGATTGCCCTTTTCTGCTTCAAGGAAAAATGTTGTTCAGGTTATTATGGACAGACTCAACAAATATGCTAATTTTATACCAATTCATAACACTTGAGTGTAGAGAGACTAGCATAATTGTATGTCAAAGAAATAGTTTGACTACACGGCATACTAAAAGACATAGTGTCTGATAGAGACCAAAGGTTTCAAGCTCGGTTTTGGCAAGCTTTATAAAAATATTTTGGGACTAAGTTAAATTTTAGTAGTTCATATCACCCTGAGACTGATGGACAAACTGAAAGAATAAATCAAATCTTGGAGGATATGCTTAGGGCATGTGTGCTTGACTTTCAGGGAAAGTGGGAAGATTATTTACCATTGGTGGAATTCTTCTAGAGTAATAGTTATCACTCCACCATTGAAATGAGCCCTTTTGAAGTACTGTACGAGAGGAAGTGCAGAATATCATTGAGTTGGAGTGAGCTCGACGAGGCATTAACCATAGGGCCTGAGTTGATTTAAGAGACCACTGAAATTATAAAGAATATTCAAGAACATATCAAAGCGGCCCAGAGCCAACAGAAAAGCTTTGCGGATAAAAGGAGAAGAACATTAGAGTTTCAAATAGGGGATAAAATGTTTTAAAGGTGTCTCCTATTAAAGAAGTAAGAGTATTGAATACCAAGGGCAAACTAAGCCCTAGATATATAGGACCATATGAAATTATCAAGAAGTTGACCCTATGGCTTATCAATTGAGCTTGCCAGCAGAACTTAAGCATATGCACAACGTTTTTCACATTTCATAGCTCAGAAAGTATGTCCCGAATTCAAATTATGTTATCACAATAGATCCAATAGAGATTGCTGAGAATTTACTTTACAAGGAGCATTCTATACAAATACTAGATTACAAAGTTAAACAACTCCCGGAAACCCCCAAAAAAAAAAAAAAATCCTCTGGTAAAGGTTCTGTGGGTCAACTTCATATTAGAATGCATAGGAGACCGAGGAGGACATGAGAAGCAAATACCCATATCTACTCGAGGTACAGTCGAGGCTCTTTTAAAATTGCAAGTTTCGAGGACGAAACTTATTTTAAGGAGGGAAGGCTATAACAGCCCGAACCTAAAATCATGCTAAATACCTTGCATGATATTCATCACAAAGTAATCAAGTTGGGCGCTGCATTTCAATTTTGTACTTTATATATGTATGTCTATATATGCAATTGCAGGTTAAATCGGCAGAGTGGCCTTAAAATGAATTTTTAGTTGCACTCCTGAATAATTCGTTCAAATACTAATAAATACTTGAACAATAGCTAGCCAAAAATTAGCCACATTATTAAAACGCTAATTTCAAAAAATGATAATAATAATAATGATAATAATACATCAATGAACATTGCAACAATGCAATAATAATAGTAATAATATATTTAAAAGAGAGCAAGGGGTAATAATTGAACCAAAAAATGACAATGAAAACTCTCCCTTTAAAGTTTACACCCAAATGGTATGAAAATTTAATTCCCAAATGTTTAGTCAAGAAAACTTACCCAAAAAAGGAAAAAAACATATATGTAGAAGGGAAAAAAAGGAAAAAAAAGGGAAAACAAGCAATGGAAATAAATGGATTAATCTATCCATCCCCCCCCCCAAAAACCCGAAGTCCCCAGAAACCCCCTCTCTGCTGCCCTGTTCAAACCCCATCCCCCTTGACGTGCTGTTCTCTGGGCGCAGCCAGCCGGGCCCCGTCACGCTGGCCAGTTTGCCGCCGCTGCAGCACCATCACCTCCTCTATTCACCTCTCCTTGTTCATGCTCTAATTTGGTGAGAGAAGGTGAAAACCCTAACCCTTCCTCATTTGGTTTTGATTGTATTGTGATTGAATATCTGTATATGATATTTACTTTTTGGGAGCATAAATTTGTAGTTTCTTTGGTTTTATTTGATATTTGATTGTGTTGGAGTGCTTGAGATTGGAGGAACATGGTGTGTGGGTTAGAGGTTGAAGATGAATATTAGTTAATTATATTGATTCAATGGTGGTTAAGTTATTTGGAAGAAAACTAGTAAGATTACCTTGTTTGGATGTGTTGGTAACATTGCTATGGACATGAGAGTTTTAGAGTTGTGATTTGAATAAAAATACAAGTTTGAATGTGGTTGATTTAGTGGTTTTAAGTGAATTATAATGAATATTTAACTGAAAGTAATGAGAATTTTGTGTTAAAATTTTGTATATTGGGTGTGTGATATGGTCATGAGTTGGTGACTTGGGTTTGATAGTTAGAGGAAATTTAGACTTGTTTATGTTGATTTAAGGATGTTTAGAGTAATTTTAGTAAATATTTGAAAGAGATTAATGAGATATATATGTGTTGGGGGTTTGTGTACTTGGCATGGATGTGATGGGTTGGAGCTTGGAGTTAGATGAAGTTTAAATTTAATTGTATTGAGTTAATAATGTCTAAATAAATTTTTGGTGTTACTTGAATGAAGATAAAGAGATGAACATACGTATAATGTGGTTGAATGAGCATGGAGGTTGGGATAAGGGGTTTGAGTGAATTCTAATGGTTGTTAAGTAAAAACAATGTTAATTTAGGTGAGAGTCCTAATGTTAATTTAGAATTAGTTTGAAAATTTGAACACGTTAAGCATTATAATCTTTGTATAAGCTGTGGTATGGGCAACACTCTCACAACGTCCAAGTTTCGAATTGGGTTAAGTGGTGGCTAAATGAATATGGAGGGAATAATGGCTTGTACACGGTAAATGTTAGCGCGGTAAAGAGCGAAAAGAACAAAAACCTAGGTGTGGACCCGAAAACAAGCCATTGGCATTTAGCAACCTAGTTGTGACTAAGTTGTCTAGAGTATGATATGCTATTAAGAAGGGAATGACAATAATAACAATCAAAACGCCCATAATAACCGCAATGAGACAATAACACCATTCTAATAATAGCACCAATAACAGTATCGCCCATACCAACAAGCGCGACCAAAAATATCAATATTATAAGTATGGTAAAAACACTAGTATTAATAGGCTCTTGATAACAACCATAATAATAACGATAACAACAATAATAATATTAGTAGTAATAGTAGCAATAATAATAATAATAACGACAAGAACGACGTTAATACTAGCAACCGAGACAAAGTAAACGATATTAACGAGTTTATAACAATAATTCGAATGGTAGCGACAATAACATCGGTATTAATAAACACAAGGCGAGTTGTACCATTATGCTATTATTACGTTTATAAAACAAATGTTAGCACTATCCAAGGAAGTGACATAAACAAAAAGAAATAGAATCAAGCTTAGTAATCAACGAGGAGTATGTTGATATTAAAAAGAAGAACGAAAGAATTTTAAATTACCTATTAAACTAGAAAATTTAACAAGGTTACCTAAATTTAGACTAACCGTGAAATTACATATCTAGGACAGAAGTCAAGCCACCTCTGTCACTTCAAGCTGCCAATAATAGTTATCACCAAAAAGGAGGGAGACTTTCAAAGATCAGGTACGTACATTGCTTTTGCTCTTCGAAAACTCACATGTTTCTTAAAATATACAAATCAAAGTAATATTCATATAATAAATCAGTTTATGCAATGTTTTGTCACCTAAGCAAGTGGCCCATCAATTAACAATCATCAGGGCTTACACCCTTCATTTTACCCGCACAGTTGCAACTCAGACTTTCCGATCGGCCTGGGAGGTATGCACCTATCTCAAGATCGCTTCAGACGTCAATCGAGGTCCACTTCCAGATAATAACCGGCAAATCAACTTTACTTACACATTCTCTTTCTTGTTTACAAAATAAAATGTCTGAAATGTGGGCACCCAACTATTTGAATACAAAACTTATTTTACAGCATAGGGATGTGGGTGCTGAGCTTCGACTCATTATTCGAGTGTTTTTATGTTTTCTGTTTTAGGAAATGAATCAATGAATAGTCCTCCTCCTGTAAGCCAGAAGGTAGCAAGAAATGGCTGGGAGTTGAAGTTTTTGCTGAACGTTAGCTAGCAAGTGCTCATAGTGATTTATAGGGTAGAACCATGGAGATTTGATTATTATCTGTTCTATTGAACTTTGGATTGATAATGCTTGGTATTGGTATGCTAAGTTATCACATGTATAATGAACTGCACAAGTTGACAGATGTTTGTTTTGTTACAGTAGTTTCAGGTAGCCTTGTTCCATTACGGAATGGCGGTAATGCCTCCAGTCAATAGACTTCCGCTGCAATTCATAAGTAAATAAGTGATTAAGTTAGATTAATCCGGCATTATATCTTGGGGGTGTTACAACAGTCATAAAATGTTTTAGTAAATTGATAATTCTTCCTTATGAGCTTAAACAACTCTGAGCTGCAAAGCAAGATTCTTTTTTTTATGTCAAATATAGAAACCCCACAATTTTAAAGCCATTTTAGCAAATTTTAACCCAAGGCCTGGTAGTTTTGTAAGCATATTTTCTGATGAAACAACAACATGCTTATTTGTATTGAGTAAGAACAGGCAAGTGGTGAAGTTGAAACCTTAGTATTGCAACCATTAATAAAGAGATATAAAACTTAGAAAGTCTAGCATTGTAAACCAAATTTGTGGCCTCTGGTCAAATCAGATTTGTGAACTGTCACTTATAAGAGGTGAAAAGCCTTATTTTCGAAAAAGGGCCAAGCTGGAAATTCAACACCCTTTTTATAGATGTCTAGGTTCAAAAGTCAATCATGAAGTATCAATCAACAACATCAAGAGGGAAGGGTTTCACAAATAGCACGTTTGTAACACTTCATAAGAACAGTTTCAGCCGAATCCGCACTAGTACATCATAAACCTCGCAATCTACACGATTACGATTAATATCAAACCCAACCTTCCTCCTTACACAACACTGACCATAAGAACCTCAACTCGCTTAATTGTTCCATCTCAAAACCATCCAAATACCAAACTCAGTTCAGTACTACAATAATTCAATCGTTTAGTTCACAAACCAACATCCATATGTGTAGCATTTCTATGTAATTACCACAAACGGAATGTAAACGTATCCAAACTGATCTAACAATAACCTTTAAACATGAGTCAGTTTGCTCCACAATTACGTCATTGCCCAGTGAGCGTCCTATGGGCAAAATATTCATATGCAACCTTCAAAACAGAATTTAGGCATACTAAAACTGAACTACCAGTAACTTTATGTCGTAATTTTTGCTCGCTTCATAATTCTCCAAATTGATAGATTAGTAAGCTACGCATTAACTCAACAAGCGAGAGTCCCAAATCAGCCATCACGGGAGGAATCATTTACCCATTTTAAGGCCTAAGTAGCAAGGTTGATCACTCAGGAATTCATGTATCACATTTGCATACTCTCATAGATTACTAGGTTCACATATACACTGCAAATTGCTACTACATACTCAGTTTCACATACGGCTCAATTGCTTAAACTTAATTCATAAACAATATACGTAATCTCTTATAAATCGAAATTAAAGACTGAAAATTCAAATTACCCACACATACAGTTGAATCAAACAACAACAATCCAATTCTACCAGCTGGGTAAACTAACTCATATTACTATAATTCAAAATCCATAAAATTGGGGGACTACGAGTTTACCCACCTCAAGATTGAGTAATTTCAGGTTGCAATTAACCTTTCTCGATTGATTCCTTTAATAATTTTGCTTCTTCTTGCCTCTCTAGACTTCAATGGCTCCTCCTGACCTTCATCCTCAGCCACACCAAAATCACATCAGCCCCCCCTCTGTTCTGGTTCCTAGCAGTAGCAGCGGTGCCATAGTAGCAGTCGCGGCGGCGACAGCGGTGTGATCGGGTTTCACCGCTTTCCTCTTCTTCCACCATCCCACTCTCTCTGGCTTGCTCTCTCTCTCTCTCTCTCTATATATATATATATATATATATATTTCTATCTCTCTCCCTCTCTCTGGCGTTTGGGCTAGGTAGAAAGAAACAGAGGCAGCAAAAAGGGTGTTAGGGGCCTTTTTAGTTTCCAGGAGCAAAATAAAATAAGGGGGTGATGCATGGGGCTGAAATGAAGGAGACCAAAAAAAAAAAAAAACAAGGTTGATGGGTCAATTAGAAAAATGGCCACTACCCTCTCTTTTATTTTTTAACTACTACTATTAGAAGGCTTCTCAAGTTATGACAACTGTAAA